>CM073771.1:80333823-80685954 GCA_037158775.1 Hetaerina titia | reverse complement strand
GCCTGATTTCCTGACGAGACGGATATTCTCGATGCTCCCCTCGCTCCCCGGATTTGCCGCCCATGTGATTTTTTCCTTTGAGTATATCTCAAAGCTGAGGTTTACAAAGTTCGACCAAGAACCTTGGAAGCTCTTAAGGAGGCAATTACAGATTTCATTGCTGGAATAACCCAAGACATGTTTAGAAGAGTTTTTGAAAACTTTTTTGAAGGACTCAACATGTGTATCGCTCACCAAGGTCGTCGTTACCTGGATGGAATAATTTTTAAAACCTAATGAAAATTAAATGGCATTGGATGTAGTTTTCAGGAAAAAACATTATTTAATTAATTTGGTTGGCATTTTTACTATTCACTCGTCAAATCAATGAGTCCATTCTGTTCCACCCTGTATTACTCAAACGTAGGCGTTTTAAATTTTTTGGCATAAGGGGTAAACATGTAAAATCCGTTAATGTTTCAGCTCGTTATCTTCCTTCGATAGCGTTATAGACGTTTTTGAAATATGTCTTAATTACATCACAAAAATTGGGTATTTTAAAAATTTACGCTTCAATCCCTGCACACTTCATGATGAAGTAACATTATTTTCTGGGGGTTTCTCTCAGCCGTCTAAAACCCTGGAAATTTAAGCCAAATCGTTTCTAGTGGTTTGTACAAAAACTTCATCATATATTCTATATCGTCGTTTCTCACCCTCAGAGGTAGTTTTTTTTAATTAATAGGCAGGAAGAGTTTAGTTTACTTTATATACAAGCAAATATTAAAATTATTATTTTTTCGTCTAATTAAACTTTACTTTTAAATCTCACCTTTGCGGATTTATTTAAAAACTTATCAGATAGATATTTCTCTCCATACGGCGAACCATTGATTCGAGTATAACGACTGGAAAAGTGGAGGTTTGACCCTTAACAAGAACTCCTTACTTGTGCAATCCTCTTTTTCCTTCCTCATCATTCAAAATCATTTGTAAAAATCATTCGCTTTGACCGGGATTCGAACCCAGATCCCTCGTATTTCGTCACAACATCTTGTTCCTTTAAAAGCCCAAACATATTAGAGTTTAAGAGGATGCCGCGAAAGATGTGTAATATTACACAGGCCAACAGTGTTTTTGGTGCCGGAGCTTTTAATGTTGATTTAAAGAACAATTGGGGTGCTGAATCCAATTATGACACTAGTTTTTTCCTATCAGCTATAGTTTTCAAGATATAGATATGTTGTTACTTACGTAAAAAAATCTTCTACATGATGATATGGGAATATTATATTAATAATTATCTTATTGGCCTACAATATAGAAATATACATAAAACTTATTGACAGTTTATTGAAAATAAAAGGAACACCGCAGAGTGGTTATAAATTAGTATACTTATAGATTTATTTAACTTTGAAAATTATTTTCCGGAATATATCAAATATTAAAACAACTAATCGTAAGATGTGCCATATCTAAAAAAGTAGAGCTGTTAAATAAAAACGGATTTCATATTTGGATTCAGCTCTACAAATATAGTTAAAATCATCACAAAGATTCCCGGCACCAAAAAAAAATTTTTTTGTAGGCCTGTGTTATGCTACCATGTTACTGCAATGAAAAATTCCATGGGAATAAAGAGATATAAAAAAATAGCTTAACCAGCTAAAGCACTCGGCCGGACATCGAGGGATCCGGGTTCGAATCCCGATCAAGGCGGATAATTTTTACGCTCTGAAATAGTTGCAATGAGGCACAAATCTATACTTTTTACATGACAATTTTGATTGCAATTTTTGTTCACCAGAGTCACGGCGAGAGACTTAAAACTAAAATCTTCTTGCTAGGGCTAGCTCGTTCAGTTCCGATTCTCTCTTTCGATAGCTAATTCATAGAAAAAGGTGACCAGTCGGAATCGTATTCAAATTGTTCAAATATAAAGAAGCTAGTGTCACGCGACGTCGAGTTTTTTTCGTTTCCGAAAACTCTTAAAAATCCTTATTGTCCTGGTAGCAGAGGAACGATGAAATATTCCTAGGCCTATTCTTGAGCTCAATAAATTACATGATAACTATTTTTCTGAAACGGAAAAATTAAAATCCCGGCTTTAAATTTGATGCCTGAGTATAGATCATTCATATAAATCTGAATTCTTTAAAAATAAAAATAATACCGAGTAATTTTCTCTTATTTATTGCGAGAGAAAATTAGAAATTTTGCACTGAATATTGTACTGGCCAACCGTGCTAAGGGATCGATTGTAGACCATTGTGAAATATTAGCTAATCTTTTGGGAACTCCTTGGGTGCCTCTTCCATGGAAAATTGGAGTTAACGCTCATTCTGTATACAGCACAGAAGGTAACTCTTATCTTTTATCCATTTTTTCGTGAAAACAAGTTCAACAATGTCCAATGTACACAAAACACTGAAACGATGTGAACAATGTTTGTGAACGCCGTATTTTTCTGTACTCTTTTGTCCCTTTCTAAATCCCGCTCGTGACCTAGCGAACCATCTCTGCTAAAAGGTACAAAGGTGACCTCTGCAGTTTTAAGGCGGCTCGTCAAATGACCACTTGACAAAGAGGTCGTGGAAATGTACCTTTTGGAGCGGGTTTAACTTATTTTTCGTGTAGGCCAGTATCACTGTGTGAATACTTTGGAATTATCAAGAAAGAGAAAACCTGATGGAATGCATTGCATTAAAACTATTGCTCTCGTGGAATTAACTGCTACTCGAAAATTTTGAAACACACGTTCATCTGATTAATTGTTTTGAATTATACGTGTATGTAGTGCGAATGGTCTCTCTTAATTTTGATGTAAATGTTTATAGCTACACGAGCACAAGAGCCTGCAGCCTTCAACAAAGATGTCAGAGTGAGAGAGAAAGGTTTTTAAATCCACCCACTGGATATAACTAATTAGTAAACAACTGGCGTCCTTTCAGTGAAACGGCAGATCTACAGTGACAGTGGCAAGAGAGGATATGTTATCCGAATACATGGGGTTATACTATCAAACCCCCAAGCAAACTACCACGAGGCCTTTTGATATAGTTTGGTAGAACAGCAACTTCGTGTCATTGGGGAAGGTTAGCAGCTCCCTTAATGAAATGTACATATTAAAAAACCTTTTGATTGCTAAATCCGGCGAGATTCATGCGTCGTGTATCAGTCTGGCCACCGCCTAGTTACTTATAATGAATGAAGTATTACGATATATTTTATGTAGTTAACGTATAAAAAGCATAATCTACATCCTTTTAGATTGGGGTATTATGCCAGTCCTTCCTTAGTAAAGGTATTGAATTATTTGGTCAAATGATACTCAAACAACGACTTGCATTTAATTTTACGTGTTGTCGTTGAGAGGGGACACAAGGAAATCTAGCTCATGTCCATTATTAAATTCTCGCAATATAAAAGTTCCTATTCTAAATCCATTCAACTGATGAAACGCAATGCGTGAAATGTATCCATCCTTCGAAAATGATTATTTTCAGCATGTAAATTTAAATTGGTGTAAAATATTTTGAGGAGATTATTGTAGTCGGTCGACAGTGGCTGAAAAATACAGGGTGCGAACAGTCTTTAGTTGAAAGTCTCAAAAACACCTCCGTCTACGCACTTAACTTACGGGTCAGATGGTCACGAATTCTGCGGTGTGAAAAACGTGTTTTTAAAGTCATCAAGTCGAGAGGATATATTCTTGAAGTTACTAAAATTCTTTTTCATGGAAAAGCAATATTAATGTACTTTAAAACTAAACACAGTTTAGATTATTTCAAACGATTAACTAGAAACATCGTTTATTTATCATTTAGTTTTCCTGTAGGAATTCATCTGAGTAAATTTGATGGGTTTAGTCGGGCGGGTTAAGCGCTTGCCTCCTAACCAAAATATCGTTGGATTCAAGCCTCTTTTTGTGCATGTGCTCTGTCAAAGCCGGTGCTTCGGTCCTTGAGGCATCCAATGAGAAAGCCAAGAGTGGCTAATGGGGATCCCAGATACACATAGACCACCAGAGTCGTGCGGAGAGAAAAAAATGTTTGGAATTCTGTAGTATTGTGGAATTGGAATTTTTACAAGAACATGAACTCGGAACTTAATTATCACGTGTATATAATCTGTTTGTTTAGGTATTTTAGAAGCCCAAGGGATTTTTAAAAACATTTGATGCACCTTCGAGCAGTCTTTATCTCACGAATAATTTCTATTAAGTAATGTCGGCGGAAATTCGTGGCGTATCGATGAGCGCAAAGGACTAAAATACTAATTTAACTTGACTCGCAGTTCTGGCGCGTGGTGGACTATGTATGAGGTTGAATGTGGTCAACCGTTGCAAAAAATTGAAGTCTGCGGGACGGAAACGGATTGTTCGCAATTTATTTTGGGAATCTTACTGCCCATTTGAAAGTAAAAAAGACTCCTCTAATTATTTTCGATTTCTATGCCTCATTCACGTCGAGTTTTACCCGAATATTCATTGCTTTCTAAAGGTGAGTGTAGCGAAAGGTGACTAAAATAGTACACTTAGAACTGTGTGTGGGGAACGCTAAATAAGAGGTGCCGTTTTTTTTGCATGGAGGGCGTGTCGCTTTAAGAGACCGCACCAGGGTTTCAAGGTTCAAATGCATTAAAGGTTTTAGTTTCGGATTGTGTGTAGTCGTAGTTTGGTGCGAACAGCGGACGAGCATGGTCATGAGTGAATAATTAATGATGTACATTTGTTGATCCACACGAGAAGGGAATGGATTTGAATCAGCCTCCGACTATGGTCGTGAACGTTTCTTTGTGAGCGGATAGCGAATCTGTGCGAATCACCTGCCTGGAATAAAACCTCAAATTATAAAATGAAACAATGCCGAGTATAACATTCAAATGTTTAAAATCGTTTTATTACACCCTGATTATTTATCTTTGGAGTTCGTTTTGTTCTTTGTGTTTCCCCGGGAGAGGTAATTTCTTGCATTTTTTTCAAAATAATGAAACTATAACCGAATCAATTTAATCAGAATTCTTGTGTACACTGAAGCAATTTATAAAAATGTTGGCTTAAAAATAAGGGATATCACTTTTTTTAATGATCACAGAAATTCTGCAGTGACAATAAAATCGCTGAGAAATCCTTGGGCGAGTTATTGAAATAATTTCAATTGCCATTTACTACAGTGAACCTGTCTTATTTAATTATAATATGTGAGAAATATTGATCACGTAAGCTATGAATGACTCATCATCAAAAGGAGAGTAATTTACTGACTAGAAAGTTATCGCGGGGTATGTTCTACACTTACTAATTACCACAGAGGATTACTTCAAACAATCACATGGACCCATCCAAAAATAATGGAGATGCTAGCTAGGGCATGCCCAACTAAGCCAATCACGTTTCTATATGCTCCCTTCTCAGAGGGGGCTCCACGTTAAAAGATGCTCGAATTCGTTGGGGTTCTATTAGGAATCTATTTAGCACCGCTCGTCATAGAAGCTAGTTTCAATCCTTTTGCGGAGCGGAAATTACGAAATAACATCCTTATGCGTTTCTATCTTGGATTCTCAATGCCAATAATAGTTACCGATATTACCATGCACTTCTTATTTGGAATTAGTTCGGTTTGAGGCGTGAAAGTTTTCCGAGAAGAAGAAATTCCGAAATCCGGTGTAAATTGAAAACTCTGCATGGAAGATATGGTAACTATCAAATTTAATGGCAGATATACGTTAACTCTGCAGAAAACTTTCCGTGCTGTACTCCTGAAACCTTAAACCATTTCTATAGATAGCTTGGCGATCTAATTGTATCTCTCGGAAATGCCATGTAAAATCTTTTTCGCAATAAGGGTTGATAGACAGTAATGTGTCTAATAAAAAATATAGTCGAGTTTTTTTGTCAATTTGACTTTACTCGTTTTGTGAGTTCTTCAGAAAACCATAAGTTAAGGTGTACACGAAGATAATTAAAAATTCATTAACCTTTAGATTGACAGATACCAAAAGATCATTGGTTGCTACAATTTTATTTAATTTCAGCCTAAGCATAGGTACAAAAATCAGAAAAAAAGGGGAAACCGTTCGTTTATGGATTTACATTGAATTTTACCCGGATGAATATACGTGCAAAAATAGAAATCCCTTGACTTCGATTTTCCAAAGACCAAATATACAAGACTTCCTCTCTTTCCAGAGATTTTAAGCTTAATTATGCAGAAGCCTAAATTGTCTAAAACAATGTGACGCCATCAACACGTTTAATTTATACCCCCATTTGGTGAGATATTTTGTGGCAACCTTAGTTCCTGTGACGTCGGTAGGCCTTAATTCCAATCTACAAGAAAGCACCTAATGTTGGATTTCGTAAATTTAACTGTTTTTCACTTAACTTAACCTGGGGTGATAAGACCAATTCACACTTCATATTCTATTTAATGTCAGAACTCTCTATAAGGACATCCTTTATTTCTTTTCTTGGAAATTCTGCTTTACATGTTCCTTTAAAAGTCTTTGCCATTAATGACTTCGCAAATCGGACAATTTCATTTTTACTCGACAAGGTGAGAAATTCATTCTCTTCCATCTCCTATAAACAACTAACGTTGCTGAAGTACTTTGTGAGAGACACAAGAATTCTATTTCTACGTTTAATCAATTCAAATTTTATTTCCTTTAAAAGCATTTGGCTTATTGAAAAATTCTGTTTTTCTAAATTACTTGACGGTAACTTTAAAATTCCTTCATTTGCGAGAATATTAGCTTCTCTATTGCTTAAGGCTTCGACTGCTTATCTTACAGGTTGTAAACTATTCAACATACCTCTCAATATTTCATAATAGTCTTCTTTCCATAAGTGATCGAGTTTTACATCTCGTAAAAGTCTTAATCGGATTTATGATCTTTAAAAATATCTCTTTCAATCTCTCCAGAGAGCGTGATTTACCGTCCAAAATAACGTCTAGTTCCATCTTTTTACCCCTGGTTATTTCTTGCCGCAAGTTTTCCGATTTCCCGACCACGATTTCTCGGAATTCGGAAACAGAAAAGCGGAAAAATTTCTTAGAACGGTGGGAAGAAATTCCCACCCGGAAGCCCTAATTGCAGTAAAGCTGAATAAAAGAACAAAAGGTTTTAATTTGTACCCACGAACAGCTTTTGATTAACTTCATATGATGAGACCGCAGTAATGATCGTTGGATGTTGATTTAATGCAAGCAGTTTTGTTAGAGACTATACAATTTGCCAAAGATTTGTTTCCATTTCAGTCAACTTGATAAAGTGAGCGAATTTCTTGTCTCCCCGGATTTATCTTGGGCCAGAGATGCGGTCATTTGCGGACCTAGTTGCTGTAAACTTAACGAGCTTCCACTTTGCCTGCAGAGGTCAATCTCGGCAGTTCAATTTTTTCTAGTTGTTGGGTATTACACGCCACCCATTCTTTATAAGGTCAGCAAGTTGTAGAACGTGGAGCGGGTGTTTTCTCTGAAGGCTTTTTCCCCAGAAATGTGGAACTACTTACGGTAATTGAAGATCATATCTGGTGGAAAGTAATGAATCGTAACGTTATAGGCAATGGAAAAAGGACTCAACATTTTAGGAAAATAATGATCAGGCGTGGCTCTACCGTTCTTTAGACTTGTACATATTGTATGTTAATAAGCATGAGGATCCATTTAACCATGGAAGAAGCAAGAATGATATTATTTTTAGAACAGCCCATGCAAACATAAGAAGAAAAACCTACTCGTAGCTGGAAAAAACCCAAGCCTGGATGTAAAGATGTAGATATTCGAAGTCTTCCTCTCAAATTTAGCGAGGATGGGCAATAAGAGTTGAAAACGAGTAGAGATAGAAATCATTGAAAAATAGTGCATATGGAGGTTAATAAAACACGAATGAACTGGTAGAATAATTGTCTAAGAAGAGTTGGAAAAGAAAGTTTCAACTGAAAAATGCTAAAAGAAAAGATTTCTATATACTCTGAGCCACGATTAAGGCAGTCAAGGAGGGGAACGTTAATGAAAGAACTGCAAGGGAAGAGGACGGATGAGATGCTATGAAGTTCCCCAATTGGGGACACTCATTCGGATATGCAAATCGTGCATGTGGAGGGAGACCAATGCGCAAGACCCAAATTTTTCCTATCAATGAAGATGTACATACTTGATATTTCGCTCAAATTTTCGTTATATAATGCTTATCGTTATATTTATAAAAATCAAAAAGTTTAAATTATGGGAAAAGATTTTCCAGTACGGGTTCCCTCACCTCAAGGGCAAACATTTCAGATGTTCACTCAAGAATATGTGCGCACAGTACTTATGAAGGAATTAGCTAATGCTTAAAGAGCGATCATTTGGAAAGAAATATCCCCCAGAAGAAACGCAGTGATGAGTCTCGGAAGACACCCTTGTCCGTTAATTACGTAATGTACCGTATTAAGAGAGAAGTTAGTATCATTAACGCACACGTACATTGCTGCCGAGGAATTGTGAACTCCTTTATTGAGAATGTTCGTTAAGGCACATTTCTTTAAACGAAAACCAAATAGTGACCAACTTAATATAGAAAAGTTATGTATACACGAAGAGGTTACCTGAAACAAGAATTGACAGCTGCATTACGCTCATATTAGTATGTGTATGTTGTCATTGATAAATATAAATATGCCGTGGTATTTATTTATGATTCAGTTATTAAAAGTATTGTAATCGCGTTCGAGGTGAGAAAAAATTCTATGGAAAAATGGGTAATGTTTTAACACACAGTAGTTGCCATAGCATTTATAACGATCAGCTGTCAACAAAACTTTCGATAACCATACGTGAGAGGAGCTGAGAACTTGAAGTGCGGCTTAAATATAATTTACTCTACTACGTTTATAGCTCACCAAGCATAAGTTGAGGGCACAGAAAAAAATGGCAGTGATTTTACCAACTGTGTTTCCCCGACAATTAGAGTGATCAACTTCAAAGACAATATACGGGTAAAAAAAACCCGAGACGGAAATGGGTTCTTGGGGCATGGCTTAAATTTAATTTACTACACATTTACACCACCCGATTCGCGCCTTTACCCGCCGTCCGGGCTCGTACCCAATTATCGGCGGGCAACCATTCGATATCGGATATCCGCAATACCCGTGCATTCGTGTCCACGGCGGCGACTCTCCACCGCCGACACGACAAAGGCTTTTTTTATAAATCGCAATTTCCTCCGCCCTTGTTTTTTTCCTCCCCTTCCTCTCGCACTCCTTAGCCACGTTTCCACTTCTGTCTTCCTCCTCCGTCCTTTCGCCCACCAACCTCCTCCACGCCCCCCTCATCCCACGTCTACCCCATACGTCCCGCACCTCACCTCACCCCGCACCAATCCTCATGGCAAATCTATCCCCTCCCCTTCCACTCTCGCTCCCCCTAGTGTTCTCCTTTCGAAACTCGCCTCCTCCCCTCATTGTAATTCCGGACGCTTTTGCCGGAAGAAGGGGTTCGGGGGAAAGATGAGAGAGAAGGACGGAGGACGAGGAAGAGAGGGAGAGCGGGAGAGGGGACGTTTGGAGTATTCAGCACCCCCTACCTCCTCCGGGAGGAGTCACGCCCCCCTCTGCCGTCGCTTTCAAACTACTCACGCCGTCGGATCGCTCTGTGGTGCGCTCACCGTAGGAGGGCACAGGGAGAGGTTTTATTTTCCACGGTGTAAAATGGTCTCGAGTCTGGTGTGCAGTGGGGGGAGGGAGAGAAAGAGGGGCTGGGGTGAAAAGCGGTGCGCTAGTAGAAGGTGGGGGTTTTGGTTTATGTTTGAGGCGTGCGATACGGCGTCGCATTGGTGCGTCGACATTGGCGCCTATGCGGACATATCTCGCGTCGTCCGTGACGCGGAGACCGATCCGTTCCCCTCGGGGGATAGACGGTATTAGCGAGGAACGGGAAAGAAAGAGGAAAGCGTTTTTAGACGACATGAAGCCAGGTAGAAATTTTAATAATTGAAAAAGAAAATAATATAGGGCAAAGAAGTAGAAGTCCACTACGGTATACCTAGAGTGTAATAATGGCCAACGGCCGTCGAAAACTTACTTCTAATTGATTGTTTGTAATTGTTAATTCATGCTCTGTAATAAAATCCTAATTTACCCGAGTAATATTAGTAGTAGCTATTATTGTAGGTTAGTCAACACCTGTGGTAATTTGCGCCTTCAGGAATAGGTGGGTAGTTTGGTAAGGATAGGACTTTTAGTGACTGGAGGAAGAAGGGTGAAGAGAAACTCTCGGTCGGCATTAGCCTCCTCTTGACGAAAGGCGCTAAGAGGCCCACAATTTAACCTACAATCCGATAGACGGGATACTCCACTTAAAGTAATTTCCATGGTAGGCCCTCGTAGAGATCGGAATATTATTGAAAGGGCCACTGTAGGGGTTCAAACAGGGGTTCTCGGAATTGGAAGCCTGTACATTAGCCACTACACTATTCCGGTCCCTTAATCTACCCGATAATCATTTTCCTAATCAGAGGGCTTATCCTGATACGGTAGTGGATAATAGGGAATACATTAATGTGGACGGAGGGAATTGTTTTTTAGGTTGTGTTGGTAACTGCGATTAGGCCGTGCTAAGTAATCGTGAATCGTATTCGTAGTCCTGGGTTTTAAAGAATGCATTAAAATTTCAAAAATATCTTTTAAAACGTTTGAGGGAGTACTTAATTTCTTATTCACTTAATGAATTAAAGTAGGTATGCATGACAGTCTACGTAATACTCAATCCCTGATGTTCATTGGAACATAAACTGGTACGGTGGATTTCAGGATCTACTACGGTCGTATAAAACGAGACGTAAATTAAGACACGTTTAATAGACTCAAACAAAAACCATTATTTAAAATCTTAACATTGTTCTACAAATATTTTATTGCTATCATCTGAATATCGTAATATTACGGCTGCTCTACTTTAACATGCATATGATGCATAAAAAAACGAGTCAAAATCAGAGGGAAGTTTGGCTGGATATGCCCTTTGTTCTAAAATTAATATTAGTTTATTCATTTTATTTGTTTTTCTTGTCAGAAACGAAAATTTAACCCTTAAGTTTTTTTACGGTTTAGTAACTTCTAATATTGCTAAACCAATGGGCATACGTTGAAGAAAATTGCCAAAGAGCTCGCTGGAAAAAATTTGAATGAACAAGCCAGAAATTACTAGAATTAAGGTCAGAGCTCCCAGTATCTCAAATAATATCGCCACTTTATCAGCTAAAATTACGTAGCAGAAAATGATGACCCCATCTTTTGGCTTGTAATAAATTTACCGGGATAATCCTTATTCCTGTTTTTCATTCTCGTATTTTTCCGTTGATGGGTTTTTTATTCAATGAATCAATAGGAAAAAAATCCTACATGTCAAATTTGCGGAATCATCCCCACTGTTTAAAGGACTGGTTCGTCTTCTTTTGAGTGTTTTCACCCGTGAACTGGTATTATCATCGAGAAGTAATAATTTATCGCTGAACGTATTTCAAGTTAAGGAGTTTCCTGTTTGAGGCAATAATTATTAATTGAAAATTAAATGAGGTGGAACGGGCAGAATAATGAAATTTTTTCCCTCGAACAATACCCACAATGCACCTCTTTCTTTTCGGTCTTCTTTCAATGAACCTTTTGCCTTAATCATCGGATCCTATTCGAACGAAATGAGAAATTTTCTCCATTATGTACGTACCTCCATTGAATAATTGTTTATGACAAGAACGATCGTTGACAAATGCTTTAATAGCTATCCTCACTCAGTAATGAGCGGCTGATACTGAACCTTTCGTTATCAATCTACGGTGTGCTTTCAATTGCCATTGACAGCCAATGCGGATAAAGGCTATGCCTGTGTAAACATACTTTATAAGTTTAAGGAGATTTATGAGAATACCTATTAATAAAACAATGCTTGCAGTTTTATAGCATGATAATGGAATTTTCTTCCTCCATCATTCCCATAAAATATTTCCAGAAATTAAAAATGAATATGTACCTATCGAATTTCTTTTCATAATATAGATATGGTAGCTGCTTACATTGATTAAATAAATTATTATTAGAAGAAGTGGTCTACCGGTCAAAGTTAGGGATATGTTTGATCCCGAAAATCACTACATATCCTGTGGCAGTCGATCTATTATTTACTTTTGTGTACCATTAAACAGTAAAATCATTTGTATGTAAACATATACCATTCTTCATCTAAATATACTTTTGATCTCCCTTCATACCATCTATAGTGCCAGACCTTTTCCTCTCTATAACTCGTTCATTCAATATCACTCCTCCTTCTTGCACTCAATTCATCATTACATTGCCTTTCAATATCTCATGAATCCAGAGTTATTGCCATTTGTGTATTTATTCCAACGACCCTTTCTCTTAGTTATCTATGCTCAATGATTCCGAAAATATTTGATATTGATAAATTGATGCCTCCATCGTTTTCCTAACTTAAAAATGAGCTTTCTATGAATGTTTCCCTAAAAAAACTAAATTTAAATTATAATTCTTAATAGGAACATTCCCAGATTGAAATTAGTATACATCTACATAAATACCCTGAGACCCACGAAAAAGTGTGGCAGGGAGTGTAAACACTAAGTGGGATGGGTACTATGGTTTAAGGGATAGGAAGGGTGGCTCAAGGATTAAGAAAAGGAAAAAAATATTCATAACCAACAAAAAAAACATTTGCAAATCCATGTGCATGCTTGCAGAAAACCAATTCCAAGCAAGCGTTCTATATGTCACTGTAATTACCTATGACCTGTGATCCTAATTTTTATTTTTGATATCTGGTACTATATTTTCAGCAAATGGCTTGATATGTATATGTATATATATATATATATATATATATATATATATATATATATAATATGAATCAGCAGGTGTGAAAATTATTGCACTTTTAGTCACATTTTGCTTCAATATCTCCAATCTGAAACAATAAGAATTAATTAATACAGCCTTATATATATATATATATCTATCTATATATATATATATATATATATATATATATATATATATATATATATAAGGTGCCTTATGGTGTCAGATTGGAGCGATTGAAGCAAAATGTGACTAAAAGTGCAATAATTTTCACACCTGCGGATCCATTGTGCGAATGTTTGGCACAGATGTGGATATATGACTCACTGCTTATTACCCTGAACACTCAGTAATTTGCGCAAAGGTTCCATCAATTGAAATAATTGGACTCTTTATAAACTGTATTTTCAAAAGACCTTATTCCGTTCTATCTTGTCTACGACCACGCGGTGCTCCTAATGCTCTGCCGTTGTGCCATTTCTGACTAATTCACCCTCGTTAAACGATTTTTGTGGATCGAAGCAAATTTTGCCAATGGTGGAAATTCGACAGCTTAGAGAAGAGAGTCTCGAGCTTGCTTTAAAAAAATGTTAATAAGAAACAAATTTGCGTCTACCTGCCAGTTCTGCTATGATCACATATGCTTGACTTAGATGCGGCTCTTTTGATGCGAACGCCTGTTATTAATAATTATTTTCTAATCACGGTTAATATTATAAGGTTTCAAATGTAAGTTCTCCTTATTAATCCTGTCAACATTTTTTAATTAATTCAACTTCAACATATCTTTTCATAAGCGCGATAAATTCTAATATCCTCAACTCTTTTAAACTTAAACATTCAAGCGATTGCACATTGATGAAGTTTCCGAACTCTCGGTGTCAAATCTCATTTTTCTAAGCTATGAATATTTCTCCACCATAAGCCCAAGCTATATCATCACTGCCATATTTATCTAGCCGCTTGACATTTGATAGTATGGCCCGCCTCCTGTTACGCGCTGCTGTATGTGATATTCACTCGCTCCACATAAGGGAAAAATTCCTTACTCTGAGTCTTCTGCGGTCTCAAAGAAAGTTTCTTTAACCCTGAAAACCAAGGGGCCCGGTGGTAGACAGAGGTTTCCAGAGATTCCACTAGGAGTTAAACCAGGGAATCATCGGTAAGCTCCCTAGTCTATCAAACCTGTTAATAAGATACCGCGAACTCACGCACACTAGTCGCTATTTGAGTACACACCATTTGCGTCCTAGGTGTGGTTAACAAACATATGACCTTCGGTGTTATCGAGAGAAATAGTTCCTATTGACTTGTAGGTAGTCACCAAATGGCAGGTTTACGGAGACGTAACTTCAGAGTTTGATCAGGGATTATTTTATAAATATACCAATAAGCCAGTTTGTATTGGACACATTTCTGAGTCTTGATTGTTTATCGAAATCCATTATTAAAGCAACCATAGCAGGAAAGAATATATAGAGGAAGGCATAGGTGAGTTGTAGAAGTTGGTGGCAGGACACGTTAGCGGAAGGTACTGAAGTAACGATGTGTCTTGTGATAGGTTGGATTGAACATCTGCTGCGTTCGTTTTCAGATTGGTAACCTATGGTGATGAAGGCAGTGGAGTGCTTCCCGTTTCTTTCTCACGCCATAACTTCTTTTACTAAAAGTTACCTGATGATCATTCCTGAGGGTTGTCAGGAGTGGCTGCGTACAAATACGTCATGGTGCGTGACGAAAACTTTTCCTCAAGCGAAAGGTTGAGGGTTAGTGAGGATCCCTCCTCGGACATCAATTCCTCCTCCCACACCCCGTTTTAATGAAGCCGTTTGTCGGCATGTTCCCCGGCCCGAAAACTTCCCTTCCCTCCCCGCACCCCTTCGCCGCCTCTTCCCCCGGGCCTTCTCTCCAAACTCCCCCATCACTCACCCGCTCACTCATTTTGGCGGTCCTTGTTTTCTCCCCCTTCACACTCTCCTCTCCACCCCATCCCTGCCCCATCCCCACTCTGCGCCTCCCGCCACCACAAACCCTTTGGCTCCCTGCCTCCCTCCATCACCGTACCGGTCTGCCGCCTCCCTGACCTTCGCAATTAGCACATGTGGGGAGGAGGAGGGGACGTGAGCGAGAGCTTTTCAGGGCGCCTTTCCGGGTGGCGTAACCAGAACGCATGGGCCCATCTCGGATGCTAAATCACGTGGGAACCCAATGGCTTCATTTAATCCTAACCATGCGAAATTAGAATTTATGACCTTTGATTATATAAAAATATAAGATCGCGTCTGTTAAAAGTGGGCTTTTAGTGCTAATATAGCTAGTTAAAAAAAATAGAGTCGCGAATCGTGAATTATGGTACACGTTAAGGATAAGTATTACGGAAGTTGCGTAGAGCATCCTGGAGAACCTTGGAAAGCGATTACTTTATAGTTTGACCTCGGTGATTGGCTTCTCAAAGGATTCTAAGAATGTGGACCAAACATGTCATACCTCACCCAATATTTTAGCCAAATTTGGCGTATGTCATGCAGGAAAATTTACTACCAGTCGAAAAAAAATTACCCTTTTCTTTTTGCAAAGTTTTGCCAAGAACTACTAATTGGATGTTTTTCAACCAATAGTTTCCCAGAGAAGAATGGTAAAAGTAATGAACGGTGAGAATGACTGACCACGAAGTGTCAGATAGGGTTGGGGAGAAAGGATTGGGTTAAGGAAATTCGAAGGTGGTTGGAGTGTATAGAGACATCGAGAATTGGCGAGTTGTTGGAGGTTGCCATAAAGGGGAGAGCGGTGGCGAAACGTGGAACAAGGAGGGAAAGAACAGAAATACTTTGATCGGAAGAAGATTAAAATTGCGTGGAGGTTAGAAAGCCAAGTGTTGGACATTGGATTGTTTTTATTCCTCAAAAATCTTGCTATACATATTACTTTTTAATTCAGTCAATTTGTGGTTCGTAGGTCTTGGCAGATGTGCTGATTTTTAGCCATGGTCTGGATCTTAACTCATAAAGCCAAGAGAAGACCTTCTTGACCTAATAAGTATTTCAATCCGAAGATTGATTAGTTGAAGCCCTTCATACTTCCATTTCTAATGCTAAAAACATCCCTCCCAAATTACAGCCCTCACATCTAACGTCCCTCTTTACTTGTCCTACGTATTTGTTTCTTAAACTTTCTTCTGGAGACTTTATTTCACTCGTGCTTAATTTTCTCTAATTTCCTAACCTATTCATTATATGCCTTCTTGAGCTCAATCTGGTTGTTTCCCTTATCAGTGCATCAATCCATCAGGTTGTTTTCCTCATCAGTGCACGTATAATCTTATCATCCTCCTCTGTTCTTCTTCATTACTCAATTTATACTTTAAAAAAATCAACTTATTAATCCTCAAGGCCGTTGGCTGACTTCCCTTCCATTTGTATCCATCCCTTTTATCTTTTGTTTCCTGAAAGAATTTTCGCCTTACCTCTTTATTTGGCTTGCTTGTTTTTCCCTAGTAGGACCTTTTCTTTTATTTTCTTACCTCTTATTTTCCGACTAAATCCCAGAGACTCATTCTATCTAATTCTTCTATCCTTACCGTGCTTTAAATTGCTTCTGGATTCTTCCTCTATTTACATGTACGATATACTTCCTTAGTTCGAGTCGTACCCGTCAATTTGATCTTAAGAATGCACCTCCAGCACCAGGTTTGAAAGAAAATTTTTCTCCCCTCTGCTTTTCAGTGGTTCATGTCGTTAATCCACCGAGTGACAAGCTTCGCATGAATACTTTAATGTGCTTCGGAATGTTGCGGTGGCTAATGCACTGTCTTCCCACCCAGAGACCCCGGGTTCGAAGGTTTGCATCTTGGAGATGGCTTGGATGGATTTTTTCAGCGGTATCCTGATCCCTACGTGAGGGATTTTTGCGGAGAGCACTTTGAGTGAGTACGCTGTCCGTCGGATGGGGCGATTAGCTTTGGACCCCTTGACCCCTTTCGTTAGGAGCAGGCTAAAGCCGACGCTAGGTTTCTCTCCACCTTTCCTCCATTCCATAAAAGCGCAAATAACCTCAGCTGTTGGTCGTTTCCTCTAAAGCTACTACTCCTACTATACTTCCACTTCATGCTTGCTTTTTTTTGTGAACTTATCTATGTTGAATATAGTCTTCATCTCTTCAAGGGAAAACGCCTTCTAAGCTTTAGCCAATCACTACTTGTTATCCAGCCAGCTCCTTTCATTCCATGCGGTGCCACTTCTTGGATATATTGTGGTGAGAGTAGTTGCGACAGAAGAGCAGAAGTACCAAATTTCGAGACATTTTAAAAGTTTTGAAAAATATTTCTGGATTAGTTGTAAAAAAAAATGAGGGCTTGAGTAGGAAGAAGGGAACGGTTTAGCAGCCCTGCCCACATCCGAATCCCCCGATCCCCCGCCCCTTCGAACTCGGGTACGTCGACACCTCCATCTCGGCGACCCTTTTCATCCCCCCTTCGCACCCTTTATAGCACACACGCACGTACACACTCTCTCCCCAACCCCTTGTATCTCACCAGCCGCCCATCGGCAACTTCGGATTTTTCCTTCTCCGTGAAACTTTCCCCGAAACTTGCCGGTAACTTTCAGCGCGTGTTGCGAGACGAGCGGAGAGGGATGAAGGGAGAGGGCTGCGGAGGAGAGGTTCGAAGGAAGATCCACGTATCTTTTTCCTCATTTTAATTTTCTTATTTTATTCACCCTCTCGGTAGCAGCAGTGGCGTCGGGAAAGCACCCTGCGATCCCCTCTTCTCTCACCTGGTTCCCCTCCACACCCTTTACACTCACGTCCTCCCATACCCCCCAAACCCGACTACTTCTTCTCGCCCAGAGAGAGAGAGAGAGAGAGTAGACCAGATGACGGCGGTGAGGGCGAAGGGAAGGTTTTCGGGGCTGGAGGACTTCGAAAGGGAGGAAGGAAGAGAGAGGTGACGGGGCGTTTTGGAAGAGTGGTGAGGAGGAAGGGAAGGAGAGGGTGGATATCTCGGAGGGTCGGATAAGAGGGATCGAACGTACGATCAATGCATCCGATTGATCGATATGGAAACGGATGGAAGTGATTGGAGAGGTTTTTTTTTCCTTTCAAGGCGCGGGAGGAGACTAGATTTCACTATCCACCACCTCTTCCACTCGCCTACGCGCCGCGGCGGACCCTTGAAAAACCCATCGTTTGGCTGAGAATGGGCAGCAAAAAGTTATGCCGCTTATATTGTTTTTACGGTTCCAAGGTTGTGAAATCATACAGTAAGTTTTTTCTCGTACATTTAAAAAAAGATATTATGCTTTGTTCCTTTTAATTATTATTAGTACGTTACGGAAGGACTTAATTCGCAAATTCCATGAAAAAATTGCTGGATGCCTGTTTAATTTCTGTTAAAAAGTGACCAATTTAAGCTGGGGGTTGATGAAAGTCATCAGGTAACTACACTAGTCATAATTTATAATCCAAAAGGAATCTTTGGAGGACTTGTGGCAAAACAATTCACCCTGAATTGATGTAATTTACGCTATTAAAACTTTCCGAATATGGCTAAAGTGAGCATATCGATCTGCAATCTCCCTCTACAAGCTTTAAATGTTTTGGTTAAAACTACTATTTTCAGGGAAACTGATCGCGCTTTATGATTATATTAAATTTTTGTTATTCCCATTCTCCAACTCTTCATAATCCCAGTTTTGAATAATGTCCCTTTAGTGTAATGTTGTAGAACTTCACAGCACTTTTTGTACAAACTACATTCTACTTGAAATACGAGGATTATTCATAAAGTAAGAACCGTTTGGTCTCAGGAAAAAATATACTCATATGAAACACATTTTATTGGCACTTTTAGTTAGCTACAAACCTACTTCTCTTCTTTACATAATCGCCGTTTTTTTTAAGCATTTTTCTTACTACTGCACCAGCTTCTTTAACCCCTCTGTATAGAAGCTTGCCGGCTGAGAGTTGAACCAATTGACAACGCCGTTCTTGAGTTCCTCTTCGGTTTCGAAACGTTGTCCACCGAGCCACTGTTTCAAGTGTAAGAAAAGGAAGTAGTCGCTAGGTGCAAGGTCAGGAATGTACGGTGGGTGTTGAAAGAGATCCCAACGTAAATCTTGAATTTTCTTATTGCTTTTGGCAGCAGTATGAGGACGCGTGTTATTGGGGAGGAGAATTACGCCAGATGACAGTTTCTCGCGTCGTTTGTTTTGGATCGCACGTCTTAGTTTGTTGAGCGTTTCGCAGTACACATCAGCTGTAATTGTTTTCCCACGTTCCATAAAATCCACTAAAAGAACACCGTTTATGTACCAAAAAACGGTAGCCATCAATTTTCGACTTGTGTACGGAGTTTACCTAAACTTTTTCGGTTTTGGTGAATATGAATGTCGCCACTGCATCGATTGCTGTTTTGTTTCTGGATTGATGTAGGATATCCACGTCTCGTCCGGTAACAATACGAGAAAACAAGTCATCTCCATCTTGTTGGCAACGACCCAAAAGCTCTCGTCCACTGAACATTCTCTGCTCTTGTTGGTGGTCGGTGAGCATTTTCGGTACTCACCTTGCACAAAATTAGTGGTATCCGAGGTTTTCCGCGACAATTTTGTAGACAGTAGTGCGTAAAAGTTGAGGAAATTGTTCAGCCAGACCATTAATCGTCAATCGACGATCACATCGCAGTTTTTGTTCCACTTGCGAAACAATTTCATCGGTCAGAATACTGGGCCTGCTACTTCGCTCTTCGTTATGGACATTTGTTCGTCCATTTTTAAAATCACGGCACCAATGTCTAAACTTTCCTTCACTCATAACTGTTGGTCCATAAACCAGGCATAACTCCCGATGAATTTCAGCCGCCGACAATCCTTTTGCATACAAGAATCGTATGACAGAACGCACTTCACAGCTGGCGGGATGAACGATTGTCACGGGCAAGAAAACAACTTCTGAAACAAAACAAATGCTGCCATAGGTTCTCAAAGAGTAGATTGCGCTGCAGGAGTAAAACTGTATTCTGAAGCGCCAATATTAAAATTTATTTATTTATTTAGACTTAGTCCGAAAATAACACTTTTTGGCCTTTACATCGGACCATTGATAGTGAAATCAGTAGAGACGATTAAAAACATCCAAGGCCTAGGTGGAGGAATGCCCACCCAGGTGAGAATCGAACCCGCGACCCTTGGATTTGCAGACGAGGCCATTACCTCGCCGCCACCGAGGCCGGCAATATTTATAAGCAAAAGGCCCTTTCTTTATGAATATGTCTCGCATTATATTTTCACCACCGGCTTTCCGTCTCATTCCTCTACCGTAGTTTTCGACATAGTTTTCTTTTTTGCATGTGCCATACCTATCTCGCTTTTCGTTTTCTCATAGGCTCTCATGAATATATTTATTTCGCCCCTATAGGTTGTTGGATATTTAAATGTAAACTATAGTATGTGTAGCGGCTACAGATTTAACGCCACTGGAGATTCGTCGTGAGATGCTCTGGCATACAGGTATACGGAGCTCCGGGCGTCGCGTGGAGCTAGAGCGAAGTTGGCACGAAGACAGCTATTAAGTTCCAGACGGAATTAGTCTTGACTCACTTCTTTCGTGTATCCTCGAGGAGGGTGTATAACTTATTCATTATTTTTGACTCCACATTTCCCATAGGAACATAAGCCGAGATAATTTTGTGTCACGCGAGAGAATAGTTAATAATTCATTATATGATTTCTATCTTCGTAGAACTAGCTGGTATTTCATTGCAGTCTTACGATTTTATCGTTATTTTATGTAAAGGCCCTGTTATATTTTGAATTCTGGATGATTTAATGCCCCGAGTCATCACCAACTTTGCTGAACCCATTAAGGTGCAAATTCGAGCACCGCTTTGAAATCAGCGATAAAAAAAATATCACGAGAATAGCTAGAAGATATATCTGCGTTTTATAAGTAAGACTTATTAGGTGCTGAAGAATTTTTTAGACATTAAATTATCATTCTCGCGAATTACTCCATGGGTGAATTTCCCATGCATGTCAGTGGCCCAGCGAACATTTTTCCACTCCCGAACGATGCCATTTTGGGTAATTTATCAGCGATAAATAAATTGAAATAAAACTACGGTGATGTATGCGTATATTATGATTAATAAGGCTACTATGCTGGAAGGAATTTTCGACTTCATAAACTGCTTGTTAAAAATAGTTTACGTAATTCTTTAACCGCCTCCATGATAATTTTCATGCCGTGATTTCATCCCAGTATGAAAGCATCGTCGCTTCTGATCACTGCCAATTACACTTATGGACCAATTTCCAGTAATAGCTTGAATTAGTTAAGAGCCTAAAAAATGTCTGGATTATTTCCACTCATTGTCTTGAAATACCTTTTTTATGACCGCCTATTATTAAGCGTTCTCCTAGGTTGGCCTAGGTCTAATTGTTAAAATCATTATTGAAAGGCAGTGTTAACAAAAGTTTAACGAAATTGAATTTATGACCACTTTTAACGTCCGTATGATGGATAATCAATTAACTCTGATGAGTATATAATGCCCTACTTTAACGTGGATTAGCGATTACTAAATATTTAAAATATATAAATTAAAAAAACAAATGGCTACTTCAACAAGTGGCCCAAATACGTTAATATACCGAAACTTTAAATAATAACTACAGTGGTTCATTAATTCGGAATATTTTTCTATTTGAATTTACATTTGATGAAAACTGCGGAACTTATGAAATACACATTTAAAAAAAAGTGGTCTGGTTCAATGTCGATTTTAAACTATTAAACAATAATTAAGCAGATGATGTTACAAAGGGCTTAATTCTCAGTGGTTTTATTTCATATTTTTTAATTAATTGGTAGCCTTTTCGTGGGAGGAATCTGGCCGGAAGCTTTTGTCAGATAAGTTTTAGTTCCCATACCAAAAATGCGTAAGACAGAATTATAAGAAGACTATAGATCAATACGTTTGATTTCGCGCACAGCTAAATCAGTTCCCAGGATCATCAATGAGAGAATGGAGAGGAGGAGAAATGATTATTAAGAGGAAGAGAAGTTTAGCCTTAGAAAGTGGAGAGGCATGCGTGCTGCCATAGCAGTGATGAGATCACTGATAGAGTTGGACGGAGAATACAATTAGGATAAGTTTTTTTCTCTCGTAGGATTCGACAAAGCTTTCGATTGAGTGGATTGGGTAGAGTTAATGAATGCAATGCAGAAAAGAGGAATAGATGGACGGAAAGGTGACTTATCCGCAACCTTTCTTAGATTGCTAAGGTGCTTGTTGCGTATGGATAGATGGAAGCAGAAGGAGATGGGTAATGTTTGGAAGAAGGGTGTCTAGGTGTCTAGGTCTTGGAATAGATGACTATTTTCACTCATGATTTTAAATGTATATAAAGAGGAAGTGGTAAACGAGGACTTGAAAGAACGGAAGATAGGAAAAAAGTCGGAAGGAAATTTACAAAACCAGTTAGGTTTGCCTATGGTGAAGGTTTAGTTGGTCAGTCTTGCTTTTAGGGCCTGCAAGCATTGCTAGCTGCGTTAGTAAATGTGATAGAACTGGAATGAGTCAATTTAAACGAAATTAAGGTTTTGAGGTTATCCTGAAAGAGGAAGGATAAGTTAAATGTTAAAATAGAAGAGTAAGTACTAGAGCAGGTGGAGCAGTTTACCCATCTTTGAAATGTTTAGAGCCATGATGATCAAGGAATTGGAGATATAAGCAAAAGAATCGTGTTAAACTGCCACAAGGTGGAAGGAATGGACAAAGGGACATCAAGTTAGGATGTTTAGAAAACGCTCGTCCAAACATTTTTTTTGCTGTATGCGCGGCAAAATCTTAGAAGTTACCCTTCTCGAATACTATAGGCATACCTTTCGTCTGGGTTTTACGATTTTGTTTTCCCAAACAGATAATTCTATTACAGTTGCTATTCCTTCCGTTATGTATGAATGTATGACCATTTTGGAATGGTTTATTAAGAATATATCTAGAATGTTGTTGCCCCTAATTGGTGTTCTTTTATATGGCTCATTGTGTTGGCGGTGAGCATAGGGTAATCTCGCATGAATCATGGTTTTGTCCGAGTTTTTCCGAGTCTATTAAAAGAAAATTTAGGCTACCCAACTATAATATCGCTTTTCGTGTTCTTGCAGTACTCTCATCCGACAGCACCTGGTACCTTCTGGAGACGGGGATCGGAACTACCTCCGGAGAGTTTAATCCCCGCCTCATAGTTACCTTCCCATTACCACGAGAGACAACCCTCCAATCTTTCGCTCTACGGAGGAGCAGCGCTTCTTCATTGGGAGATAGGAAACAAGGTAGGTCCTTGGTCGATCAGCCACTTATAGTATTCGGGCGAACCCGTGCAGCCTTATTGGCATGGCGGGCTTTCGAATTCCCGCCCCAATCTTTAGCTCCCTTGAGAGAAGCCATCCGAGCGTCGATCTTTGATCGGAGCTCCCGCACTATTCTCTTGGACGGGGTGATACGAGCCCCATAGAGCCGCACATTCACCGGCTTCTTTGAGCATACAACAGGGGACCTAGTTGAAGCCATAGTTTAACAATCGAAGTCCCAAAAAGGTTAACCTGAATGCACTAAGCTAAAAGTTTATACAAAGCGTCATTATCAATTAGAGCACACCAATCTGTTTACAAGCTGTAATGGAGTCTGTAGCTTACGCGGTTTTTATTTGCAAATAAAAAGAAAGAGAGCATGCGCCAATAACCAATCTTAGGAGCAGGAAACAAATTACTACAAGCCACTAAGATTAGTACCACACAATTCAAAAATAGCAAAAAGACAAAACAAACTAACAAAACTAAACTGCTTCATAAGAGTTTAGCTAACACCATAATATACTTTACTAAGCAATAAACAAGCACAGATGTACAGGTGTAACTTCAGGTAGGGTCAAACCGGTTCTCAGGAGCGAGCTCCAAACTCGTCCGTTCTTGATGAGGGTAGAGAAAGAAACTTTGCACTTACACATAAAGATTTATTTATTCACACGACCATGGTTTTGATGTTGCTTATCATTATAAGGTAACATACATTAAAACATTTTCAACTTATATAACCTGGCTCTAAGAGGGGAGAAAAGTAGGGGGAGTTAGGGAGAGTGAGTTAGTTGAGTACTGGTTCAGCAAGCTATTAGTGGGCTGGGGGAGGAGGGGTTTTTGTCCGCAATGGTTTGACCCCCCATTAAGGGACGGACACCTGGTGATGATGCAGAGCATCGAAGCCATGATCGTGAGGAGTAATAAATTTTTAAGTGGAAGGATAAAGTTTCTTTCTCTACCCTCATCATGAAGGAATTCCACAAAGTTATGCCTGAAACTGTTGTGTTCGTCCGTCCTTGTCAAGAGACAGGAAGTACATAATATATAAGTATGAATAACCACCAGAAATCAAAATATTAAATGTGTAGAGGTGAATCCTATAGACTAGAAGCTCTGGGGAAGAAATGTTACCCAGATAAAATTTAATGGAACAAACATTTCATGTAACATCTCAAGGCATTCTTGCACCACCCAAAGGCATTTTATCATTTTATCCTCCTTAAGATTACGTTAAATTTTCCTCGGGTCTCTGGATTACATCTTTGTGATCTTGGATTCATGGTCTGACACCATACAAGCCTCTCCATCTCGCGAAGACTTTCCCCTTTCACCCGAAATTCTCTTCGACCCGCCATTCACTCGGAGCCGCCCTCTCGACGTCCTTTCTCCTCCACTTTTCATTCGCCAACTTTGTTGAGAAAGGCGCCTCATGACCGCAGCCAGCACGCGTCAAACTCCCTGACCATCACTTATGTCTGTGAAGAGCCATAAGGCACAGGCATGCACACATAGACCCATTTATATACATATATATAGAATGAGATATAAAATGTTGTGTGTTCCCATCTCGTTTCCTCATATCTCTATCCATGTGAATGAATGTATGTTCACTGTTTGGCAGGTTTTCGTGTTTGAATGTGTGTGTATGGATATTTTTTTGCATTGATAGCACATTTATGTCGTTCACTTATTCTTGCTGCGCACTAACGATTAATAATATTAAAAAAAAGGATTAACTCAAGTGAAAACATAACTCACTTCGATATTTCGGTGGTCCCAGACACCATCATCGGGGTATAAGAGTTACTTCGTATATTCTGATGAAGGTGGCTGGGACCATCTAATCTGTCTTTATACTCTCTTTAGGTTGAAATTGCGATAATATATTTTGGTAACACAAAGAAGTAAATGTCTCGGTGGGCTAATGCACCAAATTTACTTCCGATTAGTGAGACGCGAGCAACGGTTGACGAGCAATGGTTAGCAAATGAACTCAATTTAGGTTCGCTGGACTGAGACATTTTTTCGCGAAGAATTTTGCGACATTCGAATGAAAATGTGGACCTAGATTGCGTGAAATTAAAAACATAGCAACTTATGTTTACTGAGGTTAAAAAAATATATAAACTCAATTTAAGAGGAAAGTGGATATTTTTTATGGGACTCGATATGTTACTCATGCTCGGTAAAGTTCGCGTCACCGAGCGTTTTTCATAATTTAAAACGAAATACACGATTCCATTGCTCGTTTATGGCCGATGCTCATCTCACCGACCGCGGATTGCTTTTTATCGCTAAAAACTACGGTATATTGTATATGGAGGAATATTATCGTTTGAATGAAATGGAAGTACGAGTACCGCCCAGAAAATACGTTAAATAAAATATGAACCTAGTGAGAAGACAGTTTTATTATATACATTGTAAAGGCATATTCTCAAACTAATTTTCTCTCATAGTTGCTTTTTTAATTAAGGTATTTATCATAATGATGCACAAGCCTTTCAATCCCGTCTCTGAAGAAGTCTGCCGTCTTACATTTTAAACCTTTGTTTACACCAGCATGCAATTCTGCAACATTGCCAAAGCGCTGAGTTGCAAGCAAAGTCTAGCAAGAGAACTGTAATCGTAAATCGGCGATTTTCACTAATTGTTTCGTTGTTTTTCCGTCAGTTCATCTGTCACAAGCCTAGGCCGACCACTGCGGTCCTCGTCGTGAACAATGATGTGGCTCTAGCCCTACCCACTGCCATGTTAGGCCGAAACGTAAGTTGCTCTCTAGTCAGCTCTCTTATATTAAATGCATGATAGTGACCTCTTCCGAAATACATTGGGCTTCAGAATAGAATGAGATGCTGCATTGTTGAAGTTATTTTTTGAAAAAGTACTATGAAATAAGAGATTCTTCGGAATGTTTCAGATTTCTTGAGGTTTAAATCAGTGTTCAAGTTAGTATGCATTAGTGAATGTCATCGTCTTTTATTTTTAAAAATTTTAATACCCTGAAGCCACCGCTAGGGTGTGTGGCAGGGTGTGAATACACACCAGACTAATTTTGACCTGACTATGACCCTACTGCGGTCGGACAATATTATTTTTATTCCTTATCGTTCGTGGAAAGAATGATATCTTAAATGTAAATGTTTTACACTTAATGAAGTGTAGTCTTATGCTCGCTTCGATGAAGAAAGAGTAAACGACTACTATTTTGATTTCGTTTTACTGGATGACATATTTTTTATGTTATGATGTTAAATGTCGTTGTTGTCCTTAGTGTACAATCATTCCATGACCAATATTGCGTACGGCAAAGCCAGGTTATAAAGAAAATAGCCATTTTATATTTTCTCCTACCTCCGGCTCCTATGTGGTTGCCGTATGATTTGTCATTCGAATTATTCTGCAAACTACTGTTCTAGCAGTATTTGCGTTTACCTTGCGTTTAATCTTGACCTTTAATGAACGAGTAAGTATTGTATTTGCCGTGAAGCATTCCAAACCCAATTTCTCGCATCTACGGGTTGTCGGGTGGCGAAGTGAGAACGGTAACGATGCGTTAAGTCATCCCTCGGAAGTTTGAGCCTGATCTTAATACAATAAGTTCACGTCCAGTATGGGTAATTTGAGAAAATAAATTTACACTAAGCATATGTTAAAAAAAATTCTGTATTCCATTATTAAAAGATTTGGGGTGTGTTAAAACCAGATTATCGTAGTAATGTCAAACGAATGCTGTAACTTAGCCCCTTATACCACCGACAGCGGTTGAACATAGCTGCCCGAATGTGACTCGCGAATTCAATTTGTACGTTCGAAAATAGCGATGTCAAGCTCTTCGAGGAATTTATTGATTGCATAAAACGAAGGAAATAAATAAAACGACGAAAACACTCCCGTTTCGTTACTTTGCTGGGCATGCCGCATTCGTCCGCCTGCTTCGTGGGGGAACGACACGATCGACGGCTCACGAAAGGAAGTCCGCGTGGGGATATCACAGGGGAGGGAGTGCGATGGTGCTGCCGAGGGCAAAGAAACGAGCAGAGACCATTTTAATGACGAGAATACTTGCACACTCTTGCCATTGTAATTGAATTAAAGAAGGTCAAAATTATATCACAGGTCAAAGAGTGCCTTGAGACCTAAATGAAACGCTATCGAAGGGAATATTTAAGGACGCAGCCAGGATATTAACCCTTCTTTTAGGGTTCAGTGGTAACCTATTTCCAGTCGTGGTGGAGGCGATGCTCAACTCGAATGGGTTAATGTATAGATCACCCTCATTTCCATTTCATAGTTGAAAAGACATTTTTATTTTTATATTCGAAGTGCGACTCAGGAAAAGATTAATTATAGAAATCATAACTGTATAAATAAATAAATGGGGGTAGAGTGAAATTTTGGCCCTTGGACTCTTTTAAGTTTTACGTTTAAGATGTCTCTGCTCAAATCAAAGTGCATTCCTTTCTCCTCTAAATATTGCGCAACTTCCGATTTTCCGAAGCAATGCGTGCAAAGAGTCAACATCGGCAGGTGCAGCATGGACGCCACGGATGTTGCGCTTCTTCTTTGTCTTCCGCTTCCTGAAATTCGTTGCTCGGAGACTGACCAATTCATTGATGCAAGCGGACACAAGGAGAGCGAAGTTTTTAAATTCAAAGGAAAAAAACTGACGGGTGTTTTTTTCCACTCTGATCAAGGCGAGGATTGGGTTTGCTCATTTGCTTGCTTCGTGCGAGAGAGAAACGGATGAAAGGAAATTCTCGCGGGGGCACGTGAGCATAGGGAAGGGTCGAGAGCATGCGTCGAGGTCGGGGGAGGAAAAGGGACGACCGAGGATGATAAATAAATGAAAATCCACCCCCGCCGCTCTCGTGCGAAAGGAAAGGGAATGGAGAGGCGAACGAACCTCAGCGAGCCGGAGGAGAGACAAAACGCGAAGTGGTGCAGAAAGGAGGGGAATACGACATGCTAGCAAAAAAAATGCTGTTTAACGATTCCGAGACTGCCTTTGGCCGGAAAAATAAAGAGAAAATAAGGCAAAAATCGTCATGGGTCACGTCACCGTCAAAGGCCATTGCTCAAACACAACGGTTCTTTTATGGACGCTTGGGAACTAAATGACTTGTAACGCCATTATGCATATACATATTATGCATTATCGGCGTGATGGCGGGAGTAAATGGACATGCAAGAGAATTTAAAGGAAAAAATATTGGCACTGCGGGAAAAACAATAAACCGGCGTACTCTATAAACTCTTATGCATCAGTTAATTTAGTTCCCGCTATTTGGAGGTGAAGCAAAAATTTAGATGAAGTTACGAATCAGGCAAAATAATATCTCGTGAGAGTCTGGAATCTAGATGGTTAATCCCGAATATGACTGTACCATAATAATGACGTATATTTTTATGGGATTCCGTGGCAGTTTTTAAACGCACTTTTGTTTATTACGACAATTAAACCATCATTGAGTTTTTTCTAAATGAAATTAAAGCCAATACGCGACGGTAATGGAATCCCACAACATGGATTACCTATTAACGAGGCATTGAAAGTTTCGACCACGACATAAAATCAACCGAGGCAAAGCGGGTCGGCGTAAATTGAGGACTCGATGCGAATCGTTTCGTTTTTGGGATAGAAGGAGTGTGCGAGTGTGCCGTGCTCTCGGCGGGAGTGCTCCATGAATTTTCCTTCGTTAATCGTCCGTCGAGAATTTCCATTTCATACTTCAAGAGCAATGGAGTGACTAGAGGGTACATACTAATGGGTACATTCCCCGGGGTTTATAATACTCCACATGGGATTGAGGATGAATGAGTAGTGCCAATGCGCCTATATAAGTGATTCGTTCATTAGTCTGCTACACCGGCATCCAGGATTTCCTAAAGCGGACCCGATTTATAAGAGGGTGAGTTCGTTCGAGTGTGCGTGATTACGTGCGCATGCTCGCACGCACGCACGTAATTAGTTTCCAGTTTTTCCATGCAAAACGCGAGATCTCGCGAAGAGTGGAAATTCTGCGTAATATGTAATAATTTTAGAGCGTTATCACTAAGTGTAAAACCACCCCAGGTAATTTAAAAAACCGCTGGACAATTATTTGTTCACTAATTGTTTGAGCATTAGTTTTTTTACAAGAGACTTTTTTCCCCTTTTAAGCTACACTTTAACTATACAGGTTAAATTAAATGCAAGGGTGGTCTGAAAAGTTTCCGACCTCAAAAATTTCAGAAAATTTCAGGAAAACACACTTCATGCTTTAACTCTATATACAAGGGTGGTCTGAAAAGTTTCCGACCTCAAAAATTTCAGAAAATTTCAGGAAAAATGTCTTGTATCCTTGTTAGGACGGAAACTTTTCAGACCACGCATGTTTTGGCACTTATTATTGATTATATTCACACCACTGAAGCGTTGCGACGCGTCGGTTCGGGTGTCTCATAGGATCTTCGAGCACTGTAGATATTTTTTAGGCAAATGCGTAGGTTAGGTAGTGGAGTTCTTTGCCCTAAAAACGATATTATAAGGTGTAGGTCAATTAGTGTGTTATTAAGACACCCAAAAGACTAAATAGCATCCCCAGAAAGCAGACCGCAACGCACGCAAAGAAGGTTTTAGACGAGGAAATAATTTCTGCAGTAGTAGAAAACTGCCGAAGTTTAAAAAATAAAATACCGGAATTTCACCACCTCATTCATAGCACAGAGTCAGATATCATTATAGAAACTGAAAGTTGGTTAACAGATGGAATCGCAGGCAGCGAAACGTTTTCCTTCCTTATAAACTCCTTCAAAGTTTGTAGAAACGACTGACGGAATAGAGCCGGAGGAGGAGTGTTTATTGCGGTTAAAACTCCAGCGTCAGTAGAGCCGAGTTATTTCCTGATAGCTATATAGAAAGTGCTTGGTGCTCAGTGAAAACATCCAGAGCGAAAAGAATATTTATCTGTGCGTATTATAGACCACCCCACGCTAGCATTAAATCAGTACCAGATCTAGAAAGACAGATACAAAGCTTTACATCCCACAACAATGAGCATAGCCTAATTAACGGTGGCGATTTTAATGTTCCCACAATAGATTGGGATTCGTACAGTTTTCTAAATGGAGGTAAAGATAAGGATTTATGCGAGTCCCTCTTATTTGCGTTCACCTCGAATTCCCTACATCAATTAGTCACTTCACCAACAAGGGGAAAGAACATTATTGATCTGTTAGCCACTAATATACTCGAAAAGGTCTTAAATATAGAAGCTGTTGACGGAATCAGTGATCACAGGCCTGTAAATGCTAAATTTTCTCTAAGTGTAGGTAAAGTTAACAAACCTAAGGGAAAAGTTTATTTGTTCAATGAAGCTGACTATGATGGCTTAAAATGTGAATTAAAACGTTCCTTATTTATATATGACGAATTAAGCAAAACTAGTAGTGTCGAGGATACTTGGAATAATTTTCTTGCGATAACACGTTCAGCAATGCAGAGATTCATACCTAGGAAATATATCAAAGAGAATAAGAAACCTCGTTGGTACAACTCTGAAGCACGAAAATCTCATAGGCGGCAAAGGGTGTGCCATGCCAGAATGAAAAACGCGGTCAAAGATTCCTCCCCTGATAAAATCAACGAAACCATACAGAATTACAAAACATCTAGGTCCACTGCCAAGAAGGCCTTCCGGAAGGCCTAGCGGAATTCAAAAGGAAAAAATTAGGCGAACATTTAAACGATAACCCAAAGATGTTTTGGTCCTACGTCAGGGAAGTGCAGGGAAAGAAGTCCACCGTAAACGCATTGAAGAACGAAAAGGGGGATGAAGTAACGAGTAGTTTAGATAAAGCCAACATATTAAACTCATTCTTCCAGAGTGTTTTCAACATATGCTTACAGAATATACCCGACAACCTTCCGAAAACATTTCAGCAATGAATGCAGGCAATCGATTTTTCCACCCGCGGAATTGAGTTACTCCTTGAAAACATCGACCCCAACAAATCTCCGCGACCTGATGACATACCCGTGCGCGTGTATAAAGAACTGTCGTCTGAAATTGCCCCTTATCTTGATATATTTAAAATATTATTAGCAGAAGAAAGCGTGCCAAACGGCTGGAAGTTAGCTTCTGTAACTCCCATATTTAAAAACGGATATTTGAAAAACCCCCAACCCCCTCATCCCTTACCCTTTCCTCCTGGTGCTACACCCCCTGCCACACACCTTTTTTGGTGGCTCGCAGGGTATTTATGTAGATGTAGATGTTTGTAGATGTAGATGTTTGTAGATGTAGATGTTATGTATATGTAGATTGTTGTAGATCTTTTGACACTCATCTTGAAATTGTGGCTTATATATGATCCGTTAGATTCACTTCAAGTAAATTATTAAATACGTCGGAAGTACAACTTAAGGGTTAAAATACCAGTGCATTACAAGCGAGCACCAATGTATGACGCTTGAAATATGAGCGAACGGAGCGGATTGTATTCATTCCGAGTAACTTATGGAATGAATTTTTTTTTAAACTTTAATCAAAACATTTACTTTCTCTAACCAATTATCACAATTTACGCAACGAAAGGGTATGGAATGTTAAATCAGTTTTAATCCTATCTTATACTCACCCATGATAATCCTATGAAACATTCTCATTTCCTTGGAGAATTGGACAGGATTTTTTTTCTAATATCCACATAGCAGGAGCATACTTCAAATCTGCTCAAATGGCTCAATTATCAAAGGGGTCCAAAGCAGAGGACCACTCAGGTTTACACTTTTATTGCGTGGTCATCATAGCCTTACGAGAAACAATGCTTACGCTTTTTTTATTTTCACGTAATGGCAAAACCATATGTTACAATTTATAAACGGAAATTGAGGTTTTCCTTGGGAGGTGAAATGAAAAATTCAAGACTAATGTAGTAAAATAGCAGAAGCCAAGCAGGCGTTTAATATTTAGAAAAACAATCATCACCGGAAATGAAACATGAACCGCGACTATCAAAATCACGCGTTAGGGCGAAGAGATGGAAGGAATGGAAATGTGGTCATGTAGTGGAATGGCGAAGGATAATTGGACGAATTACTGGCGAAGAAATATTGTGAATGGCGAGTGAAGAATGAAGTACGACAACTGAGCATTTATTTGCTCGATATCTCGTATATATGAACACTAAGAAGAAGGAATAGACCGAAAAAATTATTTAGGATGCGATTATCTTTTTTGAGAAGTGTTGGACGGGCATACAAACGGTAAGAAAAAAGGAATAACATGTTCGAAATAAATAATAACATTCGTAAAAAATAACTCTATAAGTTTGTGTAAAAAGTAACTGTAACTACGAGTATGTTTTCCTGGAGTGTGCGTGAATTGCTTAATTTAGACCGTAGGTTAAATGTGCTCATGATCAGCATTCATAAGATGACAGTACACACCATAATCACTGAAAATATGGCGATGCCGGAACACGTCCCGGTCTTGACGGACGACCAAGAGTAGAGACGAGTGTCTGCTTGCGAAGACCTTCTGCAAAAGCATCACGGCGATTCCCCAACTTCTTTACAGTCCCGACTTGGCACCATCAGACTATTTATTCACAAAAGTGTAATCCAACCTCAAAGGACTCCACCATGGGACCCTAAGTGCTGTCAAAGAAGCTTGTACACGTATCCTTAAGGAACTCCTGGAATCCGCCTTATTAAATCAAAGGTAGAAGCTTTTATTTTGTGGAAGGACGTCATATTTAGAAAGAAATAAGCACTTTGTGACTTCCATACTTTTAATATAAAACGACCGGTTTCGGCTGTTATGCCATCATCAGGTACAAGATTATTTCCGAAAATGCCAGTATATATAGTCACACACTTTGGGGGAAGGAGAGGGAGGAAGGTGGTAGGGGTGGGGAGGCAAAGTCACGAGCAGCAACGGGGATTGGTTGCAGAAGGTGATGTCGTTGAGCAAGACATTAGAATCCCTGGCCAGTCCAATTGTACGCTGCTCCCAGGCGTCCAACTTCCGTCCTTTCTGGTGGCAGTAAAGGACCTCGGGATGGAAGTCACTCTTGTGGCCCAACTCCAAGAGGTGTCGGGCAAAAGCCGATGAATCGTCTCTGTTCCTAAAGCAGGCCCTATGCTCCTTGGCTCTAATATTAAAATTTCGTCCCGTTTGACCAATATAGAACCCCTCACAGTCATTACAACGGAGTTTATAGACTCCGCATTTAAGGTTTGGTTCAATTACATCTTTCGAATTGAAAAGAAGTCGTCCCAACGTGTTGGTATTGTAAAAACAGATTTTGTATTTATCTCTAGGAATGAAGTTAGACACACTGAATGAAATGGAGCCTATGAAGGGTAATTTGAACCATATTCGAGTAGTGAAAAAGCCGCTGGCAAAAGTATGCCAACGATCAAGGGATATTCTTACAGATTTTTGAGGCATTGTAGCTATATCTGAAATAAATCCATTTTTACGGAGCTTCTCTCGATACTTTTTAATACAAACCATGTATATGTGTAGAAACGAAGTGGTCGGCAAATGGCAGATTAAATGGGAGCTTATTTTAATCAGAACATGGATTGGCAACTATTGAAATAATCGGGCATAGCTATCAACCCGAAGGTCCGAATGATAGATGAGGGTATAGTCCTCCTAGTACTAAGGCCAATGGCGTGTGTAATTCACACACCAGGCTAACGGAGGCTAGTTCCCAGTGCCAGCTCTAATTTCCCAGCAAGTTTTGGTACCTGAAAAATCACGTACCTTCACGTAGCTTCAGAGGCGTGACCGTGAATCAATCTCAGGCACTCTGGACACAAGTTTAGTGCTATACCACTTGTATGTCACGTCCCACAACCATTGAATATGATAATTATAATAAGTACATATTAGAGATAAATTGCAAACATTTTATTGTTTTTTCGATAAATTTCAGTTGGGGTACATAAGGTACATTTTTTACATAAAGCCGTAACTGTTTTTCGTTTATCTCTAGTGACTTTCTCTACCTTTTTAACTTAGTTATTTATAAATTAACTACTAAAATTGAATTAATAGGTGTGGTGACCATCATTTTAAACTTTATTTTTGAGAAAGTTCTTCCGCGTTCGCATGCGTATTTATGAGCATGTTTTCTGCTCTTGTATATTTTTCGTTCCTGATTTAGTACGTCGAGGGTGTTTTTTTACAATGAAGTGAATAATTACGCTTGCTCATATTCAAACTGCTCCCACTGTTAGTGCTGCACTTTTAGGTAGAATAAAAAACCTCTATTCCAATTTCACAAATTCTCTATTATTCCTACCAAAATCCAACCACCGTTATGACTCCGTTGTGCCTCTATTTTTTTTACGATTGGCAAAAGTGAAACTCTCAACGATAGTTTTATTTTTGCTAATCCTAAAAAATCCCCCCACCTAGTTTCCCCTCATACCCCGCGGCGTATCGGAGGGGATAGAATTTTAATCTCTTCCCCACCCAACCCCTCTCCCGCTCTGCGCGATGGTGGATAAGGTGCGAATTCTCAAGAAAAATCAAGACTCCGACGAGAGATGGGAGCTAGAATGGAGGAAAAGGAATGATTCTGGCTTTCACGGACTTCTTCCTGTGCCGGAGGCGGCGAAACCGCCATTCTGGGCCGGGACTCCCCGCGTGAACGAGGGGAGAATTATTCAAATCTATTCCTCTCTGGAGGGTTGGAGAGGGGTTTTTTTTTTAACGCGTTCGGATGGGGAGAGGAGCTTGATTCGACGGGGTTGGGCGTGGGAATAACTGTCTGCCCAAGGGGGGGGTACGGTGGGAAGGAGGTGTTGAGGTGAGGGAGAGAAAAGCATCTTGCCCTCTCTCCTCAAAGCTCGTTGCTGCCTCTCCGCGGGTGAAGCGCCAGTGCGTAAAATTCCGGACTTATTCTGGGCGACACTCCGCCGCCCCTTTCGCCGGCGCCCGATTTTATGGCGCTCATCATCGCTGTCGCCGTCCGCTGGACTCCCTTCCTTTTCCTCCCGATGGCCTCCCTCTTTCCCGGCCATATAATTCTCAAGTTCGTTTCTTCCTTCATGCCATATCCGCCCGCTGGAGTTTCTATCTTCCTCTCACTACTTTCCTGCTAATTCGTCCCGACTGCTTGACTCTTTTATGCTTTAACGGTGCGTAATAAATGTGCAATTAGCGCTGGCGCCATGCTATTCAGTGTTGACCGTAACATTTTATCCCATATTTGCAAATTTTTTAAAACAAAAAACTTACGGTTATTGTAAAAACGATCCAAAAATTTAGATTCCCACGGACAACCTTGTTCCTAAACGTAGGACTGTTGTTAAACCAGGTCATTTGGGTGACGGTGACCAGTTTTAGAACCAATCGTTTAGGGGAGCTTTTCATGTTCTCTTTTTTTCACCTTTTGAAAAGCTTTATTTAGCCTGTTCCACTGTCTATGAGCTTGCATTCTATTTACAAGTATCTGTTTGTCCTAGTACTTGTTTCGTTTGCTAAAAAAATTCAATAGTATCCTGTATTTTGCTCTTTAAGTTTTTATTTATCTAATTATTCATTACTCGGTGTTATGACTTCTTTCCTGATAATATTATTCCCGATATATTCATTTTTTTTCAATGAGCCTCTCTTTCTCGTAGTTTCTTCTCTGGCTTCTGTAGCTAAAAACTACTTATATCCTTAATAATTTTTGTAAAAAATTTTTTATAGATTCTTACTCTGGAATCAGCTGCTATGTGCCTATTTTTCCGAAGTACCGTGAATTTCCTAAAGGGGAACAGAAATTTCCGGTGGGGTTATTAAATGCCATTTTATTTATTTTGAAAAGGCAAATGGCCGATTGATCGTAGCTAAGGTCTAAACCGGACCCTCTGTGGTATTTGAGAGCTATTTCTCCATCTCAAAAGATGATTACATTCCGCGAGGACGTCTCACGGGAAGAACTACAGTGCAAGCATCGCATGCCGGAGATTCCACCTACACGGAGCTGAGAAGCCCTTGTCGTGTCATTCTCCTGTGTCCCATCCCTAGTTTTGCCTACGTTGCTACTTCCCCCTCAGTTGCTCTTATTGTCACTGTTGTAATGGCGTGCTCGCAGCGACGGTCGCACATGCATGCAGTATTTCAGTGAGGCCAACGCTCTGCAAAAATATCAATAACTTTGGTCAAAATGTTCTGGCGTAATACATTTTATTGGTGAAAATGCAGATAGTAAGACACTACAAATACGTATTTCACCAAACAAATTCAAAGAACTGCGGGAGATGTCGCCACATAAACTTTAGCGAAATCATCCGCTAATTTGCATTTAATTGCATCAATTTAAAAATGTATTAAAAATTAAAAGCATCCCGGTCAAGAGGAATGGTTTTTAAATCTTGAAAGTGATGCATTTTATTTCACTAGATACTTTCAGGGGACGCCTCCACAAATTTTTGCACGTGAGCAGAATGATATATCGTTGTTTTCCCATGGAAATGCCCCGCCTATTCCTTCTTACCTCTATAACTATATTTGGTCCTAAAACCCAATGCATCAGCCTGGTGTCGGTGAATTCTGCATTGTACACCTTTCACCCACGATTTTGATATCTAGTATATAGTATTCTCGGATAGCTGAAAAATTGGTTTTATTGGCGTAATTAAAAATTTTGGGCCCTCAGTCGACGGTGATTGATACGTGAAGGATAAAAAGCGGAATAAATGGATGAAATATATCTCTTAAGATGCATTCTGTTTACATGAAGATATAGGCGCTGAGAATTATGATCAAGTTTTCAAAATGTATATTCTATCTAAATAAATGGAGACGCGCTCTTTTCGATCTATCTTTGTGTTTACGAGGAAAGAACAATTTGACTTCCATATTTCCCCAAACTTCAATGTAATTATTTAACAAAAGATTTAAATAATCAATTAAGAGGGCTCAATAAAAGCAGAAAAAGGAGACGGATTGTTCAAAATACTATAAAAGAGAAGTAACTCAATAGACATTATTTATGGCACGGAATTAGGATCGTTAAGGCAGATTAGAAGAAAGAGTTGTAGTGATAATTGTAGAACAAGGCGTAAAATACGGTGCAAGCGGATAATGAGAACATTTAAATCTATTTATTATCTTTAAATAAATCTTTAAGGCTCTCTTTCTTTATCTGGCAGGGGTTGTTATGTAATAAACAATTTGTGATTTTGACGTGATTTCTGAAGTGACGTATATAACATTTTATTTCCGGTTAGTTCGAATGATCGTTGGGAATTTGAGCGCGGGTAATTAAGAAAAACATCGAAACTAGAGCCGATTGATGTTGGCTGATGACGAAAAGAATATAGTAGTCTCATTATTCGTGTAATAAAGCTGTAAGCAGACAGCATCGTTAGTGTAAACGAACTATCTCGCTACCAACGTCTGGTATTTAAGTGTTTTTAAAGGATTTCTTAATTTGAACCAGGCACGACGATGAGAACAGATGCAACTAATACGTTTTATTCCATTCTTTCCTCGTTCTCTTTTCTTTTCCTCTAGCCATTTTATTACTCCTACCGTTCCTAATAGCAGTAGTTATTAGGGAAGTCGACCGGACTGACAGCTGAAGTCATTAGCGCCTCAATGGATGAGTGAGATATTCAGTTATAGATAAGATATTTGGAAGCCGAGGTTGGTTGAAGTTAAACCTGACGAAGACATTTTTCTTTCTTGAAAGGACTATTGCTTTTTCAACAATCTCCGATCACTACGGTTTTAGTGTAGATTATGCTCTCCTCGGTACAAAAGTCTGAAATTTTAATGGTTTAACCTGAGATATTCATGTTCATGCTAAATTGTTAAACAAATAATCAAGATTTAATAAAGGCCAAGAATTTTTTTTGGTCATGTATTTTTAGTTGTGCACTTAACTTTAAATGTTGACTAATAATTCACTTGTGCGATACATAATGAAAATCGTTATACTATTGTATTTTGTATTTGTTAGTACCCTGCGAGCCACCGGTAGGGTGTCTGGAAGGGGGTGAATACACACCAGACTAATTTTGACCCGAATAGTTTTACCCCTACCGCGGTCGGACAATGTTATTCTGATCCATTATCAACGAGATATAAAACAAATATAGTTTTCAAGGATGATAAAAATGTAATTGGTCCCGTAATATACGAATAATGTAAAATACGAGCCCTACGCTTCAAGGTATTCCAACTCTGCTCCAGAAAAGGTAGGAATTATAATTAAGAGCAGTCGGCCGGTAGTGTAGGCCTTTGATTGACCTAGGGACTGACCATTGCTATACTTCAGCGTCAAAAGCGACGCTAAATTCCTTTAACACCCTTTTTCTCTGGGTCTTCAATCCGTTTAATTGGGTTTCAGCAGCCATCTATTGATTTCTGTTTTGCCCTTACCTTTCATCAACTTCACTTTTATGAAATCCTTTCCTCAAGTCCACGTATTTTCTCTCCTTCTTTTTACTGCTTAATGGCAATACTTTGTGTTCTCACATTAGACATTTATTCACGACCCAGATTTCGACATGCATCGTCATTATTAGGGCCTTCAGTTTATCCAACATCTTCATATGTTTCTCTCCGAACTCGTTTATTAAACCACATATCCCCTACAGCAGTACACAACATTCCACTGCGTCTCAATCCTGGATCAACGTTTCTTGACTTCCTTTTATTTATACCTTCGGCCTTCTCTCCTCCCTCTCCATGGTTGCCACATCTTCCTATGTTTACCTTTCTGCCATTTTAATATTTTCGACTCATCAAATTTGTAAAGTCTGCGATCCACGGTTATTCCCTCGCCTTGACGGCCATGCTTCGGAGAGATATAAAACTACTCCCAGTATCGGAGTTGACGCTAATATTTTCTTTTAAATATTAATTATGTTCCCTTTTGTCAACCCATTCCTGCTAGTAAAAGCTTCTTTACCTAACGAAGTTTTTCTTCTTGTGTCCTTTCTACATTGCCCATCGTCTTTTAAAACAGTCCCACTTGCAACTAGGTGAACTTACCCAGCTCTAGTTGATGCCCTCGAGCTCTACTATTGACACTAGCCTTCTTATTTACTGTCGCTGGGAAAATTTGTCACCGTCGGGATTCGAAATCCGGATTGTGTGGGAAGCCAGCGCACTATCCACCGCACATATCGGACCACTTGATCGAACGCCCTTCCCTTTCTAGCTCTATCCCCAACTCTGTGCTTCATGCCACTTCCCTATTTCCCCGACAGTGAATGTGGATACGAGAGCTGAGGTTGGTGGGGTCAAGGGTCGAGCGCTGAGTGTCGACTCTCTCGTCTCTCCGTTGTTCTAGCGGGAGATATCGAGAGAAGAGGATAGCGAGAACCTAGGACGAACACCAAAGCTTCCCTACCCACAACGAACAACCTTAACGTATCCCTTCTGGTCGTGCCAACGGGGGTGAAGGGAAGCTAAAAGGGTCGTGACCCTACTCCGCCTCTGGCCTCCCTCTTCACCCCATACGCCCTTCCGCCTCCAACCCCCCAGGAGTCCACTCAGAGGGAAGCGTTTTCTTCCGTCTGGGGTTATACTGTCAACACCCACCCACCCTTGAACCCCGCCCAATCCCATATAGAGTGACGCCGAATGGTGACCCCCAAGGAGAGAAAGTGAACGTGACGGAAAAAAGAAAAAGAAATTGCCGAAATGAATTCTTGGCCGAAGATGACTGGTGTTATACACCCAAACTACTTGATTAAACATACTTTTAGTGTTGGTCAAAAATGAATATTGTTGAAATCATGTTTATATTTTAATCCCCAATTAAAATACATACGGGGGTTTAGCACCAAATTAACCGTTATCAAATTAGCGATACACATCACCAATAATGAAATTTCAAATTTGATTTGCGCCTCCTTGTCTAATAGATACATTACTACTCGCACTCGGGGAATCGCTAATATAAATTACACTGTATCTTTTAAGCGTGAAGTAGGATACTGCTCCTCTCGTTGGTCAATGTGAGCAGAAGAAGTAACTCATTACAATTAGCACAATATGTAACAGTTCCATAGCAAATATATATGTTAGTTGCTGTATAATTAGTTTTGTTTCACCGTGTAGCATCGTCAGGATTATTATCATTAGGCATTAAAGGCAAAGGCAGGCATTATTCCTGAATATCCTGCAGCGTTGTGAAACTAGTTGAATAATAAATCTATTCCTGCGGAACGCAACCATTTTATAGATACAAATAGATAAAAATATCCGGGGTTGGATCAAAGACTTTTTGAATGGTCGAAGGTACAAAGAGTAGTCAAAGTTGGAGTTAGCTCAAATGTAGTAGAAGTTACATTAGGTTTTCTCCGGGGAAGTGTCATCGGACCTCTTTTATTGCTACTCAACGTTAACGACATTGACTCCGTAGTCACTAGTGAGATACGTTTACTTGCTGATAATGCAGTGGTTTACCGTGATGTCCGTGATCCTGAGGACACAGCAGCTTTGTCAGATGACCTTAGTGCTATACAACGCTGGTGTGACACTTGGAAATTAGAATTAAACTTAAAAAAGTGCGTGGTAATAAATTATTAGAAAAAGAGCAACCAACTCCCACCCGAAAGCCTACTGGATTGGGAACACCGAAATGGAATGTGTAGACTCAATTAAAAAACTAGGCATTACCCTCACTCACGATCTCTCCTGGGTGAAACACATGCGGGGAATATATGGACAAGCTAACAAAACATTTGGATTATCTTGAAGAGTACTTGGTAAATGTGATGAAAAGGTCAAAGAGAAATGTAATCTATCGTTGGTTAGGCCTCATTTAGAATATGCTGCAAGGATATGGGATCCTCACGAAGTTGGATTAATTGCCGAATTGGATCGCGTGTAGAGAAGAGGAGCTAGATTGGTAAAACGTTGTTGTGATAAACTTATTGTCATATCCAAAATATTAGGTGAGCTAGGCTTGGAATCACTCCCGGAGTGAAGGTTAAATTATATTAATCCTTTAGCATACATTGGAAGGAGGTATCTTTAGCATTGATGTTGAAAACGTGCTATCACCCCCATCGTAGATCATGTCAATAAGATTAGGGAGATTTAGTATTGAACAGATAGATTTAAGATTTAATTTTTTCCACGATACTGTTTCAGTTTATTTTACTCTTTGATCATATGGTGCATGTTCACTTTCATTGACAAATATGCTTAAAATATTCAGGCAGCTTTTATGGACTAATTAAGATTCTGAACCTCGCGTCGTCACTTTTCTTAGAATAAAATGTTACAATGCTGAAGTCGGGAGCGCTATTATGACGGATTTGATTTTTTCTTCAGTTTGCTAGCATCACCGAAGGGCTCGAATTCTGGTGGCGACAGTTTCATATTCGTACTTTCTTTCTTTTGAGAGTATCATGCGGAATATAAACTACTTAAGTAAAATGCGACGTCTGGCGAAAAATGGTCGCAAACTTTGCGACCCACTTGTCGTCTTCCATCAGTTGTAAAATATTTTAGAATTCGGATTTTCCTACACAATTCACTTATCCCAGAGTTCTCCATTCCTTTGGTTGCCTTCTTTTTCCTTGCACGTCATATAGACGAATCCCTCTGTATTAAAAATTATGCATGAATTTTGGTGGCCGAATTTCAATAATTCCTCAATGAAGTTAATGTCCTCTCCATGCTGCAACTAAAATTAATGCTGTGGAATTTTCTGTTGACAGTGTCGTTTTAACTCTCTCCATGCGTGGTATAGTGCATATAGTATTGTTTTCATGAAGATATCGACTTTGGGATTATAGTCTAAATACGTTTTTTGACATCCTCCGAACATGTCTTGACCATTTAAGAAAAGTTGTCAGCCCCTGCATGCAATATAGGTTTCTCGTTTGAACGATATATAAAAAATACTTACGTTGGCACCACAAAATATTTGTATAAAAAATATATTTTAAGAGTAGACGAACCGTTTAGGGTTTGGCACTTAGCCATAAGTGACCATTTCGGTGTTTTTTTCAACTCCCGTCAGTGGAGCATGGCGACAAGTAACTTATATAGAATTGGAATATTGAGCACTATATGACAGCAGACATCTAAATCTCATCTACATATAACCCCGCAAGCCGTCACATTGACGTGTGGCAGGGGGAAAGTTACGCGGAAATGAAAATGAAGTAATGTTCAGCTAAAAAAAGAGATTATTCCCTCGGTACTTCGATAAAAATAGTTGTTGGGGACCCTACAAGTCTTACCTTTATATAGGTAGAATTATTTAAATGTACTCCTGTGAAATTATTCCTGTCATCTGATCGATTACCTTAAATAAATGAATGGCTCGTTATTTATCTGGTTCATTGGTAAAAGACGCAAGAGAGGAAACTTTTAATACACCGAATAATGCATTATGCTGTCTTCAGTGACTAAATACTGTCCTCGCGTATGTGGGGATGATAATTCCGTGGGTAGAGCGCTGAAATATTGCAAAAGGGCCTGGATTTGATTCCAGGTTACACCTCTGGCTGCCGTCAGCTTCACACGATCTTTTAAATATACGTATTTCTGGGGAACCGCAGGAAACCAGAAAAACTGGCCCCTCTACCCTTACGTGTGAATTTTACACTTTTTACCCACGAGAAGGTTTATTATTGGATAAGACCTACTCTCACATACCAAGCCAACTTCCGGTTTGGTTGCTGTGGCCCTCATTTTTGGTCATAAAATGATAATCCGCTCGGATAAGTGCGCTAGCTGCATCATGTTTTTTTAGGATAGTCAGTTCGGAGTCCATTGCAGTATAGCAAGTCTTCCTCGTACAAGTGGTTTGGATCGTTCGATGCTCTGGGAATTCTCTCGAACCCATCTCGGCGTGAATTTCTTAAGCTTTCCTTCGCTGTGTTACCTCTGCCCTAATCCGATCATCTTTCCCACTTCCCCCCCACCTCTCCCGCTCCGATGGGACTATCTCAGTGAAGGCGCGAACATCGAGATGAGCCGGGTGAAAAACTTTACCAAGGAGAAGAAAAAGATCTCCGTCTCCGTCCCTTTTAAAGCCTTAAGGACGTGGAAATGGATGATAACCCGTCAGTTGCGGATAGAATCCTTTAAAGAATTTAGAATTTTGCATCGGTTCCACCGTCATTTTTTTAATTTCCAAGTCTTTTCAGAAGTGCTACCACATCAAACCGTAGCTCAGCTATTGGAAATGTCTCGTTTTGATTTTTTTAAAACGTTTTCTCCTTTTCTGCCATTCACCAAGTGCCTTTGACACTTCAAGAACAGCATAGACTACGATTGTATCCTTTAAGTTGCAACGCAGTGGTAACTAAATGTATTCTTTCACGAATCAAGATTTTAAGCTATAATACGCCCTGTCTCACACACTATCAAAAAGTTGAAAGGGTGTATAAAGAAACGTCTTCCATAACATTCTACCTATTTTTTGGTCGTAACTTTAGTTATCATCTGCCCTCTTAATACTAAAATTGAAATATAAACGGTCGTTTCCGTGAATTAGCCAGTAATAAATATCAATTATTTAAGAAGCTAGCACCTTCCTATGTAAAGTATTGTTTTTCGATTCGTTGCATAATTAATATAAATTAACATTTTATGACATAAAATTTGTCGAATACTTTTGCCTTAGTTTATTTATTGAGGATTATCTTATTCGTGTTTTTTTTCTTCGGTACGACTTACCAATAACCCGCGGGAAATAAGCTCTCATCTCATAGTTCACAATCGACAAACATTCATCGTAAATTTTACGCTAAGTTTGTGCAAAGGCGTTTCCATCTAATAAAATAATTATGGTTCTACAATTTTTTGCTTCATTGTTCATGATTGGAATGATCATTAATCTTTTTTGAACGTTATTACATTCCAAAAACATTAGTGATCATTAAAATTATTGAAAAAAAGCCATCGACCTATTGCTAATCATTTGTGCATTAAAGTTATATAGAGTATAGAAGAGACTAGTATAAAAGTTTCCTAAATCTGTATCTACACAATGTCCCGTAAAAGAATGTGGTGGGTAGTGTGAGGGCATAAGCCCATGTTATGCATAAATGTGCAATGGTTGTGTGTGAATAAAGTTTCAAGTGTTGCTATTTGAAAGAAAATGTGGGAGTTGTCCGGTATAATATTGCTGAGAAAGTGAATCCTGCGAGATAAGAGCGAGCACTTGAATCCATCAGTATTGATGTCTAACTCTCTTATTTCCTCCTTGCGATACAATCTGCCATTATAATGCATGCAGAGTCATAATAATGAACTTAGCGGTGAAATGCTATGGACTTCATGATTGATTTTCATCTCTCCTAAAAAAACAATATTACTTCTTCATCTTGTGATTTCTTTTCTCTTCCGATAGCGAGTATGGAAAGGTATTCGCTTGAGTGGTGAATTTCAATAGAAAGAAGGTACTGAATGAAATACTATGAAGTCGGTTGAAAAAAATAGCTTAAGAAAGTGCCTGAAGCGTGAAATTAAAGTGCATATGAATACCAGACTTTTTTCACATGAACAAGGATGTAGGTCGGGAAAATTCATTCCCTTAGGTATCTAATGCGTTTTTCTCGTGGTACTAAATCGTTTTTTTGACATTGTATTGAATGCATTTACGAGAAATACCTACTGCAGTAGCTGGCTCGCTCGCAGTTAAAATTTCTGCTTGCCTGATCGCGTGTTTATAGAAATATTGTAATCTACGAGTCTATTGTCGAAAGAATGAAATGTTGTAGTTGGTTATTAAATTTGTGAAATATTGAAAGCTCTGGATTTTTTACAGTGAATTATGGCAAACGCCTTCTTCAACTAGATTGCTATAGGCCTGGAATTCCAGTGATTTCATTTTAATGTGTAAAAATTCGAGAGCTAAATAATTTAGAATATACCTTAAAACATGAATTCGCATAATTTTACAAGGTTGGAATAACTATCATTTTCTTAACTTATGAACAATAAGTCGTACTGGTCCTGGGGACATTTCGAGGCATTCTATGCCATGCGATGAGGATAATTTTCAATGCAGGCGCTAAATATGGCTTTCAAGATTTCAACGAATATGCTTGTTGCCGGCGACACATGAAAGTGGTACTGTGCCTTTATTTTAGGCAGTTTTTCAGGAGGCCGATGCTGTTTATGCATTGTTAAATCGTAGCGCTCATATAAAATCCATACTGATGCAACTCCGATAGAAATTTGAGTTGTTTTCGTAAGCAGCGACACTGGAAATGTGGTGTTTTGATACCGGGCGAGATGCCGATAAAGGGTTCGTCTCTGAGGTTTCCTCGATAGAAATGAATAGTTCTTCATTCCCTTTGATTAATTCTCAGTTTTTTTTCTAGTGACATGTCCACTGTGTTTATTTTAGCATGCAATTCTATCTGAGACTGGTGAGAAGGAGGTTGCACTTGGCAACAGGGTGAATCTTGTTGAATGCTTCTCCTTTCACGACCAATTTTTTTTCCAGTTTTGTACCACGACGTTTCTCCAATTTCATACACGAGAACCTTGCGTGCTGCATTTTGGAAAATCTTTCTTGGGTTAAATCTGAGCTTCTGAGAATCTTGGCGGATTTTTCTCTATCTGAGGGTTTTCTGTTGATGCGAACAAAAATATGATGAAGCTCTATAGGTGAGAAGAACTCAGTGCCTCGCGCCATTGACGTCAGATTCTTAAGGAGAAAGTCTGGACTTAGCTATCTGCGGCGTAATGGAGGGTACGAGAAATGAGATAACCCCTGGAACCTTTCTGATCTGTGCGAACATCGAAGAAACTGCTTCGCCGCAGTTGGAATCGTAAAGGGCTCGCTGCTGTGAAAGAAATCTATTTGATTGCCGAATTGAATCGTGTGTTACTAACAGGATTCATATTCGTAAAACGCTGCCATGATACGCTTGGTAACGCATCTACATTATCAGAAGAACTAGGTTGGAAATCACTCAAGGAGCGAATGCTATATTAAAGATACATGTTTCATATTTATTGGAAGCGGCTCTCTTTGGGTATGACGTTGAAAATGTATTGCTAGCCCCATCGCGCCACTTTAAGAGGTATCATAAGGTCAAAAGTTAATTGATTTAAGATGTGATTTTTCCCTCGAGTGGAAAGGGACCAGAATAACTACAGACGACCACACTAGAGGAAATATATATTCATTCTCAGTAGCCTAGTGCGTTGCTTTATTTTTATCTAACCCCATATTTTACTATTCTTCTTGTTACTAGTGTCTCATTTCTCATGCATGGAGAAGCATTTTGTATTTCGATACCGTAGTTTTTGTACTTAAGTCAACATTATCTACATTATTTGAAATAATTAATATACATATTTGTAACTAATAACTAAGCAAAACTTAACTTTAATGTTACATGCTTGAGGGGTAAAATAGAGGGATTACGATCTTTGCTTTCAATCCTTTTCCGCAGATTTTAAATTTTTAGAACTTTTCTTTCCCATCCTGCAATCAGTCAGCTCACAAATTTCTTATGTTACCCTGCCACGGTCACTTGGGAAGGGCTAAACGTAATCGTCACGCTTAGACAAACATTCCCGGCGGATTTCTACGACCACACCTCAATATTCCGAGGCGCCATGTGGTCGGGCGTGTGAGGAGAGGTGCTGATCGGCCAGCCAGTAGGGTGTAAGGTGATTAGTATCGTCGTTTCCATTTTAATTTCGAGGTCGATTTGTTGTGCGTCATGTACTTCGTTCTATTGTGGTCAAAAAAGTTCAATCATTAAGATTCCAATTATTGGGCAAGATCTTTCGGTGCAGACGTGATGTCTTTGTAGATTTTTAGATGGGGTTCCTCTCTAGCATGGCTGGAACTTTGGGCTGTGGGAGTTTGAAATGCACAGGGTGATGCCATTCAGGGACGCAGCCTTATCGCGAGCGGTGTGAAGCGAAATCATGGCCCGATCTTCTGCCGGGGAAGCCGGACACTGAATTGTCGGAAATGCCCCTCGGGTGTGACAGAAGGGGAATCCTCTTTGCCCCTTCGATCGCTCGCCGTTCCACCACCGTATCAGGTGTGCCGCGGCGACAGGACGAGTGCCGGCGTTCGTTCGCGATCAGGTCGGACGGAGGGAAAGGTGTCGGAAAGGCCGCCTCGTGTTAGGTCTAGGGGATATCGCGCTCTCTCTCTCTCCCTGCGGAATCGACGCCACCCCTATACGCCGGGCTCTCATCATCGCTTCGCCGTGCCGCCATAAATGATACCTCGCTTCTTCTCTCCTGCCGCGTTACATCCCTGCGACTCTATCTTCCCCTCTTCAACCTCGCTACCATTCCACACGGTACGTGTGTCGCTAGATTTATTTTAACGTTATTCGATGAGCACGAAGATGCTCGATGTGTGCGCCCATTGGGAGTTCCGTAACTGCTTACTCTCACTTGGAGACTCGCCGATCCTCTCGCATCTACAATATTTTGTTATCATTGGGTATATTGTTTCTTTTGCGAACGACAAGAATGGATAACGAATGCGATTATGTGTTTCGGGATATCTGTGGTACTTGGCGGGAAATAATCAAATGTTCATGAAATCAATTGGTATGAAAGAAGTTTACGTTAGGTCGCAACGATGCGATTGGAAAACTAATTGATGGCGAAATGAAAACTATCAAATATACGATAATATAGCTCTTGAGTTAATAATTGGTATTAAAAATTCCTCCACGTCGTTTTATTAGGTGGGCCACATATTTTTAAATGTGAAGGAATCACCAATAGATAAAGAACTAAGTACCTAAAACGCCTATTTTTGGTTTTAGGGCATGTTTTATTAAATATAATTTTTTTAGTCAAGTTCTTAAAAGCTATGTTGACCGATTCTTTTATTTTGAATATCCATAAGTTTGTAATTATGAAAACATTTTCATTAGCATGATGGGTTATCTATCTGAGGATTAGTTTGCAGCCGGTCTCTCGTTATCTTTTCGTCTGATGAATACTTTTTTTGAGAGTTTGGTAAAATAAATTTGTAAGACAAAATTGAAATTAGGTAACTGTATTTTTTTTAAAATTCGGAATGTGAGATAAGGACATTGTAAATATATTTAAAAATAATGTTAAAAGTGCTGCCTTGCAAACTGTGAAGGTTGCTTACATCATACTTTTCATCATTTTTGACATATTATGTCGAAGTGGCCAACAGGTTTGTTTTAATACAGTTTTAATTGCAATTCTGAATGATTCGCACCGATATACATAAGAAGTTTCATGTTGGACGTTGCTGTTATCAGATTTTAAAATCGAAGCAAGTTCGCGATTGAACGAACCTATTTGAAATAAGAGTGGACTCTGCCTTACAGATCTTTTGTTTCTGTGATCTGTGTCGCTGTATCCACCTGTAAAAATGCACAGAGTTTCTTTCTGAATTCCTAAGTTATTTTAAATTGAAAATATCTCTGCATAAACTGAACCAATCGATTTTTTTGGTGGGAGAATATATCAACGCTCGAAGCTGAAGACGGGCCTCCCTTCCCTTTTAGGAGCACGGGGCTTAAGGTGAGAATAATCTATCTCACTCGCGAGAACCTTTCTATACCCTTTCTGAACGGGGATTGGTTCCTGAGGAGATAAGGGCCAGACCCAGGGTTTATTCCGGTGAAAATTTATTCTCGCGCAGAGTATGGAAGTTTTTATCACGGATCGAGACACTTACTCCGAAATTTGTCGGCTGGCGAGCATGAAGGAACGTTCTTCCCCTGATTAGCATTTGTATGATTCCGAAGTAAGAAAGAGAGAGCGAGTCAGCGGCATTGGTGCGATGGTTCGGGATAAATCAATGGCGTGAATACGTGTAAATTGGAGTTGGGGATTGAGTTTTCGTTTCCATGTAGAAATGCCTAAAGCTTTTCGTTTTACGACCATCATCCCTTTATCGGAAAAAAAGGATTGTTTTCCAAATTAATCTGTACAAATGGTTTGCTACAGAGCAAGCAGACGAAGGACGGTTAAAAATATTCCGATCGTTCTGCTGGAGGAAATCCTGATGAAATATTTCGGTCAGTTAATTTAAAAGGAACGGTAGAGAAGTCTATAATAAAGTGTGCCGGGCTTGCAGAAGGAAGGTGCCTGATGTTTCTTGATCTGATAACACATTGATACTTACTTCATCTTAAAAGTACCTAGGTACGTAAAAGAGTGGTGTCATCACTGAATTCTTTTCCCGTAAAACGCTTATCACTCGGGAACGCGTCGCAAGGAAACTAAATCCAACGGCATATTCGAAATGACTCATATCACTGTATTCTATTCAATAAAAGCTGTCGTGTTATCTAAATTAGAATTCAACTTTAGCGTATTTGTCAATCGTTTACATTTGGAAGTGGATTTCTCCTATACTTGTGCACTCTAAATTATTATTTGGTAATCCCGCATAGTTTACATAAGGAAGGGTAAAAACTGAACCCGCCTAGCTTTCTGAGCTTCACTTAAGAGGGGAAAACTTGGCACTCCACGCAATAATAAACGAAATCCTAGAATTCTTAATATTTCCCCCTCTTTAATTCTCTACTTAACGCCTCTTTGATAGTTTTAATGCACCCTGTGATACTTTCACCACTCTTCCCTTCGTTTCATCCAACATGCCTATCCCATCCCTTCCCCTTCCTTATCTTATCCTATTCCTGCCCTACATTCTTCCCTCTTTTAATTTGCAATCAAAACGCTCTGAATCCAAATTCCCTGCCTCCTTTGGATTTCTTCCAACAATCCTCTGTCTGCCACCATGCTTAGCACATTCTCGTTTGTTTTCCTTTCAGTCGACTTCACCTTTTCCATCCTTCTCCACATTCACATTTCAAAAACATCCAATCTACGCTTATCATCCTGCTGTAATGACCATATCTCCGCGCCACACAAAACCACGCTCCAAATCTAAGATATTAGGAACCTTTTTCTTAACATCCTTACTCAACTCCCTCCCCCTAGTGAAAGCTTTTTAACACAATTATTCGTCTTTATGTCTTTCGTTTCGCCTACCACGCAGTCCAATCCCACATCACCATCTGGTACATTCACAACCATTTCTTATAATTGACCATATGTTCGTACACCATCTACGAGTACTACGTACTTATTTATCCTTATGACTGCGTATCAGCTCGTACACCTGGAATAATGCTTGATTTTTGTCGACCAGTATCATTATATAATTTGCCTGTTCTTTCGTATTAGGTAATTATATATTACTTGTTCAATTTAAAATATTTTATGTAGTTTATATCGAATCTTCTTGTTGAAATATTACGGAATTTTTTCGAAAAGAATTAATGCTAACCTGTTATGGAAAAATATCTAAAAGTAAATGCGATAGTATTATCATTCCGCCAAACTGATGACCTGTCAAAATATATGCATAGTTTAAAATCTGCATTTCCCCTTATCAGGGCGTGGCTGTCAGTTTCACGGGGTTTGAAGTGAGAGATTTGTGTGTGAGCGTGTGAAGTAGCGTGATAGAATTTGGCTTCTCGTCTGCGTCGCTAGGTATTTGCCAACCGCCTCAGTGGGGGAACTTCCTGCCGCGAGGGCCACCAAATAGGTGCAAATGCCTCAGTAGACGGGATTGTAAATGTGAGTCATTTGAAACCGTGTAAAATTATTTTTAGCCAAGGTAAACGTAAAAAATATTTTCCGTCACTCATTCCCGGACCGTTTTAAAAGTGCGCAGGTGGCCACGGTTTTTCCATCTCCGGCGTAATACGAGATATAATAAATGATTGTTGTTTTATCTCATGCAAGGGTCACAGTAACGTGACTAAGCGGTAAATAGACTAAATCCTAAAACTAAAAGTATCCCGTAGCGACACTGAGGCCGAGCTTTTTCACTCGGTAGGAGTATACATTTTTCACCCAATGATAGAGTAATGAATATTCAAATTTGTCATTTTAAAGTTCATACCTCTTCAAAATGTTCTGTCTTGTGTTCAAACGTGCTTATGAAGGTTTTGTACCCATAAATACTGAGAACTGTATTTTAAACCATAAATATATTAATTTCTGTTTGTATTAATAATTGGACTTTGGTAAATGTGATGCATTCAACGCTTATCATAATTTTAGCGCAAAGAGAGTTTTACAGTAGTTGAATAAACTTGAATTTCTAGTGAATACTTTCCTCCTCGCTTATTCTGCCGCTATTTCTCCCAAATTGTAATTGGAGAATTTATTTGTTATCATGGTTATATCGGTGTTATTTTTGGCCTGTGATGTTTATTTAATCTGATTCTACGCAATACACCGCGAGAACTGGTGGCAAGGGGGCGGGAGGTGTTAGAGTGTATGCCATAAATGCACAAATATTAGTTTATTTAAATGACTATTAGCTCATATACGAAACACTCGCACATATATGTATGCATGAATAACCTATATACCTCGTGCGACAATTTAAAAAAAATTATTGAATGTTTAACTTTTATCAATAAATGTATTCTGGTAAGTAAATATATGTATTATTTGATTCGATTCTGTTATGATTGCATGCCGTGCGAAGGAAGAATGAGTGAGTGCGTGAAGCTGTCTGTGGCTGTAGTTATCACTATTTGTTTTATCTCGGCGTTCGAATATACAAATATAATTTGAATACATTATAACTCCCCTCGTTTTGTAAGAACACTCGGGTGTTTTGTACCTTTCTAAAAGGCCTCCATCTTGTCTGTTCGCTTCATGAATCAATGGAATTTTCTACATGTACATAATACCCCGGGGACGTTGAGTAGGGAGGTTAAGAAAAGACTCGTAAAAACTTTGATGTGGAGCGTAGCTATATACGGCGCGGAAACGTGGTCGCTGAAGCAGGATGATAGACGTAGATTGGAGGCTTTTGAAATGTGGGTGTGGAGAAGAATGAAGAAGGTGAAATGGACCGAAAGGACAACAAATGAGGAAGTACTGGAGATGGTGGGTGAGGAGAGGGGTTTGTTGAGAGAAATTCTATGGAGGCAGGAAAAATGGATGAAAGGCGTATTGAGCGGTAGTGGAATGTTGAAGAAGGTAATAGAGGGGAGAATGTTAGGCAAACGAGGAAAGGACAAGAACAGGATAGGGATGTTGGACGGGATGAAGGGAGGAAAGAAGTACACAGAGATGAAGAGAGACCTGATGTAGAGTAGGTTGCTGGATTGGGTATTGTTTGGAATTACAAAATATTTGTTTGATAGTTGTATCCCTTCAAAAACCTACCTTAACCGGTAGATTACCTAATAATAACATAATTCCCCGCAAACCGCCGCAGGAGCGTGTGGTGGGGTGTTAGGTCACTACCCGTAATAGAGAATAAAACCGCATGCAAAACCAACAACCTCATGCAAACCTACACCCACAGAGGTGTATGTATTCATGCACAAACTTACAAGCATGCAAATATATGTACATTATAAACTAACATACACATCCACAGGCACCTACAAATGCTGTAAGAATGTATCCAAGAACGCGCAAATTAGAATTTAAAATAAGAACGCAAAATTCTACTATTAAATTGACATGCAACTCATGGTCTGCGCCCCCAAGGACACAGGTATGGAATATGTACTACCGCCGCAGGTAGGCAGCGGAGGCGTCCCCCCATAGAGAGAGAAGAGGGATGGAAGGGGAATTTTAAAAACAAACAAAGCAGAGTAAGTAATACTTTAACAAGCACTAAATTTTTTCATGGCAGTCCCATGCGGTCATACGGGAAGGGTTTTGACAACAAAACACAAGATTAGGGAAAGTTAATGCATTTGAGTAAAACTAATTATTCCCTGGAAGCTGCGGGTGGCAAATGGGATTTTTGCTATCTATAACCCTGCAGTCACTATCTCGTATTGTTCGCACTAAGGACTCCTTCAGTCTCATAGTTCTGGCATCTATTTTCCAAATTTTATATTCATTTTCCAAGCGACCAATGTATGTTGGAGTGCGAATAATTTACGAGACCTCGGTGCTGAATGTATTAAGTTTAAACTAGCATTGAATCGTCTTTCTTCTAATTATTTCCAGCCTAACTCCAGGTGCATTTCTGTGACTTTTAACCTAATTACTCCAACATACTCATCACGTGTACTATCTTTTCGTTGCAATTGCCACCATATCCAATAGATGTCTCTGGACGTTATCCAAAACCTTATTTAACTGTTTCTCTTTCTTTCTGTTCCTCTATCTTTTCATTGCATTTCCCTGCCGCTTGTCAAATGAACGGTTTCTTCAAGGCTGATCGGCATAATCTTCTGATACGTGTACAAATTGAAAGTTTAACGACATTACAACGGTAAGACTTTTCTGGCTACTTGCTAAAATTTGTGCAATTATCCTTTAAAATTATTATTTCCTATTTTAAAGTTGCGAAGTTCTTAAATATTGCATAAGTTCTGTACCAAAGAACGGTTATTACATTTTTTTGGAAGTTGTTTGATGAGGATTGCCGAATCGTTATCGTGGCGAAAGTCGCTCGATAAGCAGCCGCAGGTAAGCCACTTCTCTCGGTGAAACGAAACTCGAGAACTGCCTTCGGAGTTGCTTGGTTAAAAGATTAAAACTGGGCTACCTACTTAGGCTCGTAATGCTTTACCCTTCGGGGAAATGTCGACTCATTTAGCCCCTTGTATACGTACGCGGTTTGACGGATGGAGTCGATTCGTTCTCAGGCATATTCATTTCAGCCTTAATCACCAGCGTGGATTATTAATTTTTTATTTCTTCTGCGACTCGACAGTCCCATTGAACCTACATGAATAGAGAGAGCGCATATCTCAACAGGATTTTTTTACAAAAAAAGGAAGGTTTCATTTACCCAGATATTCAGAGATGGAGAAGAAAATGGGATCACTTCAATTAAATTCAAGTTAAAAGTAAAAGTGTTGGCGTAAAACCTCACCAGCAAAAGGATATATGTGTAGGAACTACATAACTATACATTCTTCCGCGATATATTTGCGTAGTATATTTGTCTATATATTTTCGTAGTGTATTTGATATAAACATAAGCGAGAGGCGTACATTTCTTGAAGCAACTTCTGAAAACGTCAATTAAATTAAGGCTCAATGCCAACTCACATTTCTGAAGATTTTCTCTGAGATTCAGTTTTGATAACTTTTCACGAAAATTTGAGTGCATTCTCGTTCAGCCCCACTCACGGTTTTCAACCTCATTGCATTCTTAGCACATATTATTTTCTCGGTGAATTGTAGCAAATAAACGGTGGATCAATTAAGACCAATGCTGGAAATCATTAATTTGCGTGCAAAGATGAAGTTTTAGACACCACCGGATTGATTTGCTGTCATCTTGTACTGTCTTCTCTTCTTGGAGAATTTCTTTTTATTGCAGTAATTTCCTATGCCTTCTCTTCTCTCATTACCAAATTTATATGATACATTCTCGATCTTCGTCTCTTGAGTTTGAAAATTCATTGTTGATTTTCTCATTGTCTTTAAAAGCCCTAAGGTGTATTTGGTAGGTTTTTCTTCTCGTTAGTGTAGGTTTAAATGGCTTTATTATGGGATCAGAATAGTGCGGCGGCTAAAGCACTGTCTTCCAGCTTTGAGGGCTCGGGTTCGATTCCCAGAGTTGCATGATTTTTCGGTGATGTATCAATCCTTACGTTGGGTGTAATTAGAGAGCACTTCAAGTGGATTATTCCATTTGTTGGGTGGGACCTTAAGGTGCTGGAAACCCTTTGTGCCTTTCGTTAAGAGTAGGCTAATGCCGATGCCAGGTTTCTATCTACCTTTCCTGCATTCCTTGGATATCCAACCTCCACCAAATAACCCACCTAACCCTATTGGCGCAAATGACCTTTACTGTCGGTTGCCTCTCCCAATTTCCACTGCTGCTGAAATTATTACTCACTCCGCCCCTGGTGGGAGTGATTGAATGGTGATTCGCCCCGTCCAATCACCTTCGCCATTCTTTTGTGACATGGAAATTCCTTTATTTTCTCAATCTTCCTGCAGTTCTCGGCACCGAAAATCTCCATTTAGGCCGTGAAATGTGTACGACATATTGCAATAATCTAATTTCAAAAGTGGGTTATGGGGACCGTACATTCACGGCGGGGCGGGTTTGAGGGAGGGTGGGAATCAATGGAAGTAGCTATTTAACCATACGTACACTGCAGCGTGTGAAAGACACACCCCCGAGGGCAATTTAACCTTGAGGTGAAAGGACATCGGTGCCATTCCGGGGGACGGATGACGCGATGACTGCCGATGCTCTACGCTCGTTCTTTTTCCTCCTCTCTCTCCCTTTTTTTTATTCCAACTGCCTATCGTTCAGTGACCGCCATGGTCCCCCGTCGTCCATTCGCGCGGGATGGGAGGTCGCGGATCTCTCGCGTCGGATTCCCGTCCCCGCTGCGGCATCCAATGGGAAACGGTCGTCAAAATGCTCGGCGGTCGCGGCTCACGGCGACTTGGAATCGAAAATAAATTCTCTTCAAAGCGTGAAAATTTTTTGTGCCCCAGAATTCGCAAATTCGCATGTTCGCATTCTCCAAAGATTTGTGCGAATCGTTCTGCAGGTCCTTTACCCTAATTTTGGAGCAATGAAAAAATTACGTGAGCTCAAAATCGAGGAAAATTTAGCAAAAATGCCAGTATCAGATGGTTTTCAATTTTACATCCGGGTAGATATATTTTTCTGTCGCAGAATGTAGGATGCTGCCTTTCCATAATTCTTGCATGATGTAGTAAATGTGAAATTGAAGTCAATTTTTTTCCTCCGACCTATTTTCCCCCATATTCTTCCATCAAATCCCTCTCTGTCCGTGGTATGAGGCCATTTCGTGCATTTCAGGATTGGCATCAGCATTGTTAAAAATACTGGAATATCTTTAACCCTTTGACTTTCGGGAAAAATGACTTCTCTTGCGAACCTAGTCGTATGTATCTGAAGAGCGTTAAGGACATGCACATATTTCTGTCAGTATCCATTCAAAACCTACCCTAAAGGGTAGGATACCAATAATACTAGTTATGCTTACGGAGTTGAAGAAGGGTTTATTTACTGTTGGTTAATATTGTCATTTGGACGAAGCTGACAAATGGGTTAAGTTTTGTGTATATTTGCAACCTAACTTAAATGGCTCACTTTGAAATCATACTTGCGTGTAAAGGGATAGGAAGGGAAGAGAGTGAAGCAGAATTACAGGAGTAGCGGTGATTGTCCCTTTACATCCCCTCCACATCCCCTCATTGTCCCTTCACCCCGTTCCCTCGCTAATTGCCTCTCGAAAAATATTATCTGTCTTTTGTCGTGCAAACAATGCACTTCATTCTACATAGGCGAATGCATTACCCCCTTATACATCCGAATGAACAATCACCGCTACTCCAGTAATCCTGCTTCACTTCACTCGTACCATTGAGACATACATCATGAAAGCATTCAAAATGTTGTAAGCAAATATATAGGATAATTTCATGTTTGACAATCCCAGCTTTCTCCAAAGGCTTATATATTTAATTCAGTTATATACAGAAAGCTTTCCTACTTAATTAATTCTTTGTATTTAAAACGATATACCTTTTGAAGTTTGGTCATGGAAGATTTTCGTTGGGTATTTCCGAGGGGTAATCCTACCACCTTCCCGAAAACCAGCGACGTTATTAAATAATTTCCACAAATAAGGTTTGCCTTTGACGACAGGCCATAGGATTTAGGTTAATGAAATTTTTTTGTTTTGTCCTTCCATGGTGTGAATGTATCTATGGTATTGGAATTCGCGTGCATATGTATGTGTGTGTGTAAAGGGGTCTGATCAATCTCTTTCCAAAATTAATTTCCGCTTCTCTAATGTGAGAGGTCGTGAGGGTGAGTGAGATAGAGTTAGGGGAAAGGGAAACAAAATGGAAATTGGATTGAAATGAAAGTTTCTCCCGCTACGGAGGATTCCAGGAGTCGAGGAAACGAAATATTCTTTCCAGGTTTCGCCCCTTTCCCCGAACCAATTGACGCTATTTTAATGAAACTTTGTGTTCGTATGCTTCGTTGTTTCACAGCCATTTATCAAAACTGATGACTCGGCGCCGCCAGTTTAGGTGGCGAAAAGCAATACGAGAAGACACTATGGCTCTTAATTAAAGCCCAATCCCGAACGTATCGATGAAAGAGGCACTATGGGAAATTACGAGCCCCAATGAGTAATTAACAATTTGTGAATTAATGTCATTTTTGTTGGGGGAAATAAGTGGTTTTATGAGTTGACTGCCGCTTCTACTTCTACGACGGTTTATTTAAGCCAGCGGTTGCGAATTAGAGTCTTAAAAAATTAATTTTCTATATCTACTATACCTATAGCTCCTCAGCTCCTCAAGACCCGCGGCCAAACGTGTGTATGTGTGTGTGTATACATACACACACATGCATGCATAAATGGAAGAGATTGCGCCTTTTTGGCGTTCACCAATGTTCAGTAAACACGCATATGTGTAAAAATATTTTTAAGAGATAAATATACAAAAAAAATTATATTTCGTAGGTTCCAGTCACCATTATTATAGTACGAGGGGTAACTGACGTGATGTGCGTGTGTATATATATTTACATATTATTTATTAATATTCCATTTACATATTATATATTTACACACACGCACATCACGTCAGTTACCCGTCGTGCGGTAATAAAGGTGACTGGGACCACCGAAATATAAGTTTTTTGTGGATGTATCATTTGAAAAATATATTATAATATATATACATGTACATATATATACTATTTATAATGACATCCTTGATAGAATTAGGCATCTGAATTTGACTCAGGTGCTCAATGTAAACGTCCTGCGTGCTGTCTGCCATGAAAACTTTGAAGGATTTCCAAAATTGTTCCTGAAATTCCCTCGCCAAATTGTTTCCGCGGTAGAGAGCAAAATAATCTAACCACAAAATGCGCTTTATGGCCATGTTGGTCCTTTGTCACATTCTCACAAAAAGGTAAATCCTGAAAAAGAAATCTATACAGTTTATTTTAAAATTTTGTACTTGTTTTATTCAGATCTACTTCATTTCCTTACTCTGCTGTCAATGCTGAATGCTTCTTAGGAACTAGATCTTTGTGATACACTCATCATCATCGATAAAAACTTCGTTTAACCATACTCCTGTATAAGTGATGTATATCTCTTTTTAATGAAAAAACGTTTTCGTTTTGCCGGTTCTAATAACAGAGATATCAGTGGAAAGGCATTTCAGAACAATATCGATTCGATTTGGATATTTATAGATAGGCACAATGTATCTTTTCGCTGGCGCATTGATCTGCAAAAATGTTCCTACAAGTTAATTTTATCGTTATATATACCTAACGAAGGAAAGCCACATTCACTGGGAAAATGTTATTAAACAGTTAACGCTCCTAACATTTGATATTATGTTACTTTAACTGGATATTTTCTTTACTGTTTCATCAATTTGCGTAACTGGCTTCGTGTTTCGGTTAGATGAATAATTTTGATGGAGTGACGAGGAAATTAAAGTACTATATGTTTAATTTATGCGCAACATTTCACTTCCTTTTTGTAATATCTGGAGAATGTATCTGAAGATTTCCTGAATAAATATATATCAGTTGATGACTGCTCACTCCTGAAACATTGCTTACCGTTTGAATTCGGAGTTACGTGCTCAGCGGAGATTACAAGAGCTCAATGAAAATCGCTTCATTTTTTTCCTCATCAGGAATCATTTAACTAAACGGCTCCCCCCGGTCATTGATTGTGAGTACTCGCTCGGGCACAAAAGGACATAGGTACACGTTGGCTTTCAATATAGATATTAGTGATTGGTAGATTGAATTTCCACAGTGAAGAATTCAGACCGTTCGGTTTCGTTTATCGCTGGTGTATTCGTGAAAGCAATTTCGAGCTTATTCCCTCCACCAATTTTAATATTTGACTTTTTTTTTTATTCCGTGCCCGATGCGGAACAATCGTTGGCTAACACGCCAGTCGTGGACATGTCGATAAAACGCCGATTGAGAGCCAGCCTCTCATATTCAGTTCTTCTTCTTTTCCGTGTGCCAAAATATTATGAAGGCAACTTCTTTATTTTAAAAATAATCTATAAACAACCAACTCAGCATTGCGGCGGATTATTTACTGTTGTAACAACTTAGACAACCCATGGATGGAAATCACCCAAACCTTAGGTGGGTAAGTACACACTAAGGCGTTTAACGAAACGTGACCTCTGGATTTACAGGAAATGGTATACCGCTACTCAGGATGAATTTTGTTTAGTAATCCACGTTGTTAATATTTAATAGTCAATCATTTAATTTCTGTGTAAGCATCATAAGTTAATATAATGTCAATTTTATCTAAGTCTGTTCGTGGGATACTCACTACCCGCTTAGCTCTACGAATTGTGATATTTCTCATAGATTCATATCTCAAATATAACCACTGTTATGCTCTGTGAAAATTAAACCCGCTATCGAAGCATGGAAATTAATACAATATTATGAAGATTTTATGGCTCTTTGCGTTCACTGAGATATCTTAACTGTATTTTCAAAGGCGAAGTTATTCGGAATGCGATTCCTCAATTTTTGGAAACATGTCGCCGTAATCTTCATTTCTTTAAATATTAAGATGAATATTGAAGGGAAATAAAAACGAAGGAATAAAATGTAATCATTAAAATGTACTAATTCTCCATGAGAAAAGTAAGGAATCGATCAAACATTGCAAATTTCTCAACATATTACATTTATCGTCATTTGAATTCGATGGTCTTTGGGAAATCAATTATTCAGCTCGCCTTTTTATCCTTTAAGAGGATTACAAAACCAGACCACTCACCACGCAAAGGGAAAGGTGGTGGAAATCATTTCGTCTGAAAGTACTTCGTTTGAGCAATACCAGAAGGTGTGATCGGAGTAATTTATTAATTTTCGGATCATTCCCTCATTTTATTTATTTGGAAGCAAGAGCCACGGATGCGAAAATGTATGGTTCGAAATTTTCTTTTTTGGTGTTTTACTTTTGTCCATTCACGGCCAGCCTTGTTCACTGTCTCCCTTGGGTGAGGGACGAGGGGATGGGAGGAGTATGTAGAAGGGGGGGGGAGAGATAGAGAGAAAAAAAGGGAAGGGTTATAAGTGGAATAGAAGGGTTGGGATGAAAAATATATGGGTCAACAGTTTTCAGGCACCCTTTTGGGAATGAAATTTTCAGGTTTAGGACTGCTCCGCGAATGCTACTTCTGAGTTTTTGTCGGTTGCCGCCGCTTGATGCGATCATTGTGTTCCCACGGAAGCTATTCAATCAAGAGCAGCATGGAATGGAAGGGCCGCTGCAATGAGGGGGATATTTGTACTTACCGAATTGAAATTGCGAAGTGAACGAAACTGGATTAATATCACAGCTCGTGGAAAATTATGGAAATGGCGCAAGGTCGACTTTTGAGGATTATTCTTCGGGGAGATCTGCATGCACAATAACGAAGCCAAAATAACACCGTGGCAATTTTCATTTAAATAATCATTTAAGGGTGAAGAAGCATCCTAAGCAAACCGGAAGTGCTTGACACTGTGTTCGTTTGTGAGAAAAATCATGTTGCTAATCGATTATGTTGATGTATTTATTCATTAGATATGCGATTGTTGTTATTTAAATAAGATTACAAAATATATTAATAATTTTATTTTAACGTTCAAAAGATATGGAGCAACGTAAATAACGAACGCTTCCTGTGTCTCAATATTTTCAAGGCTCATGTGGCTCCATAGAAAAACCCGCTCCTTATCCTCGACAAATGAAAAGGAAAACAATTAAAGTTCGCTTAAAAGTTCACGGTTAAAGATTTAACCTCAAGAGTACAAACTTATACACATTTTTGGATATAACGGATAACAAAATTTGCTATTTTAGATCTGGTGGAATATTGTTCAGCTTGATAAACTGAAACCAATACAAATAATACCCAGAGAAGCATTAAAAAATGCCCAAATAACATAACTGGATGTTCTACAATAGTTTATTTTTGTATTTTGAAAATCACTCCGAAAATGTTTCCAAGATTGACATTAAGATTTCAAGATTGGTGAGGTTCAGACATAAATTTTGTCCATTTACCAGTGCCAATTCCGATTTCCATGATGATTGACTTTTAAGGCTTCAGATCTCAGCGTTAAAAACAACTGACCGTGGTTTAAAATATTTGAAGGAAACTTTCAGCGACAACGCATACGATGGTGCATTTGTTTCGCGTTTCTCTTCACAACGTACCCGCGGGATGAATGTAATTGAAAAATGCCCCTACACTTTTGATTCCTGCTAAATATTTAGTATGTCTATTTTTTCAGAACACTATGATGTATTATTTTTGTTTCCTTGCTTCCTTTTAATGAGATTGATAGGAAGGAGAAGGAGGACGATCAGTGATGGACTGCGAAGTCACTCAATGACTTCGTCGTTATAATTGTATGAGCCATTTTAGTATTATAGCGTATGGAATAATTTTTGGTGTTAAATTGAATCTAATTGTAGAAAATTGGTTGTTCTGGCATATTGGCGCTATGGTGGATTTGATCCACAATTAGTGCATGCTCCTATTAGTTACACCATTATAACATACCCAGCCTCAAAGAACAAGTGTGGCGTTATTATGCCCGAGGTTTTTATTGAAGTCGCTTTCAACATTTTTTTAAATGGACAGATTAAATACATGATACGAAGACTTGCAATTTAATATTTCTCGGCCGCAGTTTTACATTTTTATAATTATCCAGTCAGGTGATTGATCAAATTTGTTTTAGGCTCTGAATTTTGTTTGTAGTAATTATGCACATGTTTTTCAGCCTTGCTTTAAGAATACCACCGTAAAATTTGTCGAAATTGATATGCGAGCCTAATCAATACCTTATGGGCGAAATTTATTTTGAAAATTGTAAAAGTTACTGTGAACTTGCAATATAACATCCTTTATTTTATGCAGGCACAGGATCATCAGAGCTGAGCTAATTTAAATTCAGACTACAGTTTGCTTGTCTGATGTCAATTTTAGGATTCGTAAACTATGTATTTCGATTTTTAATATACGTACTTGGTTGGTGCAGAAGATAGCACGATAACATTCTCTCATGATTCAATGTTAGTGGACTCACCTTTGTGAAATATCACCTTTATTATAAGAACTTTTTAGATTGCAGGAAAATAATTTATTGAGCCACAAACCAAGTTATCACATAGGTGATATTTGAAAATGTCAAGTGACTGGGTGTACCGTAATAAATTAATTTCCTGAAATCCACGAATTTTGTGATTCAATTTCTCCACTTGTTTTTTTCCTTACTCTACTAGATGTTTCAGGGTAGTCCTTGAAGAAGTCAATTTGTAGAGTGACAAAGTAGGAATGAACATTAACTCTCTTCCTTCTTGTATGACAAGGTATAATTTGTACTAATTTCGAATCAAGTTTGATTTCTAATATATTTTTTAGTAGGATTTCCATCTGATCTAATATACAATTGTATTTCAACTTTGCAAGTTGCTGCTACATGAGGATTCCGCCGCATTCAAATCTGAAAAATATAGCACTGGCCCTCTCTCGTCTCCCGTCGATTCTCCGTTCTTTCCTCTTTCCCTCAATATATAGGAGTGTACCCTTCCCTCGCCTTAACCTCCATCCCCCAGCACTCCGCCAGTGCTCACCTCTTTTGTAAAACCCTTCGCTCTTTCGTTCTAAAAGACCAGCGTCCGTCCAAAAGAATTTCAAAATTAAGGATTCCTCTTGGCACTTCCAACCCTGAAAACATCCGTAAGTTCTCCTTCCCTCTCTATTCGCATAAAAGAAACCGACCCCACTTGCCGCGATTCCACTTCTTCCCGTTCATCTTTTCTCGCTCCTCCAGCGTCGATTTAATCACTCACAAAGCGGAGTGTGAAGGGGAAATTGGGAGGGGGGAGGGAGTGGGGCTTCCTGCTTGGAAGGTCAGTGAGTGGTCCGAGACCAAAGTTTTCAGATGAGGAAATCCGTTCAAAGCAATGGTGAAATAGTTATTACGCGCCACAGTGAGTAGTGGTATACCTCTCGGCGTGTTGCAAGCTTTCTTCCTCTGGGTGATGGACGTTACACCCCAGGATTTTAAGATTTTGTACGCGTACAATTTCATACTGATTAGTAGAGTAATTACAAACTCATTTAATATCGGCACCTCAAGATGACTGAGCAGGTGCGTTGTCGGCAAGAAGAAGCCGACAACGTAATTCGGTGATTAATTAAAATTGGCAATTTTCCACAAAATAACTTTATTACTTACTTTGACTAACTTATATTGTGGAAAATTGCCAATTTTAATTAATCATGATATTCCACCATATCACGCCTGAAACGTCTCTTTTTAGTCATGCGGTGATCATACCCCGCCGTTTTATTTCAAACTAGAATGAAATTGTTAAGAAGTTTGCAATAATAGGCGACGGTGCTGCTCTAACCCTTCTTTAGGTCGTCTGTTACGACTCCGCGGCAGTCCATAAAAACAGCATGGCTTTCCATGCAGAATTCTGCGTCTAAGGGGGAGATGAGTCGATGTGCTTTCACTCATTGCTTATCTCATTGGTCATTGCATCATATTGTGATATGTCCTAGATTCATCCATTGTGACCAGGCGACCAAAAAAATCCTCTTCGTGTTGCTCCAGAAGATTCAGCATCTTCCTCGACAGGCTTTAATGGTTTTTTAAACAGAAGATGATTAATATCTTCGTCGCACGGTACCCTAGTATTCTACACGCCAAATTCATGAATTCATGAAATCTCATTAATATGCTCACTTTGTATTCCGACAAAGCATGCCAAATATTAATGGTAAATATACCACATCAACTGTTAGAATTAAATTTACCAGCGTTTAAATTAAGCATGCGGTCGTAAATGCTCAATCCTAAAAATTTAGAGACTAGACTTAGAGACTGATTGACTTGCAGCAACTATTGCCGTAATTTTACATAAATAATTCAGGAAGCTCAAGATCAATCTTATAATAGCCACTGTTACTAAATTTTGGTTGTTTCCGAAGTCTCGCTTGTATATAGATCTAGTCTTAGCATTACCCCCTGATGGAAGGGTCAGGTAAGCCGTGTACTGTAGGGCAACTAAAAATGGTGGGTTTAGACTTACTTCGCTTAGTTTAAATGATTTTTACTTTCACTGAGGTCTTAAATACTATATGTATATATAGTAGTATAGTATATAGTATATATATAGTATATATATAGTATATATGTATATAGTATATATAGTATAGTATGCACAATCATTGACTTACCAGGTATTGTAGTTTCATTCTATTCTAGCCAATCTGTTTACGGGATATGCGTGAGGTATTGTGGATGGTATTAATAGGGCGTGACGGATTGGCAGAAAAATGTTATTGTTGTCTGAGTTTCACTACAAGACACCAAAAACTTCGTGTGCATGTCAATTATTGCTGTCACGATGATTGATTGGTCAGGGAATACCCTGCGAATAAGTACGTTTCATTAACTGTGAGGAATTTAGTATTTTATGTTATTATCTCTATCAAATACTTTCGTAAAAGGGATCATTTATTGTCTTCAAAATCTTGAGTATCTTACTACTAAGTTATTTATAAATATCTTCGAAATTGTATGAACGATTGGAAATTGTCGCAGGAACATGGAAGAAGTGGCTTTTAAGTTTTCTGTTGGTTTTCTTTGCAATGAATTTTGTCGAATGGTGCGAGCTAGCGCCTTTTAAGACAAACGGTGTTTCCACTTTTCCTTAAACCTTTCCGTGTACTTTCTAAAACTCAGTATTTTTGCCGAAGGAAAATTTAAAGTTCGATCGCGCCGATTTTAGATTTATTTTGTGGGAGAATCGAGGAAACTAATTTACGACATCCGGTTAACTCTGCTCGCAAATGGATTTTCCGCCACCGTGCCGTTCCTTGGAGATGAACTCTACCCACACAGCCTCTTTTCTGCATCTTTTATGCATCGCTCCCTTTCCCTGTTGTAATCTATCCCTGAAAACCTCCTTTTAACCCCAACCCTCATCCCCTCCTCTCACTTCATCCCTTACCCTGCATCCTCGACTTCGGAATAAATGTTAATGGGCAATGCATCGTCGAGTCGAAGTGGGACTATTGACTCGAATCCTCCACCTCCACCCCCTCTCCCCCTAATACTCTCTAGTCGCACTCAAGAAGAATAGTATGTGCATTTCAGTGCCTCTTTCCCGCTCTCGAACTCGAAGTACAACCGCTCGTTCAAGCATTAGGAGCTTCGGAAATGTTTGACTTTAAAAGTGCGTACTTCGTAACTGGTTCACGTATTTCAGTAGCAGGATGGTTGAATATGGGCGTATTAGGAGGGACGATAGGAGAAGGCTGTCGTTGAAGAAAGAAGTGTTTGCAAGAAAGAGGGAAATTTTTACATGCACGCTGAGTAAATGCATGAAGAAAACATTAGTGCAAAATATTAACATGGAGTTGTTGACATGCATCCTATACTTCGTATTCGTGGTTTGAGGATGAGCAAAGATTATGAACAATTGAGTCATAAGGATGGAAAGCAATCGAAGAAATAAGTTGGGCAGAGGTGATTACCGACGACGAAGTTATGAATATAGTATGGTGGAGAAAGGGTAAAATTTGCGGGGAAGATCCGAAGAACACAGAAAAAGCGTTTGAAGGAAATTTTGAGAGGTAGTTGGATGTGGATAGCCGTGCTAGAGCGCAGACTGTGAAACTAGCGGGGATGAGGAAGGAAGGGAATAGATTTTTAAAACGGAGCAAAGGCAGGTGGAAGTTATGCAGAACTGAAGAAGGAAATGTTGTGTAGTAAGCTAATGGAAGTTCAAGCTGAACGTACTCTTTCGACCAAAAACTAATTTTAATGTGCAGATTACCTTGATGAAAATGGATTATGTCGTGATCAGGATTCACGGAGAAGAGAATAAATCACTGTAATCTTTCGAAAGAATTAAGATTTATTGATTCCTGGATGGACCGTAGACTTCCAGAATTGGTCACTTCATGTCGTATTACTGTAATAGGTCGTTTCGGAGCGGTTCGTTTTCGGACCTGGGTAGTGGCGGTAAGAAACTGGTAGTTGGAAAAATCCCATTCTCACGAAGTGAAAGGAATCGTAGGTGTTTCCTCTACCAAAGCAATCCAAGCAAACATCATTGCCGACCCGTGGAAACGAAAGAATCGTGATTGAATCGATCACTCGGAAGAAAGGAACGAGACACGCTTGTTTCGATAAACGAAGGCTTTTTTTATTCCTACCGACTTTTTAATGACGAATCTCTCCCAAATAGGAGATAGATTTAATCAAAATTGCTTTAATGGTTTGTGTAAATGATTAATAATGAGTCCCCTGTTTTAATCAATAGTTTGCCCCCTGAGTGACTAATGTTACTCATTAAGCTAGTGCAGGTAGACCTAACCCCGGATAAAACCTTAACCTTAAATGCGTGTGAAATTAACATCATTCCGGGCGCCGCCTTCCAGAAAGCGTACGAGGCGTGGAAAACCCGCGTGCAGGGACATGTGGACCCAAGGTTGCTACTTCAAAGTCTTGTGGGTGAATTTATCAATTCTGACAATGCATATTTTTTTAATCGGCCAAGTCCTACTACTTTTGGGACAGATCTTTTAAATCTTCTGAAGGCACTCACTCATTCAACACCATAATAGTAGCTATAAAATCTTGAATTTTCGATGTCAATGTCCATAAAAAAAGGACGCAGGAAGACCCTGCTTTATCATGATCATTGAATAGAGTTCAGTTGAGAATGCAAATATAGAAGATTTCGTCAAAGTGATATTTCGTTAAAAACCTTAATGAAACCTTCTTAGGTATAAAACTATATCGTCGAAATTCAAGTTCCCCAATCAATAAAAATGTACTTGTATTTATACGAGAAGCAGGTGCGTTAATTTTCAGTGAACCCGAACCTAGGAATGAACCTAGTTCACATTGTTACCTCCACCGGATTTAAGTAATTAAGCTGGCTCTACCAATGTACGTAATTTGGCGTCTTGTGATTCTCCTCTTCCAAAAATTGCTAAACACTGTGTTCATAATTTCAATCCCTCTTAAGTTTCGATTGCTCGTTCACAAGAAATTTCTTCATTTTGATAATCATCAGTATTTAGATCCGGAGATTTTTGAACGCGACCTCCGTCTCTTTCCTCTCTAACACTAATTTCCTCGTACACGCTAATAGTTCCAGTCTAACATTTTTATTTACGTGCTCGCCCTCCGAATTTGTCCATTTGACATCATCGTAGTGTATTCCCTTTTACCTTCCTACCTATTAGAGGACTTACTTAAATTGGGGAACATATTCGTAATTTTTACCTCCTCCCCTCCCTTTGAAAGGGCGCGTCAAATATGAACACCCCGCGTCCACATTTTACGCAATTAGCGAAACCTTAATTAACTTTTCAAATTAATACTTTGTTTTGAAAAATTAGAAAAACGTTCTGCGTAACGACCTTATTTTTCACTGCGAATTTTAGTCAATTCATTTAAATGTTTTCACAAAAAAAGAACACTATCACGAAGAAAGAATTATTTCTCTGAAAAGCATGACGAAAATATGCCTGTCAAAAACCATTGTTGGGTTGATACATGTGTAAACACTTCTGAATTAACAGTTTAATCAGTGAGATTTCACAATTTATTCTTTGTTGGTCAAGAATAATTAACATTCTTTCTTCAGGGGTATTTTGAGTACAGAAACATGTTGAAAATGAAAGGTTTGATGTTATTTTTATCCCTAAATATAATGATTAACTAGATGATGGAATATTTTATTTAACAGAGAGTTTTGATAATCATCCTGATATATCTTCATTCTATGACTCCAAAAGCAACGCAATATCTACCAACATGGGACAAAGTGCATGTATTCTGTCTTCAAATTTCGTATCAAATTTTTTCCCTTCCTTTCTCCATGGGGAGGGCATCTCCTCTGCGTCCCTCATCTGTTTCTGCCCATCTTCGAAGTTGCTATACTGAGGTACACGGGTGCTTTTCGTCGGGCTTATATACCCTTATATCTACCTGAAAAGGGTGAATCATCGCTGTGCTCATCAGTGCAATTCTAGGGGTCACTGGAACACGTAAACCCTTCCATTACGTGATGGTTGTAGTCCACAGAGAGAGCTTAAGGGCTCAGTTCAACGAGAGAAAACCCACGGCGGATAAGTGTGGGTTATATTGGCTATTCGGTCATTTCTCAGCACCTTTTACCGAAACATGAGTGATATTTAATCGATATCACAAGTCCAGACTAAGGACATGTCATGTGCCGTTGATTCAATAGTAGAAAACCAGACTAAAGTGAAAGAAAAAAATAGATTCGCATCAGAAAACCAATTAATTTATTAAAACCATTATTAGTGTTGTTTTACCGTTTCCTTTGCTGAGAGTCTTCATAATAATAATATTGATTTCGAAGTTTGAATCTAATGCTAGTCGTGATTTGCTATTTATTGAAAGAGACTTAATTTCATAGACATGAATCGACTATGGAGTCCGGAACAACAGCGTTTTACTCTGCGGTGCACGGAATACCCAAATGTCCATATTTTGTAGGCACCATGCTCCACTGAATTTTCCAAAACTTTTACGATGACAATGGCATAAATAACATTTATGGAGATTAAACTACAGGGTTCGGTTTCAGTAAAAAATTTAATTCCGCGACTCCATACTTTGCTTCTTCAGATGCTTAAAAGCACAGGCAAGGCATCAACAAGATCGCCAAGAGAGCAACCAATTCGGAACTCAAAGAAAGCGTGACCATGTTTTAAAACATAACATTATCTTAATGATAGGGCCAACGGAAGTGAAACTTTTATCACAATTCTTGTTTCAGGTGTTCATATTAAACGTGGGATCTGGGAGAAAAACGCGATGCTTAGAAAAATAGAAGAGAAGGCGGGAGGTCGAGTAGAGAAGGGGAAGGGAAGACAACCATGAGGTGCACCTGCCGACCCTCTTCGGTATGCAATGTCCTCCTTCAGCTTCTTGCTTATTTCATCATATCACTCTCCTCTCTCTCTCTCTCTCTCACGCATACACACACGCACACAAAATTACTTCCACATCTTTTCCTTGCTTCGTATGGGATCGGTATTGCCAGAAGCCCCGTAGGTCGAAAGGGGAGGACGGGACAGTACTCCCATGGGAGGCAGGGGGGACGGGGAACACACGTACTGCCCACCTCCTCCTTTTTTCTAGGCTTACCCCACATATGTGTGGCGTCCGGCGCTGAGCTTATTAGTCCCTCGATCTTCTTTCCGCCCTTCAGGAGGGACATCTCTCTCAATGGTCTCCACACGTGTTCATATACACACGCAAGCGTGCAACCTTTTGCCTCCCCTTCTGAAATAAGTGGCGGAGGGGAGAGTCTCAGTATTCTCTAGTCTCTTCCTATTCCTATCAACACGATAGTGCAGGCCTTTGATCTTTGAACCTGCACCTATATCATACTCTTCTGAAAATCGACGAAAGGGCTTCTGGAAAGACATTTTGGAATGCTAATCATTTATTCGCACCCTTTAACAGTGTCACAAATGCTGGCAGGACTTATGTATAGAGTTGAATTTTGTACGGCTCTAAGACTATTGGAGGAGAAGAAGACGTAAGTCGAAGGATATGTGTTTTTACAGAGGTTTGGTGAAGGCAGAAACGATGAACAGAGGGAAAAACGGAATAATTCGGAAGGTGGATTAAATGGGTAGTATGTTGAATATATGTGTTAAACTCCGGAAAAATTGTATAGCATATTCATTTTCATCTCCTTAGTACAATGTTTTTTGATGGCCCCAACGCGTATCGCGGATTCAGTATTTTCCAACTGCTTCAAGTTTAACTCGACTGTTTTATCCTAATATGCATTAGTGTTAAAGAAAAGAGGACATTGGTTAACGATTTCTGCTCACAAAAACACGGTTTCAATGGTATCGAGCAACGAAAGCGGTTTCCACCTGACGTAGTCCTTTGTGGTACCTCTCTCACTGCACCTCAAGTGGGTGAGCCTACATGCTCCTGGGCCTACATCCTTTGGAAACGAATGAAAATCCGAAACCACACCGCGTTCATCAGTTCGAAGTTTGGTCAGGCGGTAGTAGATGGTGATATTCACTTCTAGCAATTTATTACTAGGTTATTACCACTACCAGGCACTACTAGTATGCACTATGTTGTGTGATATATGCGTATTGAGGCTTATCAAATACATACCCTACCTTTTTCCATAGTGCTCTCATTTTCATAAAACCACACATCTTGGTTTTAAGGAGACAACGAGACATCATTCAGATTTTAAACCCAGGGCTCTTGGATCTGTAACTGAGCGCTGTACTCACTAGATAGTCATGTCCATCCTTTCCCAAAAGTATTCCATTTATGACATACGCACTGTTTTTTCAGTTATCTAAGGATTTTTGGAGAAAAAACTTGTGGGATAAGTAAGTATCCTCATCATTTTAGGTTCTTGAGTATATTAATTTATTTAATTTGTAATACACTTGACAAAGAGTACGATGGAATTCCACCTTAGTTATATCAAATTACTTGGAATCAATGGTGACACAATCACAACCGAAATATACCGATATTATTTTGAGTCTTGTTATTCATAGGCTCTGTTTTCAACTCCACTATTTTTTATCTATTTTTCGAGTTTTACATTTAACATAAGCTCTTTGAAAATTATTTCACTATATTCCACCTCCAGCTAGAAGGTGACTGCTCATGCTAATTTCAACAACCCAAAACTAAAATGAAACCAAATGCCAAAAAATTACTGATACACTGATGGCTGGTGACCTAACACCCCCTGCCACACATCATAGCATCAGGGCACTTCCCATTTTAATCTGGTTTCTTAGGCTAAAATAACGGATGGGGGTCTTCCTCTGACAAATCTAAATGATATTCACCGATTCGGTAAGTGGACGGTAAAAATAGCTTTTAACCATGAATAGTTACGCATAAAACGACGCCTGGTTATTACGAAAGAAGCGTACGACCTGACAAGCATAAGGTCATTTCTTTCAGTTCACGGATGATGACTGCTCTGCTTAAAATTTAGATACTGAGCGGAGGTTGAAGGATATGAAAACTTTGAATGAATGAAATAACACTTTAAAAAGGATTATTTTAAAGTAGTTAACGAGCCTATCGTCTAATGTAAACAAAAAATAACCTGCCCGTAAACTTGATCCCGGTATTTTTTTGTTTACATTGATTCACGACCGTAGCTACGTCCCTTGCATATTTAAATTCTATCATCTAATGTTTTATTTTCCCCACGAGCACGCAGGCATTCACTGGGGTAGATAGTTCATAACTTTTCAAGGTTATAATTCTCTAAACAGAATATTTGGAGGTAATTCTGCAATATTTTATGGTCATGGCATGGATTCTTAATTTAAGTTTGCACAAGATTCGGCCTCTTCTTTACTACCGTCGACTATCTTATGGTCTGAGTTCGTTTGACGGTATAATTACGTGTTCCTCTGGCCGTCCTCTTTTTTTCTCCTTGCCATTTGCAATGCATTAAATTGCGAATTTTCGAGAACACCACATGTCCTGGAAATATAATTAATTTCGGACCCACTTCTGGTGCCCTTCTTATGTATTCACTGCAGAAGGGATATTCCCCAGTTTTTAATACACCGAGGGTTTTGATAAATTGCGGTCGTTATTCATCTGTATTCGAGTTCATGTGTGTACCACTTTTTTGTACATATCTGGGTCAGAATGTTACGTAGATTCTATGGCCTTGAGATACCATGCTGAACACTATAGCATATTCGTACAACCTGCAGCGGCTAAGTGTTCTATTTTTTAGTTTGAAACCTGCTTCAGGGTTATGAAAGTAATTTTCTTGAAAGGTTTCGCGGTCTCAGTTTCTAGGAAGGAAATCGAAAAGTTCTCTGTCTGGGTGCCCACAAACCTTTCCGTTGCTCATTTATTATTCTTCTTAGAGTGCTTGTCGAAACGTAAGTTTTTATTTTCTTTATACCCCCGATTTTTTTATACACTTGGAAATAATTTTTCTCTCAAAAATAAAACTCACTTATTCAGAATTTTCAATGTAAATTTTGTGGATAAGTGGGCTCATTACCCGCTTGATTGTAATTTATAATTAATCATTTTTCAGGGCAAGATGTAATTCAATTTTTCGGTCCCAATGAAATAAATCGTGTACTCTCGGTTCTTGCTATGGAGGAGTATGCATTACTCGATGAAACATTGTTCTTCCTAAGGCATTCTTTAGAATGTATGGGTAGAATCCAAGAATGTGTTGTCGGAAATGGGAGTAGATTTGACTGATAAGAGGCTTATTCGCACCGTTACATGTCTCAAACTACTCAGGTGCAAAGATGGACAAGTCAGGGGTGTCCTTTATCCTTTTCAACGTAATGTGGAGGAAATGGTAAAAGAGGCTTGGGAAGAACTGGAGATATGGGTGAAATACGTTGGGGAATTCATAAAATCAGTTAGGTTTGTGGGTTATCAGTCTTTAGTCTGCCATTCATCCAATGGGTTGCAATCACATGTAGAAATCTAACGAAAGAAAAGAAAGGCAACAAAGGAAGGAAACAATTATTTTTGTTTTTGAGAAAAATGAACGCTAAGTTTTTGTTAAAATTGGAGTTCACATAACTAGAGGCGGTGAAGCAGTTTACTTATTTCGTAACTGATTTGAACCAAAATGGTCAAAGAAGTATGGACATCAGAGGAATATCTGCGTTAGGCAGAGAAGCTTTCGAAAGGAGAAGGGAATTGATAATGATTATTATTATTATGAAAATGTACATGTGCAAATAGACAAATGTCAGGTGGCACACAAGTTCCAAGTATTACAATAAACTTGCCTTGGAAAAATAATAGGGACGTTGAGTAAATATGTGAAGAAAAAGGCCCGTCAAAGCGTTTGTATGGAGCGTGATTTTGTGTGTAGCGGAAACATTGTCGTATTAGCAACACGTTAAGTGCATATTGAAAGCTTTTGACATGTCAGTGTGAAGAACGATGGAAAAGGTGAAGTGGACAGAAAGGAAAACGAACGAGGAAGTGATGGTAGTAGAGAGGAGAGTGGATTGTTGGGAGAAATGAAAAGGAGGCATTGGAGATGGATGCTGACAATTTTGGTTGGCGATGTGATTTTAAAGATTGTGATAGAGGGGAGAACGCTGGGTGAGTGATAAAGTGGTAGGCAGAGAGTAGGCATGTTGAACGGAGTGAAGGAAGCATGCGGAATTGAAGAAGGGTTTAGTATTTTAGTTACGGATGCCAGGTGGTTTGTTGTTAGGAGAGGGAAATAAGTTAATAGTTGTAATATTTTGTAGGCTGTGTCCATCGAAAACCTACCTTATACATTAAAATACTAATAGTAACAATTAATGAAATTAGTAAGTTAAATTCTTCATTTAGCAAAATTGACGGATTGAATTACGAAGCACATTAGTACACTAACGAAGTACATTCACACATATGGTTTAATTTAATAAGGGGGCATATGCCCTGAAATTTCTTATAGAGAAATGAATGAATTAGCAATCACCTTTAAATGTTTTTCTCGATTAGGAAGATGTACTGTTAACATGACTGAAATAAAATGGATGTGGAAGCAAGTGTATCTAATACCCTTTATGATAAAACGCCATGAGAACGATTTTCATGATAAAAATGTGGTTTCAGTAATGAAGATAAGAGGAACACAGTAAGTGTGACTCTTTTTTGTTCTCATCTTAATATGTGTACTGAAAAGCAATTGAAAAAAATAAGAGAGAGCCAAATCAGCAAATCGCGTAAAATGAAAAAAAGCATCATGCTACTACGTGTGTCTATCGTAGGACTTTTGGCGGAAGAGAAATTAGGTCCGACGAGGACGCTGAACTTCCATGTAAAGATATGAACAAAAAGAACTTAAATATCAAGCTCAAAGTAACAAGAATAATGGTCTGTGGGAGAAGACATCAGCTATGGCGGCGAAACCTCATACTAGTGAAACACTTTTCTTATCTGCAAGCGGAATCACGGCTGATGGAAGAAGCAGGAAATATAAAAAAAGAGCGAAAAAGCTCAGGTAAGGGCTTTATGGAAATGGAAATATGTTGTCACGGAAGAATGATGTAAAATAAATGAACGGAGCGCATTACCAAGGGAAAGGGCTGACAATGTGTACGATGCGAAGTTTGGTGAAACTGTTGCGAATAAGAATAGACAAACAGATTTGATATCTCCTAAGGTTGACAAGTTTTATGCTCAATGAGATGGATAAGGAGATCTAATGACAACAGAAAAAATTCAGTTTTTAACTTTCGACCACGATTTTTATCTGGATAGATTGTATTATCTCTCTATGTACGATATTAAAATCTAAACCTAGGTCTTAATTAAATGTTTTTAGGCTTTATTTTTTCTAAAATTGAGTTATTGTGGTTGATATACTCTGTTAGACATAAAAGGCAATCATGCATAAATGAAAAAAACTAAAGGAGGTCAGGGATCAAGCACATCAAAGAGGCATTCACCGAAGTGAATGCAAAATGTGATAAAGGAATGAAGTGGCCAGGAAAGTAGAAAGCGGAGAGGAGCGTTCCAACAAACCGATCTTCCGATTGATAACCTCTGATAAGGAGGGCATTTTACATCTGTTATTTCGGAGAGCGGGAGTGGTGGGAGGCGAGAGGGCACCGAGAATGTAGCAAAACGATTGCGAGGTCTATTGTGCTCGTGTTTGAGGCGTCTTCCGGGACAGAAGAGAGGGAGGTTTGGCGGGAGGAATCTCGAGGGATGAAATAGAATCGTGGGCCTCCCTCTGTGGGCTTGCTTCTAAACGATTCTGCACTTAAGGAGGCTCTCCTTGGAGATGGGGCTTAAGAGAGAACTTTCAAATTCCGACAGGGAAGTGTTTGCGTGTTCTTTGTGGGAGGTGGCAGAGAGCGAGAGATAGTGATGGGACGAGAGGGTGCTGGGAAGAGCGTCCGTCGTCCCTCGTTGAAGCGGCGTCTTCATTTCCCTTCCGTCTCCTCCTTGAACAGACGCGCGCCTTTGGAGCAGACAGCTGTCGATGCTTCTCGGGGGGATTGCAGTCAATCACACCTACGCGTTCCAACTTTCAAGACCCCCCCCTTTCTATATCATCCGTCTTCATCACTTGTTTTCTCATCTTGTCCACTTTAACTCCACCACCCGATTGCACCCACTTGCACGAAATGGAGGCCTCGTTTCACCCAGAAATGAGAGGAGATTCTCCGGGTAGATATTTGAAAAAAATAAATGCTCAAATGGACCTTGTTCGAAATCCGTGCGAGAGAAAGCTTGCGAGTCGTCGCAAGTTTGTAACTTCGCAGGAAAATGAGTCAGTTACTACACTTTTAACTCATCATCATGTCATAGGATGTAAATTCGGTTTTTAAATTGGAGGTTTTAATTAAATTGAGCAACTTTTGCAGTAGATTCATAAGTAACATGAGGCTTAACTTTACGAACCACTGGGCTTTTACTAGGGGATCTAGGTGTCGATCGAAGAGGTTTTTATTATTTTGCCCAATTTCACACACATTTTCCATTTCCTCAAAGAGCATATCAGTGCCCATAAAAATGTTACAATTCTCACTAATTCAACCGATATTCACCAAATTAAAAAATACAGCAGCAGCTGTTCTTCTAATTATGGGTGTCACTGGCTACCTACATCGATAAGCCATTATATTTCCGGGTGAATTTTCATTAGCTTAATTGTACAGCTAAGCCCGTGAAGGAAGATGAAATATTATTCTTATTATTATGTCTGCTAGGATATTCAGGTGACAATTGGGAGATACAGATGGGGATCCAGGAGTGTGGCCGTATATATTATTTTGCGTCTAATCGCCACCCGTAAAGCGCTTTTTTCCATAAATTAGGTGGCGATCATAGATCTTAGAATACAGCTACAATGAGCGCAGTAGTATCTGACCCTGGACAAGGTAATAGATTTTTATCACTTGCGATTCACCGTGTGAATAAACCCTATGAGTAACGGTGTGGAACGTGTGTGTTTTAACCGTTGTAAATGCAAATGCTATTTGTAAATTAATTTGGATATTTGCAACTCCCGCCATTTATCTCAACTATATATGTCTTAACCTTCACTGTACAGACCTGGTTGTATTTTTCCTTCCACGGTGGTAATCAAGAAATCTTAGTCTCAGTGCTCCGTCCTCCTACCTCTTCTTCCTTGGTTGAAATACAATTAAACTCCTAGCTCTCCAACATTTGCCTACTGAACTCAATTTCTCACCATATTTTTCATTTTGAATTACCACCAGTCTTCTTATTTACCCTCAAAATACTAGCGGGTAGCGCCCTACCCGCTGTTCTACCGCGTACCTTTGAGAATCACAGGTCGTTAAATGCTTTCGTAAACCACCATTTTGTGTAAAAAGTTCTTTAACGCCAATTAAAATCTGAATAAGCGTGGTTATTTATTCTTTTGCTCTCTTGTGCTCTCCAAGGAGATTGTTTGATAGGAAACCATTTTTTCCTTCGGCGTTGTCCTACCTTTTGTCATCCTGATCCAATCACAATTATTAGTCTCATCTGTCATATTCTAGGATATTATCTAGTTTCTAATTCCCCAACAGCGAAAATGTATGCTGTCAAGCGTAACAAGATTAATGGTAGAAGGTACAAATATTACGTGCCAACATTGTTCTGACGTTTTCAACACGTTTTTTCCGGTACACGTGTGAAAGAACTTTCTGAAACAGAAGTACTGTCCGTGCCACACCGTACGCTATCGAATCACGCCGATATCTGGCAGTGAATCCCCGCCGCTCTCCCTCGAGCAAGCCTTCTCGAAAACCTTTCCCCGGATCGCTCACTCTTCCTCCCGCCCTTTCGTCTCCCCTTCCCATCCATCTCCCAGGCTTATCCCTCCGCTCGCTCCGCCCTTCCTCGTCCCTCCTCCCCCTGCCTCCTTTCATCCCCATCTCTCCCCCACACGCACCCTCCCCACACGTCGCCCGCACGCCTCATTTCCCAATGCTCACAAAATGTTTTCCACCGCCCGGAGGCGGCGACGGTCATGTCTGCCGGTGAGAGACGGCAGTTTGGGAAGCGAGGCCTCTCTCTCCCACGCCCCGGAATAAAAAGGGAGGGCGAGGTGGAGTAGTAGTGAGATGAGGGAGTGGAGATGTAGTGGAGGGTGGTGGTGGTGGCAGCTGTAGTCGCCGTCCTCTCGAGGAAAGGGATTTCCATCGATTGTCTTCAGTGTCTAAATTTCGGCAACTGTCATTCGACGTTCGCCAAATGTTCTCCCATCGATGTCCGAATAATCTTTGACCGGTCATGCGAGAGGAAACGATTCTACTCTGTAAAATATGTTCAGGGGCTAAGATGGCGTGGTTGTTCAGTAACCTCTTGCGCCTTAGCCAATACCCTGGGTCAAGCAGCTCTGCTTTCCAGCCCTAGAGTGCCGGGTTAAAATCGATAATTCCATGACTATCGTTTGGTTAAGATCTGGAGGAAGTAGTCGGAAAGGACCAAATAATTAGCCATTGTTTGTATACATACGAGTCACGCACTAACGAATGACTTTATGTCCTAAGCTAGCCCACCTGACTAAAAATAAGTTGTAATTCAGTAGCTGTAAACTAGCTAATGGCATTATTTTTGCGCACCTTTATGCATAGTTTCAAGCCCAATCATACACCATTCCTAATGAATGAAAATAAAAGTAGTTGTTTCTTTCACTCAAGGGTTACTTAGTGACGAATCGGATTTCGATGTAAAAGTTCATCAGGTGAGTCAGGTGCAGACATATTCACGTGTGTTTTATGCCGTCAATGATGGGGTTTGTGGTCCTTCTAGGAATGTAAACATGACGTTACCGTTGAGGAGTAGCGTAGTGAATGACATTTTGAGTCGAAAGCCAGTTCTTCGTAAGAATATTATTATTTTTTTTCAAACTGTTTTTAAGATCGTACAAAATCAGTATCGAAGAAGCATTCCTCGTCCATCATAGCCTCTTCCCCTCTCATTAGTGTTTTTATTTTTCCAGCAGACATTACTGGAAGAGAATGACTGGGTTAAGAAAATATATCATAGGGTTTTGGAAGTTTGTAAGAACACAATCTAAAGGCTTTCCTTGTTCTTCACCCCACAAGCAATGCCTTTGGAGGTCCCCGGCTAATCCCAGAAAATAGGATTACCTGAGTGCCAGAAATGTCTTAGGGAACCGCATGCGACGGAAGGAATGTATCCGTCACCCTTAAGATGATTTGATGAATTTCACATGCCCGCGTTTCAAGGCTATATTCCTTTCCTTAACTACAAAACCATGATTACGGTGAATGAGTTTGGCTGATTAAATATAGAAACGGACATTAATGCTTAAGAAGTTTATGCAAAAGTGTGGCGGCGTGTTTTCACTATTTTTGTACGTTTCGGTTCTTGGCCAGAAGGTAATGGGCTCAAATTAAGATAATCATTCTGGATCTACAAAAAGTCTGTTTAATAATTCTGGTTGCCACAGCAGTGAAGTGTATTGATGAAGGCAGGGAGTAAGAACCGGATCCATCACCCCAAATGTGAGAATTTCACTGTCCATATGCCTCAGTGGGAGTGATGACTATTCATATCTTACTCCCAGAAAGCAAGGAAAGGTGGTGGTAAAGCGTGACGGAGTGGGCGTTCACGGGTATTGTGGCAATTCTGGGAAAACACACGAATTATCTCGGTTATTAATACGTAATAGCATAAAACTTATTGCTTTTAAATTCATGGGAAATGGTGAATAATTTTCCTTGTGGTATTAGTTCAAATTAGAAGAGCAATGAGTTAAAAAGTGTGATAATTTGGGAGATAGTTGAAAACTTTTGAAAATAGTGGGAACTGAGAAGAAGGGGGGGATTAAAATGACAATCTAGAATTAAGGACATTCCCTAATAATGACAACTATGTACAACGGGTAATAATTCATGGAAAACGGTTCATTTTATGCAAAGTACATCAAAATTAAAGTTGACCTAACGGGATTAAACATTTTTTCAATATTTAAATAAAATATGAAGGGTAAAAAATATTTCATATAATATTTATTATTAACCATTTATCTTTTATTTTCATAATAAATGCTGATAGTTTTTATTTTTAACACAATAGCTAGGTAATTTCACCCAATTATCGTCTTACCTACTTTAATTTTTTTAGAGATCCATGTTATTGCTCATTTTCATTTTGCTCTCTGTTTTTTCTTGTTTTTATTAGTGTTTTTATCCTAAATTTGCATAAAGTAATCAATTTTGTACAAATAAAAATGTATTTGATTTGGAAACTACTAATAAGTGCTGAAAAGAAAATGTTCGCCCTTACCGGTGACCTTAGAAAACGGGCGCCCACTTTGAAAAAAACTGCCCTACTACCGCCAAAACACCCTGAGGTTTGGCTCAGTAGGTGAGGGATTTGAACACTGAAGCTAGCGAAAATTTATGCTTCAACGCTAGGGGGCTAGATACTTTCCTTGCGTCGTTTATGATTTCCCAGGAAGATTTATCTCAAAAAGTCGCACAGCTTGTGCGAAGTTGAGGGTCCCCAGAGGAGCCACCCGGAATCGAAACCGGCGCCTCCGCCCAGAAGCCGAACGCTCTTTGACACCATATCCGTAGAGGCCCACTGAGGATATATGTAGATGACCAGGGATGCAACATGCGGACGTATTTATATTTGAACAGGTGGGAGCCTAAAACCTGGAATGGGGAATGTAAATACTATTTCGGCCAAAGGCGGAAATTCTTCATCGTCGTGACCAGCAACGATAGTCCGCCGACGATGTTCAAAACTCCACCCCGTGAGCCTAGAGGGAATCGCCGATGGCGTTGAGGGGAGGAGTGGGCGATGCGAGTGGGATCGAATGTGGGTGTGGAATGGGAGGATGATGCTTGGGTGGATGGATGGATGGATGAGTGCGGGGCAATGACTGAGGAGAGGCCGTTAGCTCGTGGACATGGGGAAATGGAGGGCGGGAGGGTGATGGGGTCGGAGTTTTGTGGAGTGCGCGGTTTTGCGAACGTGCGTGTTAGTGAGTGAGTGGTGGTGAATGGACGTTAGGGGAGTGGGGGGAGGGGTTAGGAGTTTGACGGGGTCGGCAAGGGTCTGAAGAGAAAGAGTTATTGGAGGATTTCGTGCCTGCCGAGGAGTGAGTGACGGGGTGCGGCGGGGGATGACGGGGGTGGGCGGTGACGCGGGAAAAACGGAAAAGAGGGTGGAATTCCGGACGGGATAGGGGTCGAAAATGTTATCCCGGAGTTACACACGCGGTTTGGAGGTACGTACGAACCTAAGCAGTCTTCAGTTTCAGCGAATCTGATTTCTTTCGTATCGATATGAATCAAGACGTTTCGGGATGTCATCTCTGTACCTGTGCAACTGAGAGGCCATGGAAAGGAGCAAGCACTTTAGAGAGTGGACGGTTAATCCATTTGATGGGGAAGAAAGTACTTGAAGTTATCCAGGACTTGGAGTTTAAAAAAAAAGAATAGTTTCTAATCCGCCAAATGCCTGGCTGAAATTAAGAGAAGGGATGATTGAATTCAAAATTTTTATTCGGGTGAAATATGGAAGAATCGAGCCGTATTTTGAAATTTTAATCACATGGGAAGCGTTATGAATAAACATTTTGGAGGGAGTTGGCATTGGAAGAGTAGACGGCCTGGAATGAAGGCAGATTTGTTCTCGAGGTGTGGTTTTGGATATCGTGAGGCCATGAACTTTCTTGGAGGATGGAAAATTGAGAAGTGAGGAGAATCAGATAGCTGCGGACGACGTGCGGTCTTCTCCCACCATAGGTCTCGATTAGAGTTCCGACAGGGGAAGATTTTTGTCAGTGGTATCCTGATCCCTATTAGTTGCTGCATGGGAACTTCAAGAGCAGTAATTGTTCTGTCCGACGGGTGAAACGTCAAACTCTGGGGCCCATTGGCGACCTATGTTAAGCGCAGGGTACAGCCAATGCCGTTAATCTCTGCTTTCTGTAGCACCGCGTTCACACAAATAATCTACCCTTCACTAATGACGCATCCCTTTTTAATGTGCAGTAGGACACTGACAGCTGAGATAGGGTAGGGGAATTTTATTATATATAAAACGCATTCAAGATGGGGACAAGGCAATTCTTCCCTCTTATATGTGTACGTAGTGTTCGAATTGTAGTTTCATTTCGAAATATAAAATTTAATTGTCTTTTCATATTTGAAACCAACCACTCGCTCCACTCTACAATTGCCTTATTTTAATTTAATTTTTGGACCAGCATAGGAGAAAAGATGTAAATGGAGAAATAAGGTTGATATAGAATCAACCGAGCTGATAAAGGAAGCAGCCAGAATCCAATTCATAAATGTTAAAAGAATCTTATGGTTTGTTCACATCCTATTGTTTGTTTATGACAAGAGAGAAGATCGAAAAAAGCAAACTTATCACGGAAATAAGTATGCTTGGAGAAAGAATACTAGGAAATTATGGAAAGACGATGTGATAATGGATTTCGAATGATTATTTTTAGTATTTGGTAGTTTAATGTTTTAGGTAGGTTTTGGATGGACAAAAAATTAACACCCCCACATTTCTTATCTCCCTCTCAAGACAACCTGATTCCCACTACAATAAACGCTAAGTCAATTCCCCAAAATATTTACCTTTCTTCATTCCGTCCAACATGACTATCTATTTCCTCCCTATTCCTCGTTTGCATAACGTTTTCTCCTCTATCATAGTCTTCAGCATTTCGTCGCTGACAGAGAATAAGTATTACTAACTGGAAGGAACTAGCAAAAGGTGAAAAAATATTGCGTTAACTCTTGAAAAGGCCCAAAATATGGACGGTTTTAGCACCCTTGGAAGAAGAATATTAACTGTACAAAATTTTATGGCTATTGTTGTTCAATATTACGGTCACCAGTATGAAATTATGTATTTAAAATTGGTTCTGTTGACCGAAATATGCGAAAGATTACGTTGGATTCGATTCGCATGGGATCTGAAAGAAAAGTCACGGCATATGCGTAGCTACGCATCTCTTCAATGAAAGTGAGCGAGTGATTGGTCTAGGCAGAGTCGACTCCTCTCTTTGCCTTTATCCGAAGAATATTTCAGCTGACTTGTCTGTTGAACCTCTTTTTATTCTCGTTAGATTACCTCCGTTTATCTGCTAGAAAACAACAATTTACACCCTAATCCTTTTTTTGTTTACCATATCATAAAGAAATCTTATATCGTTTAATTTTTCTATTGGCTTTCGTAATTTATTTCCAATTCTTCAATTATGTCTGTTTCTTTAACATTAATGCTAAATTAAATTTGGCGTGGCATATAAACTGCACCTCAGCGTACATTTGAAAATGATATTTCCAACTCAGGAATCGAATGGGGATACGTATTTAGGAAATACGGAAGGGACGAGGTGGGGGGAGAGATGTTTGGAAGTTGTGTGGGTCACGGAGGACGTGGGATGGAGGGAGGTGGGAAAGATTGGAGGAAGCATGAAGGGTTCGTTAAAGGATCGGAGGTTTGGGTCTGGGAGGTGGTCACATGTCAAGTGAAGAGATTGTAATGTTATGGAGGAATTCTCTTCCGTGACGTGCTTTCATATTTTCTCGTGAGGGTAGCACAAAAATCAAAAAGAAGCGGGAAAAAAATCACACTGAAAGGCATTACTTGGTGGTTATGGGAAATTGAATATTTTTGCGACAATGATGATGAATCAATTTTGCGACAAAGGTTTCTTCAAAAGGTCATTTCTGAGAACCTAATTTATCTCTCAATTGGTTGAAGAAATGCTCAGTTACGCAATTCTGCTCGAATTCAATTTTTTTACCCGTTTAATACTAGAAAAATACTGAGGGAAGATGAAGAAATCGGAAATCTCTCTCTCGTGATAGGTATTCCTAAATTATTGCTCGTATTACCTCCCTTATTTGATTTGATCTAAGGCCAAATTTCTTTGTTGTGTGTCTCCTAGAAATTTTACATGCATGCGTAAATGTGGAACGGGATATTACTCACGATGGATATTTTTGTGGTGAAAAGAAGTGCATATTTCTGCCGTTTGTATTACGTAAAATATTTGTTAAAAATCGTAGATCGTAGGCTTTCGCAGCTGTTCAGAGATGCAGAAGTGGTTCTCGGGCTGGACTGCGTGAGAGACATTTTTTGGCTCAACGTTTCTCTCCCGTTGCAGGGAGCGTCTTCAGGAGCGAAGGCGCACAAATGTCTCTCACGCAGTCCAGCCTGAGAACCACTTATGCATTTGTTAAAAATCTTTAAATTTCGAAATTATCAAAAAACAGCTTATAATTGGAAACAATTTAGAAGTTATGAATTTTTAAACTTCACGCATTTGTTATCTTCTTATCAAAAAAGAATATTTCCTATAATATCCAAACCTTCTCGTACGATGGCTGAAAGTGATTGAGAAACATGGCATCATTTTAAAATAGAAAATGAAAAGATTTGGATCTGTTTAAGCTGTGCATTTAACTATAGTATGCACAAATTTGATTCTAAAATAACATTGTAAATTTGTCAAAAAACCTATGAATAGGAAAGTTAATGTGTAGAATTCTGTGTTTTTTTGGCAATTTCTCATGATACAAGGATGAATTAATACCATTGACATTTATCAAGCAATTGGCTCGATTCCTGGTATACGAGAGAAATGGTGTTTATTTCAAGTTTGTCAACATTCTATCTCTTCATTGCAAGCACCTCGCTAGTCAGTACATTCAGACGTGCGCAATTAATGCCCCTTTGCACACCCGACTTCACGCTCTAAATGAATATTCCCAAAGATGAAAGAGAACTAGCTCAATACCTTTCTCGCTGTGCAATACTTACAGTGGCCACCAATCGTGCAGGAGGGAGTGTTTCTTTACGTTGTGTGTCAGGCGGTCAGTTTCCCTTAACTTTTTATCCTCGTGACATTATCTAGCTACAAAATACGAGCCTGAGATTATTTTCTTACTGACAGCATTACAATTAAGTTAACTGTTGGTAATTCAATGCTGTGCTTTTAATCCTCGTACTGCCATTGGCTCAAAATCCAGGCTATCTGATAATGTCACCTGTCTATTTGTTCATTACTCATTTTTGACGAAACTGGCGACTTTTCTCCCAAATTTTCGACGCCAACATGTATATTATAGCAATCTCCGTTGTCATTCGGTCTTCGGCATTCGTGATATTGTTGACTGGTGAGTTGATATTGTAGCTTCGATTCTTTTCTTCATTAGATTTGATTCTCCAATGCGACCATGCGCTCGGAAATAATTAAATGCCCTAGGATCTGGCGTCCCTCGGGTATGAATATAGGCCAAATTGCCATTTACAAATACGGGGATTTCCATGTGCAAAAATCATTTTTTTCCAACCGGGATCGAGGTCAAGACGAGTGATTGTTGTGTAATGAAATCCTCGCTTTTGTGTCCACACTAGCGGGTAACTCGTTAAAATTTACTATCGCAACATTTCCCAAGGTTTCTTACATTTTTTTTTATTTCCAGGCAAAACCGGATGTCTGTACATTTAAGCCGCGAAAGCGGCAGTTAAGTTTACAATGTTTCTATGTGGATCGAAAGAATTTATTGGTTGTAAATTTGTTTTGTCGTATTTTTGTAATCGTATTCTTCTAAGTCTTATTCTTATGTGATACTTTATCAATTTTTGCTTATTCCCGTCAGAAAATGTTTGTAAACGTGTATAGATGCACATTTGCATTGCATAAACTAGAAGGAAAGTAAGCAGACTTTGTGGAATGTTCCGCATTCTGAATGGGGAGAAGGCTTGGGCAGATCTAAGGAAAGAGGCGGGGCACCCGAATTTTATAGGGAGAAATGACCACAAATTTAAGGTAAAATGCCGGGCACAAAGAACGAATAAAAAAAAATTTCTTTTCTAAATAAAACAATTGTTGATTGGAACAATTTACCTGCAAAAACTTTTAAGCCCTTTCTTAACAGAGTCCAAACTTTTAAGAAAATATGTAAACAACTTCTGAAATCATTTGATTGATGTGTTGTATAAAATTAAATGTAACAGCTTAATTTTTTTTCTTGTTGATTGGGAAACAAATGTTAATGAAATGGGGATTTTCTTTTTTTTATGTACTACAGATTGGTGTTTGGAAATTTCCTTAAAGTGTATTTTTTTTCTTTTTTTTCTGACTGATTTTATTTATTATCTTTTGTGATGTTGATTGTATTTCAGAAACCATGTTATTTTTCCAAGGCAAGTTTATTGTAACAATTGGGACTTGTGTGCCACCTGACATTTGTTTATTTGCACAAGTACATTTTAATAATAATAATATAATATTTGGAAATTCTCTAAAACATACAGTTTTTAGTGTTCCACAGATCAAATGAATGTTCTACGACCAGTTTTGCAACAACATAGTAAGACCATAAATACACATCACCCACGAAACGCTGTCCCGGGATTTTTACCAACTTTTATTGACTCATTAGCTAACTTGCAATTTCTTGCAAAGCTGAAAATAATTTGTGATGTAAACTTTAAAAAAATATTGATTTGATTTTTGAACTTTTGAAATCAAAATGGAGGTACACAAGCTTTTTGTCCTCAAACATTAAACTTAAGTCATAGGTACGGGTTTTAGACCTTGTATAGGACTATGCATTTCGAATAACGTGGGAAGTGTCACTTCTGGTATTATCAGGAAATAATGGGACTGATTCCTCCGCGAATACACTAGCCAAGTCTTCATTGACAAAACTTGGCTAATTCAACATTGGCCAAAACCTCCCTTGAGGGACTGCACTTGAGTCAATAGGGAAGCAGAATTGCACCTAGCGCTATAAGTTCGCTTAGATTTCTTAGTGTTCTGAACGCCGCGTTTCCCCTCAATGATTTTCCGCTCTGACTATGCGAAGAAAACGTTTTCCCTCTTTCTAGATGGTACTCATTCCCAAACGTCATCCCCAAAGATGGATATACTCTTTCTTCCCTCGCACGACACACAATCACTAGGAAACCGAATTCACGCGCCCAAGCAAATTAAATCAACTTAACTTAAATATTAAATCTAATGAATTAACCAAACACAACCATTAATGAATGATGTATGTATGTAGGCATGTTTGTTTGTATGAGCACGAGTAGTGTGTTATAGAGTAGAGTATTATATATTTAATATCCTAACAGCCCACACCACACGCCCAGTAGCTAGTAGTAGTGGATGTCGAAAAGTCACAAAAGGGAGGTGAGGATGAACTGGACGATCTCTCAACCTCTACCTCTCTCACTATTGGTTGCGTAACTAGCTAGATAATTCAATGTCGGGGTAAGTTGAGGGATTGAGGAACGACTTTTTGAAAGATGGGAAAAGAACCTTTTTGCTGGTTTTTGTCTCATGAGATGACACTGTGGTGTTCGGGCACGTGACGTATCTCCATCTCTTAGAGGTTGACAGCAGGCCATAATTATTTGCCGCTACACCGGCTAATCCCGGATTACGCCCTTTCACACAGTTTTTTTGGACGAAGAAATTTGCTTGCATTACGTTCCTTCCTGGGGAGCTCCTCTCCTCGACTCCTCCGTAACTCCGTTCTCACTATCGGTCGTCAAATATGCAATTCCCTTCCGCAAACTATTCGTCAGACGCCATATCCATAAACCTTGGCGACCCTCACTCTTTTCCCATAGCCTTGTTGTCTTATTTACGATCTACCTGTGCTTTCCACTCTGCTTGGCCTTCCAACCACATTTCACGTTGTAATCCATAACCTGAGCTGAGGTGCACTTCTCAAGATAAAATCATTTTTTTATTTCTGGTTCATTGTTTTATTTCTGGTGTTATCCGACTTAGTTTTTATATTTTAATTAATATACTAAGATGGAATTGTGAGAGAATATACGTAGGTTTCCGGTAGAATTTATGTACATACTGTTATTTTCAATATTTTTAACTTTTCGAGAATATATATCGTCAAGACATGGATATTTAGCTCTCGAAAGATGTATTTATATTCAACTAAAATATTTCTATAGCACGAGGGAGTAGCGTTTTCTAATACCGTGTATCTAGAATAGATAACACCATACGGCCTATTATTACTGCAGCAACTGGAGGCTCATGACCGATTACCCACCTTGTATATTTATTTATTTTTAAATACTTTTAATTTTACTTATTCAAAAAGTAGAAAAACTGGGATAATTCCACCGTTGATTTTGCGTCTTAAAAATTCAAGTCAGAGGACATAGAGTGGAAAAGAACATCAGGGTTATCATTTTTGTGCCAGAATTTGCCCAGAAAAATCCATTAAAGTGTCATTTAATCTCTGAAATTTACTTATCGTCATATTGTATGCTGATAAATATTAAAGTAAGAGTATCCTTCGTAAATAATTAGCAATTAAGAATGCCTCAAAATTAAATATACGTCCCAAAGAAATTTTTGAAAAGAGATTATCAACATATTTACTCGATTTACCATTGCATAAGACTGTGTCCATCCGAAACCCACCTTAACCGATAGAATACCAATAGTAAAAACAATATACCTACTCACTTAATAGTGACCGCCAAGCACTATGACCTCTGTATATTATTTGAAGGATCAGTACGTACCTTCTTCGTATACCAGAGTAATGAGAACCGGGTCGCCGTGAATAAATGCATTTTGCTTACCTTCTGCCGAGATAGCGGGGAATGGAGAGAGAAAATATCTCGGGACGGGAGACGAAAGCGACGTCCTACGTTTACGTGATTCTCCTGCGCGGGTCGTAAAAACACGTTGCCCTTCCCACCGCTTTCCGCCTCGGGGAAGAAGGGGGGGATTCCGCCTGCTTGTCGGAGGGCTGGCGGATACGTGCCCCATCACCCCTGTTTAGATAGTAATTCCTGTCCTGTGTCCGTACCCCCACCTGGTGTTGCCAAGTTGCATTCGGAGTCGGAACTATGTATAGATGCCAGAAAACTGTGACAGAAAGTAAGAAATAATCGGCAAGAAATGGAACGGCAAAGCATAATGTCTTAGAGAGAGAGAGAGAGAGAGAGAGAGGAGAGAGAGAGAGAGAGAGAGAGAGGAGAGAGAGGAGAGAGAGAGAGAGAGAGAGAGAGAGAGAGAGAGAGAGAGAGAGAGAGAGAATGAGAGAATTTAGTTCCCTCCCATTATCTACTTCTTACACTTTTGAAGTGCCCCAGGAATATGCTAGGTACTCTATTGAAAGAAAGGATGGGAATGCTTGTAGAACTTTTTAGCCAAACCCTTGCTCTACTTTTTCCTTGAGACAGTGGCAGTTATTAATAAGCTGGGAGCCAAGGGCAAGAGTGCTTCACTTATGTAACCAAGCTTTCTTAATTCACAGTAGTCAACTCGGAGGTTGGTTTAAAATGCACCGAAAGAATACTTTCGGTTGAGACAACCAAAACTTTATTAAAATCAACCAATGGCATATGTTGGTAAACCTTGCGCCAGGTTTATTTATTTCAAGAAAGTTTTAGTTAATTTAGTTGAAGTTATTGTTTCATAGGGTTGGTTTGTACATTAATTTAAACTGTTAATTACACATTTCAAAGGGTTGATATCATGAACATTATTGTAGGTTATGCCCGAAATTTTGAACAGCACGACTATTTGCCATGACCATTTTTTATTTTATCTATACTATTTTTGTGATTATGATGGAATGATCACGGTTGAATGACGTTATCAAAGGGTGTTTTTTCATAGTTGTTTTGTCTTAACGTTTTAGTTTACAAAATAGCTGTAAAAAGAAGTTTGTATTTAAGAAGACAAGCCTATGCCCTACTTTTCATAAAATGTATCCTTAGAAACTTATAAACTTAGAAATAAGTTTCTGGACAAAAGAGTAGAATTTTTATACGGTTTCCGTAACTCACCTTCTTAATGAAATGCCAGGCATGTAAATGAAAGGAATAATTTAACATATTAAGGAAAATGAACACTATGACCAACATGCGTTCTAAGGGAAATAATTATTAGTCTAACAGAGCAAACGTGGTAAAAAAATTACTATTTTAAAGTGCAGAGCTATCACTTGAATTTTTGCTTTTTGCCAATTGGCAGGAGTAAAATCAATCGTTATGTATGAAAAAAATCCTGGATTGCTGAGTTTATTAAGTTGTTACTTAGTTCTTTTTCATTCCGGGGGTGCAGTGGGTTTGGAATCGTTTTAATTGTATTCCGAAGGGGTGCGAAATTCATCCATTCAGGTACATGTCCATATTAATGGAATTTTTAATTTTCCACATTTTTCACAGTACAACGCATTTCACCCGACTTGCGGCATCATCATGTACAAGTGACTCATACAGCTATTGAATATATAGGTATACCCATCGTAGGGGGGGAAGTTGAAAGTGGGGGGGGGTGGCGGGTTTTCTGGGACTTCAAAGTCGGTGTGGTCGTGGCTTTTTCGGTTAAAGGAAGAAGAGGCGGTGGGCGCTTTAGTTATGACTAAGCATTGGGTCTGGTCCGGGTTTATTGGGGGGGGGGGGGGCGGGAGCGGACGGCTACTTAAAATCGTGGGATCTTTTATCCCCTGGAAAGGGGCGGCTGTGTAGGGTCGGGGAATTTTTCGGAAGTGAAAGTCGCTGGTCGAGGAAAGAGAAAACGAAACGAAAGAACGCTGTTGTTATGGTTATGACTTATGGCTAGGGTCTGGTCATTGCGTAGATGCAACTGAGTACGTTGGGTTTGTTTACCCTCAAGATCAATTTTTCGGAAAGGAGTGAGGAGAGACGGGCGTATAATTGCTCATTAGAAAGTGTTGTATTGGGATCCGCTAAGTGCCTACGAATCTCGATTAGCTCTACAGCGTCCATTTTCAATCCTTTAGGGAGGACATGTAGTGTTTCAGGGACAAAATTTGCTATTATAGTTACAATCTAAGAGGTGTTTAGCGGAGAAGGAATTGAGGTTTTGTTTTTTGTGACATCTGGCGTGTTCTTGGGCTCACGTTTTGAAATCGTGTTTGCCTTAGCATGGTAGGACAGCGTGGGAAAAAATAAACAAGATAGTTTTTAAATAATGTCATACACGTAACGCATGTTTCAACGCATTGGCGTCTTCATTAGGGGGTATGAATTGTGTTTAAATAAGATAAATTTGCGTGAAAAAATTCACCTCACGATGACGCCTTTGTGTTGGAACTCCCTTTACAAACACTCCAATAAATTAGTGAATCCTAAGAAATGCTTCTTTATTTTTTTACACACTGAGAAGGGCTTCATCAGCCGCTTGATCTTTCCATTCTCTTCTTCAGCTCTATCTGAGGCACCACATTTCCATCCGCTCCAACGTCTTGTGTCCTGGAAAACGTTCTTGGGACATTTATTTTTTTCTTTTACTTCGCGCGGCGTCGTATGGCATGGCGTCTTCTCGTGTGGCATCGTAAAAAAATTGTCGTGGCGCGCGGGCTCCAGGAGGTGCTTAAGCGGTTACGCCGTCCTCTCCTCCATCCCCATACCATCCACCTCACCGTCCTGCCCACCGCGCCGACCTCGTGACCCTCAGAAGTTCCCCGCATTCTCACTCCTTGTCGTTCGTATCTCTCAGCCAATTCCTCGTGCCCTCGGGCCCTCTTGCCATCAGCCACCGCTGCAAAAAATAACATGCCTCCTACGAGGATACCACCCTGCAAAATTTTTGTTTTTCTTTTGACCGGCCTTCTCAAGAAGTTAGTTAGTCATATTTTTCTCATGACAAGGAGCACATTGTGCGGGAGGAATCAGTAGTGGAATATTCTTAATTGACTAAATTTTGATTGGCAACATTCTTGGCTTAGTTAAATTTTTAATCGGTGCGGTGGCTCTATTATATTTGGTCCACCAACGGAGGAAAAAGGTTGCTAGGGGTTATTAAAGATATTAAGACTATTTGAAGTGGGAAAATTTCATCGGAGGCCCAAACCAAAACACTATCTGATATGATATTTCATTAGAGTATATATTAACTTTTAAACTCATGCAGTTTGAAAACATTCTAGATCCTTTCTGGCTGATCGGGTACCCTTTTCCATATTTCAACTGAGTCAACGTGCGTATTATGTTATGGTTACCTCTGGCAAGCATATAATCAGCTCAGCAGTTATTTATCTATCAGTATATTTATTTTACATCCCATACTGAGAAGTGACAGGTATCATATACCAAATATGTTTTATTGTCATTTTAGAGAGGGAAGAATAAGATTGCTTGAAATGGAAAACTTTGGGCAACGCAAAGAGATATTTCATGCATATGGTAAAAAATGAATGGATAAAAAAATACCATAACGGATTCTATGATGTCTCGTTACGTCTTTGAGTTTTTCTTTCTTATTTTTCTTTTAACGATAACAAATTTGTCAAAATATTAACTATTAACTATTTTTTCAATTCTTCTGATCTCTTATTACTGAAATTCTTACAATTACGAGACTTCTCGTACTTATTTGTATTAATCCAGTGAACGGAAATATTTTACTTAGACTACGTATGAGTTATATGAGTATTACTTTTGTTCGTTCATTTTCGAATCTCCGAGTCCTTTGTCATAAATGATGAATTTGGTAAAGATCTCACGAAAAACAAATGACAAAGGAATTCTTGGAAGTTATCTGAGTTATCGTCGGAAATCTGGCGCCACTTATGTCATTGAGATAGGTTTTGGAAAATATCTGAAAGCTTTCATTTTTGGAGTCGACACACTGCTACAAGAACACTAGTCTGTATTAAGGGGGGAGTGAAAAAATAAACCTAAAGATAAACAAGAATAAAACCAGGGTAATGGTATGCAGTGGAAGAAAGGAAGAATATTTTCAAATAAGGCTAAGAAAATACAGACTAGAATAAGTGTACGAGTTTTGCTATTTCAGCGGAAAGAAGCAACGAAATGAGGTGAGTAATGCAGAATATGGCAGGCGAAAAGGCCCTCTCTCTCAAGAAAGAAAAAAAATACTCGTACGTTCAGATATAAGGAGCGGGTTCATTAAAACTTACGAGTATACATGGAGCTTACTTTCCTAGGGCTGGGAAACGTTGGCGATAAGAGTAGCCGAAAAAAGAAGTTTAGAAGTCATGGAAATGTGGTGCTGCGAGAGGACGATGGAAATAAAATGGATGCGCGGAGTGAATAAAGAAGTAGGGTGGGGTGAGGATAGAAGCGTCGGAAGACAACAACAAGAAGAAGAGTGAAACTAATTGAGAGCGTCCTGAGGGACGATAGTTTACCAAAAGCCATATATTATTGAAGGAACCTCAGGGGAAAGGAATTCCAGAGTAAAGTCAAAGTGAAACATGAGAAATATGTGGAAGGAGGAGACAACGTAAGGGTCTATGAAGAAATGGAGGGACGACAGGGAACAGGATATCTTGGATAACTGCTAACAAACCGATCTTCGGATTGATAATTCATCACAATTATGATCAGGAACTTGATAACAATCATCTAAACCTACCTGCTTCCCTGGAAGTTAGGGGTTATAGCTGTGAGGAATTCCATACCAGTAATGCAACATCAAAGTTACGTACGTTATGTAAATACGTGCGTTAGTTAAATGTTAACTACCCATAAGTATTTTAAATATTTCAAGTAAAGAAAACATTCCTATAACAAATGCATGAACCACTGATTGTAAATGTTAATTATTTCTCTACGGTTATGTAAGGAGAGTAATAAGATAATTTTTAGAGAAACATATGAACGTATTGTCGCCAACTAAAAAACTGATATTTGATATAGCTTACTTGTCTGACGAAAGTTTCACATTGTACATATCTTCCGCCTTGAAGATTTGATCCTGGGTCCCTCGATTTCCAGCTGAGTGGTTTAACTAGTCAAGTGAATATCTTGTTCCTTTAAATCTCCAAGGAATTCACAGCTTAAGAGGACGTCTTGAGAGTAGCTTCATTGGTTGAACCACGCGGTCGAAAATCGAGGAATTCGGATTCCATTCCCGGTCAAGGGGAATGAATCTTACACTTTGAAATTTCTGCGTTTTGATACACAGTAGCGGATGACTCCGTTAAAGTAACTCTTCCAACGTCTCCCGCAGTTCTTTAAATTAGTCTTACGGTAAGCTTTAGATATGACACTCGTAATCTGCCATGTTTTGTGATCTGTTCTTCTAACGTGACGTTTGTTATCAAAATTCCAGTTTGTATCGACGACTGATTCCCGTAAAAATCTTGATTCAGAAATTACATGGCTTTGTCATTTCTGGACACAGACTTTCATTTTTAATGACCGATTTCCAGTGCTTGAATATTTTCGTAGTTCAACCGAGTACAAATCGAAAATGTTAACGTGGGAGCGTGTCAAGTACGTAGTTGATACAATTACTATCATTTTAAAGCAATATTTTCATTATTACTATTATTATATATGCAGGAATGTCAATTTATGTCACCAGCGAAGCGTGGATTAGATCATGGGGTTATAATGGGACGTTCGACAGCAAATTATAGAGAGATAAGCCTTAGGAAACTTATATCGATTTTATTCATTGGGGAATTTTGTAATTCATGCATTCCCTGATGTCGTCCATTCGAATAACGCCTTGTGACTAGGACCTCGGTCTTATAAGATTAATTGTTTGGTTTGCCACACATTTGTAATGTGGCAGCTGTTATGTGTCGTCATCACTGTTGATGATAATTGACAACACGCGTGATTACCTTACCACTCATTTTGTTAAAATACACCTTAGCTCATTTATTTTATGTGAATCACTGTGAAACATTTACGGGATACAAATTGTGATCACTACCTTCAGGGGGAGGAAAATCTTCCTAGGCGGGAATTGAGCCCGCGACATTTAAGTTAGCGGGTGAGGGTGTTTCCCCGATGCCACCGATTCCAGCAACATTAATAACATTAGTGCATTACTATATGTAACACGCCTTAAGTTATGGATTTATGATATTTAGCTATGACTTATATATCTATGAACTATAACTATGACATAGCCATTTGCTAAATATATTTTCGGGCGACTGAAAACAAAGGTCTTCATGATGACTTCATAACTCGTATAGACATCATTCCAGTCACCGTTGACGCCGATCACTCAATGACCTGGAGACTTAACCACCTCCAGCCGTACTGTACATAATACTCACGCATGAAGTGACACGTACCTTTGCGACCGGGAAACGAGGAATTTCTCGCGGAAGTAGAAATTGCCTCATCCTTCGCACACCGCTCTTTCTCGGGCAAATCCCACCCACCCTGCCTCTATCCTCCTCCCTCTCGTGGCCGACTCTCTAGTAACGTCACCCCATTTCCCTCCTCCCACGCCGTCCTGCGAACCCTTTTTCTTTCCATTCGGCCGCCGCTGCCCCCTCCGCGGCCGTGAGAGAGAACCCCTCCCTTTCTCTCCCCCAACAACCCCCGCTCTGCTCTAAAGGAACGACTTTCCCAGAAACCCTCAACCTGCCGTATGAGTCCATCTCGCTCCCTCCCTCTCACCCCCACCCCCTCTTACTCCTTCCGGACACAACCACCCCGGGACTTTCCCATTTCCTTCCCTCCCCCTGCTCCTCGCCGCTTTCGATTTTCCAGGGCTCCCGCAAAAACATCCCCATGCACACATTCTTCCCCCCCCCTTCCTCCTACCCTCGCCCCGTGCGCCTCACCCTCCCTTCTCACTCTATTCTTTCCCATTTTCCTGCCCCCCTCCTCCCTTAAACCCAACTCCCCCTCTCTTCCCTCTTCCACAGCCACTTCCTATCTTATTTTCCTTTCGTGCCCTCCGACCGCAATCTATTCTCGTATTTTTCTTGCGGCCTTAAACTCTTTCCCCCCCTCTTCTTTCTCACTCTCTCTCTTACTTCCACTTCTCCGATTCCATTTCCTCCGCTGCCTCTCCCTCGCTTTCCCTCCTCCGTTACCTCTTTACCGTATGTCCTGTATTTCCTCTCTTGCCATGTCTTTCGTATCTATAGTGTTGCAAGATCACTTATTACCTAGGATTAACCTTTTGTATTCGTTTTAATTTCGTAAATGTTTATGTAAACTATTATTGTATACGAGATTGCCGCAGGAAGAAATGATATCGAAACCTGGAGTTTAGAATCCGAAGAAGAATTGTCGTAATATAATGTTTCTATGCATGGGAATTAATTTTTTCTGCGTGATTGATAGTGACATCGGAGAAATGAAGATTGTCTTCGGTGTCAGAGATGCGGTGATAGGAAGAAATTGAGTGATTACGTGCCTGATGAAGTGCTTTGAAAGAAAGTGAAAATAGTAGCCCGCGTAAAATCATAGGGAATATAAAGGAAATTAATTATAAAGTACGCGGTACATTATATTCCTAAATAAAATTATCCAAATATCTAACAATATTTAGGATACATCGATTTGGTATCATATTACATACTGGATATTATATTTGTGAGAGTAACGGTTTATTATTAGAGTTTAAACTTTTTCAATCGACAAAGCATTAACTTTAATTGAGCTTTTACGTTTGAAAGACCCGAATTTGTATTCCGACGGAATTAAATGATATTTTTTCGCTGTGAATTGCCGAACAATTTTTTTATTTATTGATGACGTTCGCGATCTCCGCATTAATAAGTAAATATATACGTGTAAAATAAACATATTTCGTATTTTGGAGGTGATTTCGGTTGCATCCTGTTGTAGGTGCAGACGATCCCGCTATCAGCCGTTCCACTATTCTTCGTTCCACCCATATTTCCATTCCACCATGGCCCAAGGGATATCTGCTGTTTCGCCGAGATGAGCTCTCCATTCACATTCCATTTTATTTCAGCCTAAGCTGAGTATGATATGGCAACGTCCATTCCATTGCTCATACCTACATTTTGTTCGTTATTGCCACTAGTTTAAATGTTATCAAATCGTTAGTATTTACTAAAGTAGGTATCTTCAGGAGCCCCAAATCAATTGATAAAAATTCTTTATGGACTAAAACGGCGCCATAACCTTCAGAGCCGTATTATATACTAACTTGTACTGTACTCTTATTTAAATCCGATATCCGGCAACGATGTGATTGGACCTTGGAAATATTTTTAAGCAGAGTTCCACGCTGGGATTTGAGAATTTTTCACACCGTCCCTTTCATTGTGTTGTTATTTCCCATCAATTGATTTTTATACCCCAAGAATAGACAGTAAAACCACTACTTTCCTCCCAGCTGGATTAGCACTTGGCTATAAATAGTTTCCTTCCCAAGGAGAGGCATAGGTCTTGCATAAGGAAGGACACAGAATGAGAAAAACACTCCAAAGAATATTTCTTAAATTAGAATGTCCAAGGCTATGGACGGAATATTATCTCTGGCATAGGGTCTTCATTTGTTCCATTATATTAGTGCTCTTCAGTACCACCCAGAATTTCGATGATGTTTGAATTTGGGACTGGTCAGGCCAGAAATATTCCTTATTCGCTGCAAGTTACAAAACAGTGAAAAGGAATACAAACTTTAACTACGAGGATTACTATATTATACCTCCTCTTTACCTGCCGAGTCAAAATATTACCGAAATAGCACTCTATGGTATACATCCATATATGTCGTATGAAGTTCAGTTTTCGTCATTTATTCAACCTTTTAAATTATACACAATGAAAATAATACAATTTGTAAGAAGAGTAGGACGTACTTTTTAACTGTCTTTCGGTTCCACACCAAAGCGAAGAGTTTAATTATCATAATACACCGGATACCTTATTATTAAAATGAAACCATTCGAATTTGTTTCCATAAAATTTGGCTAAAATGTGATGTTTATAAGTTACATTTATGAAGGTCTCTTATTTCAATATAAACTATTTCTTCCAAGTGAATATGTAAGCTACTAAGTATACTTTACATTTTGATACGTTTCATTGATTTGTGACGCAAAAGAACCTTGATACACGAAGCATCGCACTACTGTTAAAAAAAAAGAACGCATGCGCATTTCGTTCGGTAAATGTGCGTTGAAGCGCTTAAAGAAGGTTGGTGAGCTTGATAACAACTTCATCGAGCCAAATGTTGCTCTGCGAGCCGTATGCTGGATACCCACGCCATATAGTGTTGGGTTCAGTGCCGAAAAAATAAATGAAGTTGGTCGTCCCATCTTTCGTTCTCGCTTTCCCTTTCAGCGTGTCCATCGGGATCCCTCTCCCTCTCAATCTCTTTCTCACTCTCCCTCCGTTTCGTTTTCCGAGAGAGCCTCGGCGTCATGCCATGGAAAATTGGGTTTACAAGCGCCTCTCGCTCCTTTAGTCAACCGCCGAAACGAGGCACCCTCGAAACCTCATTCCACCCTACTCCATTTCCTCTGACATCACCAGCGTACAACATAAGCAAATTCACCCAGGTCCCTACCTTTCAAGTCATCAAGGTATGTACGAAACGCAGTGCAGGCACCATCTAAAATGAACGGTAAACGGTAGTTAATTGGAAGATAAATGAGTTTATTGAATATTCCAATGGTCATATGTATTCATCGCAAGGAGGATATTTTAATGCTTGTTTCGGAATATCATCAACGGCTTTAACATTGAACGAAGGACGAATGGATTCTAAATCTTGCCTTTGAGGTAAGATGACAAAAGTGGATTTTGAGGCCTTGGGCACGGAGAAGATTGGAGAAAATAAGCTGCACGGAGAGTATTGGTAACCGCGATGTTTAAGATATGGTCCAGGAGAGAAGAGTAAGTTGCTGGACAAATTTAGAAATGGCAAAAAGGGTGTGGAGGAAATATTGAGAGGTAACGGAATGTCGAAGGTCGTAATTAAAGGGAAATATTTAGGTGGTGGCGTGTAAGAATAAAGATAGTATGCTTTTCGAACAGTATGGTGCATACGATACCTAATAATTGAGTTTCTTCTTTCGGGTATTGTGCTACTCCCGGGATAGGTGAACGTACACATTGGTTCTAATTTCTCTTTTATTACTTCGTGCAATATTTGCATTCCGTATTTCCTTACCACATAGTTGACTATTGTTTTCTCTCTCTTGAATCATAAGACACTCGATTTATTGAGTCCATTGCATTCAAGGATGCCTGATTGTCGTCCAGACTTTCTGCTTTCACGACGGTGTTTTCGCGAAATTTAGGCAGATGATTATCTTTTCCATGTGGTCCTTTTCTCGCCTCTTTTCCATGTGACTATTACGTTTGAAGAGCGTTGCTGTGAGAGATTGCATTATATTGGTACTCGGTCATTTTCGCTTCAATTTTCCTTCCCTCTTTCACTAGCACTTCAACGACATGGCGTTTGTTGAGACAAGAGATTAATCTTGTGTCGTTGTTATATGTTCAATGTTTTTCCATCAACTTCAACAACTTATGTCTTCCCCACGTTGTCAGAGACCTTCATATCCATTGATCTTAATTGGTTATTTTGTAATTTTACGTATGGTTTTATTTTTCCAATCGATTTCGATATCAAAGTGTCATTACCAAGGTTCAATATGTAAAATTATCAGGAATGAATATCACGCTATTATAATAAACTAAGCCTGAGGGAAGTATTAAAAGATCTCCATTTCGACATCATGTGTAGTGTTTTGTTTTCTCTTAGTATCAAAAGGCCCTTTCAATACTCGGCTGTCCATAATCGGATTTCATCTCTTCGAAATATTGACCTCCTTTTTTCTTATATTATAGCCCGTTGGTTTACGATAGCATTTTTTCCGCTTTTGACGCCTTACTCAAGATTCGACACTCCCTGCATTTTCTTCGGTTCTGCAATAGTTATACCCTTCTAGAATTCGCTTGGAAATCTTCCAATTCCTTTCTTCTCTTCACAGTTATGCAACCCTTAAAATATTTCCGTTTTGGCTGATCGGACGGTATTCCATTTTATTTTTTCTTTCTCCGCTGTGCTGCGGTGCTGAAATAATTGGTTCAAACGTTCATAAATACTACCATAAATATGTTTTTTTACTGCTAAAATGGTAATGTATTCACTATTTTAATTATTTCAAGAATGGGTGTGGTAGCATTTACAGAATACTTTTCCTAGTAACGAGTTTCATCCGAATCCGATTATATTATGTTTTAGCTTTTTGGCGTTGTAAAAATACAAGAAGATATGGGATATGAATTCCTCTAAAATGTCAATTTGTAGAATTTTCACAGTGTAATTATTGTTCATTAAATCTGAATATGCCATCATATTGATTTTCTAAGCACAGTTTAAGTTTACTTTTTGTATTTATTTTACTATGCAGCGTTTGTGTGTCGCGATAATTCGGCCATTGAAGCAAAATCAGAGTAGATTAAAGGTTTTTGAGAACTGGGTGTGGAGAGCGATGTGAAAAGTGAAATGGACTGAAAGATGGACGAAATACTACACACGATGGTGGAGAAGAGAATTTTGCTGGAAGAAATCCAGAGATTACACGATAGATGCAGAGCGTTTTGATTGGTGGTGAGATCTTGAGACTAGGCATTTTATATGGAATAAAGAGAGGTAGAATGTGTGCGAAATTGAAAGAAGCTTTTATTGTAGCGTAGAACGTCACGTTTTTTCGTGTTATGTGAGGCCAAGAAATTGAACTCTGTTTATTCCATGTGTCCCCATCCAAAACCTAACGTAAACGGAAGACTGAAATTAATAATAATAATAAAAGTAAATATGAGCGAGTCACTCTGATTCTTTTTTAAATGATTCACTCGTTTAAATAATTCATCGAAACCATTATTAATTCAATTTTACATTTATTCGTTTGGAGATCTGAAATATTTCCAATTCTTTAATTTTCTCGGGCATTCACTCGTTCCCACCACGATGAATGGAAGAATTGAAGAGGAATGTGAGTGGGGAAGAAGAAAAGCGAGAAACACGGAATCGGATTCTGGCTGCGTTTGTGTGATTGGGATTAATCGTTTGATGTACGTAGTTGAGCGCCTACTCCGTCGGAGACGAGAGTACCGCACAATAATAAATGCAGTACTACTCTGTCCAACAACCTGAAGAGCAATATTCCCTGTCCTGGACGCACTTCCACCTCTACCATCCCTCCACTCGATCCTTTTCTCTCCTTTTCCCTGTTCAGGGAATGAAAATTGCAAAGACTCGCTAGGCTCTCTCCAACGAGTGGGTCGCTCATTGCATGGAGAGGAATAATGGGGGACCATTTCGTTCGTGTTTCTCCGAACGAATGATGTCAGCGGTGTCGGGGTTCTTTTCTTTCTACTTTCACGCCCTCTGGCGATGCTGGGACCACTGTTTCATTGTAATTTCAAAAGCCGCGGAGAATGTTTAGCATGGGAGTGATGAACAAGTCCTGACTGCGTGGTAGGCGGGATACCGCCCAGCGGCATTCAAATATGAAACGCATTCGAACATCGCCCTAATAAATCGGAATTGTGTTATGCCGCAATGATCTCTTTGCTTTGATTCGAAATTTTTCGAATTTATTTCCTATGTTTTGCGGAGATCTCGCTTTATATTTGTCTTTCAACACCATGAGCACTGTGTTAAAAATTCCAGAATATGTTGTCGTTGAATTTTTTCTCGAGCTCGCTTTCATCACAAAAAACTACTCATAAGCTCGTTAATTTAATGGCGTCACTCTGAACTTTAAAAGAGTACATTTATCCCGCGAGTCATAAAGTGCTTGAGTAATTAGAATTAAATAGCATTTTCTGTCGCACTTAGATTTATATTTATATCATATAACTCATTTTATTCGAGTATATCTGTAGGAATAATTCGTGATCGCAAGTTCTACAAAATGATTTGGACTAAAAAATTGTCGAAAAAACCCATTCCTGCTGGATTCACATAATTAGTAGTTCTTCAAATTCAGAATTTTATATTTTTTAAAATTACCGGTAACGTTTTTCCGTACATCTAGTGCTGACGCCGTTTCTCTTAGAAAAATAATGTAGAATTCTGATTTGTCGATAAGTAAAACTTTCATACCTTTAGTCGTCCTTCAAGAATGGTTACTAAAAAAATTATGCAAATATATTACACAAAACCCTTGTCAGTGAACATTTTGGAGAACCTTTGGGTAAATCATTATTTGCACCTGCCAGTATTTGTTCAGGTAATTGAGTTTTTGTAACCGTAATTATGAGTGTGTATCATTGCTTGAAAGCGAAATTCTATGCGCGCCGTTCCGCGAGTTTCAGGATTCCTTTCAAGCGCTATTATCTTTACCTCCCTCCCCCCTTGTTGTTTCTCCCTTTATGCTCCTTTTTCTCCGGAGCGGGGATAAATTATGATGGGATCCCCTACGGTCCGTAAATCAGCGGACTCCTTTTTGTATCCCGAAATGCGGGAATGGGGCGGGACGATGGGGAAGGGGGACTTTGACGCGGTGGTGGTGGATCGGGTCCTCTCTCATTCCGCGCGATTGGATCGCATCCCCACCCCAACTCCCTTCCCCATCTCCTCGTGAATTAGTAAACGCGGGGGGTTTCATAGCCGGTTCATCAAATTGCATTGTCTCCCGCCCGCCCGGGTTCATTGGAATGCGTTCTCTCATGGATGTCCGCGTCGGACAGCTTGCGTTTCGACTTGCGCCGACACGAGATTTGCTTTGTTCCCTCGGATGAATGGTGGGGCTGAAGGGGGAGTGATTATTCAGGATTAGGGTGGCGGAGCCATGGCACGCGCGTGACGAAGCACTCGTACAGCAGGAATCCCTGGCTGGGTGAACCTTGCCGCGCGGAATTTGACATAATCTCTTTGAACGGTGAAGTATAGTTGTAAAAAAAGATATTAGCGAAAATTACTTTAGATGTCGGTGAAATCGTACTAATTTATTTAAGAATTGGAGGAGAAAGATGCTAATACAGTTGGCTGGAGGAGTCATTGCCTAAAACTAAAGAAGAGTGAGTAATAACAGAAACTGTAAAAATCTTTTAATTTCTGTAAAATTATTTTTAATAAATAGCTTAGCTTATCACTTTTCCACTATACTTCAATTGTAATGTATAGCGCTTACTCTTTCCCTTCGGTGCTTGCTTCCACTCACATTTTTAGTATATGGCGGTGTATCTGTGTAGATGTAGATTTACATATGTCAGTTATGTACCTAAAGATGACGTTCTAACTTTGAACCACCTTACACATTGTAATAAATGTACATTGGGGGAGTAAAAACCTATGTTAATAATTTATTTGGCAAAGACTAGTGTGAACGTATTGGGAAATCATACTCTTCAGAACGTTGTTCTAGGCTTTTAAGAAACATTTTGATTTTACTTTTAAGATGTTGCCGATAATTAGCGAAACGACTCACACAAGTTGAGTAAGAAATGCTGACGGAGTACTATTTTATATTTAGACGTAACAAAGCCACGGCTGACCAACTGTTTTCATTGAGAATGATAATGGAAGAACGTATTGAATTTGATATCGACCTAAACCAACTTTCCATAGGCTTAAATCATACACATGATGGCGCTTTAAGAAATCAGAGGTTACTGCAGAACGAGGTTACCTATTCAAAACTACTAAGAATTCGGAACAGATCAAAGATTACTAAGATAGATTAAGACGGCGCTCTAGAAAACATTTGATAAAAAGTGAATTGGAAGCGTCAAAGGTTTTAAAACGGTGAAGATAGTTGCGACAAAACGAAGTCATGTAAACTTTCGTGTAATATTATAACTGCAAAACATCACAAGGCAATATTTAAATCACGCAAAGAAGAACTATATTTAACAGAATGTGCCAGTGACTGTCATATGCAGACATAGATCATTTCGCTATGGATACGTTAGATGCCATATGCACTAGGAATAGCAAAAGATTATAGGGTGGTCGCGGTAGGAATATAATTTAATCAATCTTATTCTCTTTGGTCATATCCCCGGGGTTCTCTTCAGAATAATATCTTATGTATAGGGAAAATTTTTCATTGGAAAATATTGTATAAGAAGTTCACGAGAAGATAATTGATTTAGAGAGAGTGGTTTCGGTTAAGAATATTCAAAAGAGAACCATTCTTCTCCATTACGATCCGAGAGAATGGATCTGGGGTACAGGCTTACAATTAACCCTAAATTCGAATAGAAGCATTTTAAAAGCAAATCTAACTTCATTAGACATTAGAAGTCTTGAATGAAATTAGTTCTTTTTTTAAATATCCTATTTTTAATGCGAAAACGTTTCGGGCTGAGCTGTCGTAACTTCGACTTAACCGCTTCAGATCAGACGATGGAAAGAAGAGGCAGGTTGACCTAATTTAAGTCAACTCGAGATTCGAGGAGCGGATAAATTCCCACTGGGGAAAACATGTATTTATCGGTTAACTCAATGAACTCATTTTACAGCAGTTTCCAAAAATGAAAAATATGCCGCTGTAATACATTGAAGGTCCGAAAAAATGTCCGAAAAAAAATAAGAAAAAGCGTGTTACAAAAATTAACAATAGGTGTAAAATAAATGTAGCGTACGATTATAAAATTCATCTCTGTTCTCTCTTGGTTCAATTTTGAATGTGGCGATGGAGTTACAACTTTCCACAAGTCATTTTAGAGAGAAGAATTAAATTATTCACGAATACACGAAAACTTTTTATATTTTTTCCGTGTTTTCAAAGTAAACTCTGCGGCTGTCATGTTACAACTGTCAACATCACAATCAATAATTTGGACATCGTACTAGGGTCAATTTTTGATACATCTACGGGCAATTTCTAATAGACCGCCTATCCCTTTTCCTCCACTTTGGATATTCATCTAAATATGACATAACTCCATTAAATTTTATTTCGATTCTGACTTATCCATTGTTATTTCAACTTTAATCTCTTCATTGTTCATTTTCGTAAAATATCATTCCTTCTTTTCTTTTTATGAATTTTGGCAGAATTAATTCCATCCAGCACTCATTCCTATCTTCCTTGTGATGACAGTAGTTATTGTATGCGAATGATTTTTCGCTTTACAGCGTGCTGTGTTGTTTCTAATGGTTTTCTCACCAATTGAATTAAACTTTCAGGTGAATTGATGAGCATTCCAATGTTTCCTCAATGTTGTGGTCAGACAAGTGCGAGGGATCTCATGAAAGGAGACAGGAAACAAAAATGAATGTTATTCTCGGCATCATTAAAGGAATTAGCAGAAGGATATACGGCGTCCGCAGCCCTCCCATTGGTGTGTGTTTTATAAAAGTCAATAGATTTTTCGAAAAATCATTATGGCCGTGGTTATATTTTGTGGAACCCTAATGAAAATGCCATATAAGTCGTCCAAAGTTCACGCATCATCTATATGTTCATGAGTTTATCTCAAATATTTTTTTAAACAAAATATGAAAATTGTGTATCCCTGAATTTGATAATTATGATTGATTTATGAATTTCATTTCGATAATGAAAATTTATATTTAATAAAATTCCGCGATGTATTCCGGCCTTATTATCCGTAATTATGGTCGTAACTTTCCATTTGGGCAAATGATTCCTTGATAATACCTCAAAATCCAGTTTATTTTCATTTTACAATCCTCAGGTTGAATCACGTTTTTTTATTTGTTCATGCCATTCGCCACAATTGAATTAAGTTAACTTTTTAACTTAAGACCCTTTCGCTCTGCAGGAGGTGCGTTTTGAAATGTGGAAATATTGAAACAACAGGAATTATGCTAATGGATTTGCACTTCGTGCAAACATTTAGGCTCCGCTGAATCCTATTCGATCACTAAGTGCTGCAAATAAAGGAAATAAAGCTTTTCGACTTATCCGCACTGTGCATTTTCGGAAAAGTTAACACACAGCTTTGTTTGCTTGAATCTAATCCTAGAATTATTGAAAATTGCGATAGATCTCTCCAATAGAGTTTTTTCAAAAAAATTTAGCCCATGGCTGAAAATATTATTTTCATTTTCACGTCAAGACATTTACTTTTAGAAATATTTGTAGACCTCATTAAGCATTTTCATTTTCGCATTTTTATGCAAATAAACTTCTGGCATCGAACTGTCATTCGTTTATAATTGACATTTTAACTTATAAAATGGAAAGTTGAACACGGATTCATCTTTGAAAATAAAAAATAAATTGGATACATGGATGTTATTTTAGGCATATTTTTGTTTTGAAAAATTCATATTTATTACGGCTTGATATTTGGGCATCTCTGTTAAGTAAAATTTCCATCGGAAAATATAAAATAAGATTAGTTATGCGAAAATTTGAAACGGTTGGCAGATAAGAAACCGTGAAAGTTATTGCGTCGTTAAGGGAAACCAATATTGCTGCAGATCCGAAATCTCCATTATATTTCAGTTATTATCGAAAAAATATGTTGTCGGCCATAGAGTCCACTATTATTAAGATATTAAGTTGTTCTATACATACTAAATATGATTAAGGAATACTTTTTATTAGTGCTGATAAACACCTTTTTAAATGGAATAAATTATGGGCCGTTAAAATCACGGCATTTATTCCATGTTTTATAGGGGATTACAAATTACGACTCGTCGTCACAGGATGCGTCGTGATGTGTCTTGGCCCTATCATGGAACCCGGGCCTAAAGTATCTGGTAGCGGGGACAGACAGGTAATCCCAAAATCCCAGGTATTGCAAAAATACAGGGATAAACGGACATTGAATATAGTAGCCGTCCTGAAAAGGCGTCCGCAGGTGAGGGAGATGAGTAGGGCGTTCGTGAAACCAGACAGAGACGATCGGGGGTGGGAAGAGGAATCCTATTCGTTGGACCTCCAAAAGGTCCATTATTTTTTTGAGTTACGATTCGGTGGTGTTTTTTTCCATGAATCATGGCAAGAAAAAATTCCATAAGCAATAGCCTTCGTTGTTGCAAAAACTTGCATTTTATATAAATTCTGGGTAGCGGAAACGGTCTTTTCATGTTCTGCTTGCAGTGTTTTGAGAAAAATTCAAACCCAGATAATGGCACAACTTGAGTGAAACTGAGGGTGTCCATGAACACACGATTTGAACTCAGGTCCTTTTGCACCAATAGTGGAGCGCTCATCCTGCTGTCCTACTACAAAGCCATGATCGTGAGTTTTGACGTTTTTCACATTCCTAAATTAGATTAGTTCATATATAAGCCAGGTAAAATGCCAATAAAATTGATCGTGTTGTCCCAAACAGAAGCGTGCAAGTTTATAATGCAAATAAAATGTCAGAAGAATTGTTTCCGTTGTTCATTTCCTTTAATATGTATTTGCTTTTTGATTAACATGTCTCCGTGCTGCGTTGTTGATTAAAATTTCATTTTAGTTATGAATTTCAATTACGTCCTCACAAAAATGTCTGTCATTCCACAGCACTCTTGTCATATCCGCGCAGGTTCGCGTTCGTAATCCTTCCCTGTCTTCCGCTTAGGCAGTCCTGTGAGGCATGATGTTGATACCTTTTATCGGGGGCTCCCAAATTGTTTTGACTGACGCCTTACCCACGAGTGAAATAATTTTACGAGGTTTCCAAACTTACCGTTTTAGAAAATCAGGGAAAGTAGCTCTACAAAGGATGAAGAGTTACGAGAATGTGAGTTTATGGTTTGCGAGGAGATCATCTCTCGCAGTTTCCCATTTCGTGTGCTTCAATTTTTTTCGGTGAGTTTTTTTTTATTTAATGTCTCGTTTGATATTCCCTGTTTTACAATTTAGCAAATTATATAACATCTAAAGGTTTGTGAGATTTCATTTCTGCTGTTACAGTTAGAAGTATGATTCCTCAAATGTTTGAAATATAAAAAAATCAACACGTCCGCTCATAAAGGGAAGTTTGCATGACAAACAGTGGCTCCAAACCTCTTTTGGATCATAGTTAACATCTTCACTCACACCAGGAAAGTTTTTTATTCATGGAGAGTTTACAAAAATGAAACAATTTCAGTAATTGTTTTTATCAATCATACTATACCGTTTCAATTCTTATACGATTCCATCCTTGAATATCGAAATTCCAAACTTTTCAGGCTGCCATGACTGATCCTGAGAGTTTGTCGACCTCAATCAGAAGGTCGCGATTTAGGATAATCACACTTAAGGCTAAGCTGTGTCCGGCGTGTGAAATTTGAGCATTTAAAATGCAATAATGAGGTATTTCCTTCGTTCCTCTTTGACCTCTCTGAGTTCGCAGGAAGGTCTACCCGAGAAATTAAAGCTGAGGATTCCCAGTAGCGTCAGCTGGAATCGAACCTGGGCTATTCGATGGATAGTTCAACGATTTTCTTAATGAAATGGCACGAGGAAAGATTTAATAAATGGGAACTGCTAACTGAAAGATACCACAACGCCGGTTTATCTTTTTAATACCGATTCCTATATTTTTATATCGATGCTGGAAAAGAATAATCTCATTTGAATGACGTTCCGTAGCCGTTTATTGTTTAAAAAATAATTTAACAAAGAGTATACACTTCCATATCGATTTATTTATATTTGTGGTGTTATTCTTTTGAGGAGGCAGATTGAGCTCATTAATGTCTCCTCCCCCGGGGCTTACCTGGCGGGACTCCCTGGCGTCCCGTCAGGTTTTCACCTCTGAAGAAGGATAATGGTCGCCACGCGCAAATCATCTCGCCTCACATGGATGGTATGGCCGTTAGCGTCGAATCGAATGCGAGAGGCGTTTTCCGAGGTGACTCACGCATTCATCCATTTCCCCACTCCATAGTCGGGGTGGTGGGGAGATGCCTTCGCGAACGCCTGCGGTAATGAGCCTAATTACCGTACCTCCATCGCTCGTTGCGAATTGAGAACTCCTTTGACAAATACTGCCTCACTCCTCTACAATTCTTCCCTTTTATAACCCTATCCATCAGTGGCAAATATGCGCAGATTGGAGACGCGGCAGCAAGGTGAAGGGTATATTTTTGCGATATAAATTCTTGAGTACGGTGTACGGAGTACGGTGTATTTGGAACACTGCCAACGTCCATTATGTTCGAGAGCTATTTCTGTGAGCAAAATTAATTCGCCAAACTAGAGCAATCAAACCACGCCTTAGCCCACCCAACGGAATTTCGTGTACGGCGTGTGAAATTCAAGCATTAAAAGGGTAATGAGGGGTCTTTCATTCCTTATCCGTCTACGATTTCACTGTGAGAATCGGTACCAGAAAAATTTCACAGATTTGGGAAACTGAGATTGCTCTATGGCTTCGCTGGAATTAAATCTTGGAACTCCTGTCGCTAGTCCAGGGCTCTGGCCACTGGAATGCTACGAATAAAGAGTTAATATACATGTGTATAATGAATTGCATTTAAGAAGAATTGTCTATACTTACTGAGCTAAAGTTTTGTGCTAATTACGTTTTCAAGGGATTTCATCGTTATCCACATGGAATAGTTTCATATACTTTACCTTCTTATTTGATTAAACAAGAGGGGAAAATGTTAGGCAAACGAGGAAAGGGTAGGATCGGGATAGGGATGTTTGACGGTATGAAGGGAGGAAAGAAGTACACAGAGATGAAGAGAGACCTGATGTAGAGTTGGTTGCTGGATTGTGTTTTGTTAGGAGTCACAAAATATTTATTTGGTAGTTGTGTCCATCCAAAAACCTACCTTATCCGGTTGATTACCTTATAATGATTAAACAATGGTGATGCATTTGCATCAATCGATATAAAGAAAGCAATGCAGTTTAAATGCAAGACGATGGTAGCAATATATGGTATTTTACATTAGTCACAGTGCTCAAAAGGATGTTTAATATGTTAAAAGGTCGCTTTTGGGCGTCCTTCTTGAATTATATACGTAACTAGAGATTTGGTGAACAATGGTAAACTTTAAAGGGGAATATTTAATGTGAAATAATTTTATAATCCATAACTCACGCCTTTGGTCCGTTTTTGTTTTTTTATACCACCAAATAAAATATCCTATCTCAAATGCTCATTTATCACGTGTATATTCAAGCATAATAAACTTCTCAGACTTTGTAAGCCTCTACTTTTGTCAAGCATTTATTGAATTTATTTGCTAAATGATTTTTATGCTATTTAATAAAACCGGTTTAGCAAAACATTAAACCAAATTAACGTGTACATTTACGCCAAATGAACATCTGGATTTGTCGAAAGCAATTACCATGTTCCAACGATACATAATTAGATGTACATAATTTGCGGGGCTAGGGTAGTTCTTTGATTGACATTAGCACTACACAATTCTGTCTGATTTCCCAGCGTTCTCCCTTCTATAAGCGTCCTATTGCCTCTCATTATCTTCTGCATCCACTTATTCTGCCTTCTCCGAATACCTCCAGCAATCGTCTCTCTTCCTGTAACACACATGATCTATTATGAAAGTAATGCGCATGATAGATGATGACGCGACTAACCATAGCAGCGCGGTAAAACCGATCGGTAAATGTGGTGGGGGGTCTGCCTTTTCAATGTAGCCGGTCGCCAGTTTCCTCCGAGCAGTCTGAGCAGAAAGACGTACCTCAGCGTGAAGTGTGTTTGTCGACTTTAAAACACAGCGTGATGGGGCGCTCAGCCACACACCTCATGCCCCCAGCCACACGTCCTTCATCTTTACCAACTTCCTGGCCCTAAACACTCCGTTGGCCCTCAAGCCCCCTTACAGTCTCGATTTGGCTCCATGAGACTTTTTTGTTATTTTTTTGTGCGAGTGGTGGCCAAATCCACCCTCTTCGTGAACCCTTCTTTACCTAGAGCCTTTATTCTTATAATGTTTCTTCCACTTTGTTCACCCTCCAAAGACCTAAATACGAGGTAGGCTCGTAGGTGAACAGTTCTCTATCTGTTTCATTTTGTCCCACAATTTGGGTGTTTATTTTAGACTTTCTCTGTCTCGAGAATCGGATTAACTTCGTCTTTCTATGATTAATTTTCATCCCAGGTCATTCAAGCAGATTATGTAATGCGCAGAATAATGGTTGTAACTATTTGGCTAACTCCTAATTATGCGCTAATCTTATTTAAATGTTTTCCTACTTACTTCCATTTATGTCTACAACCCTCTCCGTGCTTCTCTTAATATTTTCTTATCGTGTGTTTTGAAAAGAAAGGGTGAAAATGTGCATTTCAGTCCATCTCCTCTGTTTAGTACTTCTACCATCCAACTCACAAGAATGTGTCCCTCTGCACTTGGCTGCAAAATTTAACCACCGATCTATTTTCAATGAAAAGTTTCTTTGTTGTATTTCTTGGTGATCAGGTTAATATTTCTTCAACTAACATGCCTTAAAAATTCCTGTCATATGCATACAAGTGAGCATTCACGAAATCACACGATCGGAGAAGTGGTAGAAACGAGTTTCAATGTGCAGTAAACTAGTTGCGGGCAGGGGACGGAAAGAATTGCCACAAAAACAATTTGTCACCGCAAGCAAAAGTTTACTGCCTCGATTTTCACATTCCTCTGTATAAAGACTGGGGAGATGACTAATACTAAATGCTAAAAAAATTGGGTTCAATCAAGTAGTGGAAACATGAGGTTAGATGGCGTAAACACAAAATATGAACAGTTGACAAGAATATTTTATGTTCTGAGAAAATATTTCGTATTAGTGTCATCATTATGGGCAACTCTGGCCAATGGTTTTGTGGTGAAAAGCTCTGTATCGGCCTTCTTCAGGTAAGACTTACCTGAAGAAGTTTTAGAGAACGCCGTAAGCCTTAACTTACCAAAAATGTGAGTTTCCTTTTACATGATTTCTGTCGTCCAAGTGTTATATTGCTTTCGTGAGTGCTTCTACATCATCGATATATATATATATATACATATATATATATATATATATATATATATATATATATATATGTATGTATATCATGCTTCCATTTTCATAATATCTTGCTTTACAGTTTTAATTCAAGTCTTCCAACCTCCCTCATTGCCATCATATGCAAACGGCTATAAAATTGTGTTTCAAGTATTATGCTTCGGGAATGAAGGGAAAGCGTCGGAATTACATTTTGCGAAGCTACAGTGGGTATGTATGACAGGTCAGACGCATTCCATCTCGCCTGATTACTTCTCTAAATTTCAATCGATATATCCATGCCCGATCCAACTTGGCGACCACAGGATGGATTTAGATGTGCTAGACGTAGATGCCTTGATAAGGCAAAGACATGAGGGACTGGAGAGAATATATTCTTCGAAGTCATCGAACTCGCCCTTTTTTAATATCGGGAAGCGATCGAGAGGCATTCACCCAATTGGGTACGCGCATTAAGATGAGTGCTTGCCATAAAACTGAGCGGAGGGCCGTGACGTACCCCTGAATGTGGGGGAAGAGGGAGTAGGGCGCGTTATTGGCACTTTTACGGCGTCCGCGCGGGGAACTGAGCGAGCACATTTCTCCGCAAATTTTCGACCGCCTTCCTCTCCACGCTCCCATTTTTGTTTTAGTTTATTCCGTCGGAAAGGGTGTCCCTCGAGCCATAGCCTCTAATATGAAACTGTGTATTAAAATAAAATGTTGGTAAGAAAATAGAAATGTGGTGTCAAATAGAAGCGCGTAGCTCGCAAAAATGTTGTTATGGTCCCTAGATAATAAAATATGGATATGCATCAGGTTATGTGCCCCTCGATCATTTGAATTTGAAAATAAGAAAAAGATACCCATGTCACACAGGTATTTACATGATTATTATTGGTGTGGTGCAGCACATTGATGGGTTGAATTCGGTTGTTGTGATGCGAATTTAAGTTTATATACGCCCACACACTCAAGGAAATAGAATTTATATTTATATATATAATATTTTTAAATAAATATTAATTTGTATAATTATATATTCATATATATACACTCATATATATATATATATATATATATATATATATATGTTTATATATATATATATATATATATATATATATATATATGAGTTCTGTTCCTAATTCCTCTTGAGAAAGGTGGTTGCACCACTGAAAATTCGAGACCCATTGAGTCCCTCTTTTATGTGTTTCAGTTTCTGTGTTTGTGTCGACTAGTTAGTCCATATGTATATATATAGATGATTTCTTCGAAGTAACACGGAAGTGTTGATTAGAAAACTTAGACAGCAGCACACAACATGAGAACACATAAAAGGAACACTCACACGTAATATCTTGATAATTTCGACGGACTCGGACTCCGTCTTCTTAAGATATTACGTGTGAGTGTTCCTTTTATGTGTTCTCTATGATATATATATATATATATATATATATATATATATAACCTCTTCCTTATATTATGTCTATTTCCATGTGAGTGATTATCTGTTCGCCGTATGGCGGGATTTCGTTTTTGAATGTGTATTTTGGCCAATGTGGCTCGTCTCTTCTTCTGGCTATTTGCGCCATGAAACGTACTATTTCTATCCTTTATGATATTGTATGATTGCTAACCTAATGTCCTTTCCTCTTGTGTGTTGAAGGTAAAAAATAAGGAAAACTTTACACTTCCACACACTTTTAATGCAATAGGACCATGGTTTCGATGCTGCGCATCATCGACATGGTCGTATTGCATTAAAAGTGTGTAGAAATGTAAAGTTTTCCTTATTTTTTACCTTTATCATGAAGGAATTCCACCAAGTTAAGCCTGAAACTGTTAGCTCTTATGTGTTCTCTATTTCTCCTTTGGTGGGTGAAACAGCTTCCTAACGCCATCTCTTGGCCAAGAATCGGGGCACTTGTTCGGTTATATGCATATATGTGGAAGTAAGAAGCGTAGGGAGATAGGGGTTTTGGAAGACGAGTGTTAGGAGTGGGGGTCAACGGGAAGTGGGAGGTTACCCCCTACAGGACAAGGTTTAAGCTCGCGTCCGAGCTTGCTCCCAAGAGCCAAATGAATGCCGCCTCATGGGCTTTGAGCTCTTATAATGTGTCTGAGGGGAATGGGAGGTGATAATTGGTACGTTAAAAGAGCCATTAAAGGAAACACTGAGGAGGAAGGCTTGTTTGGGAACTACCAGATAGGCTCATACGGAGGAAGTGTTCCAGGAGGTACGGTGTTTGTTTGTGAGAAAGTTATTATTTAAAGAGACTTGATGAAAAATATATTTAAAGGAGGTTGGATTATCTCGAATTCGGTGACCACGAATGGAGAGTGAGCGCGGAGGAAAGTGTTCAGTGTGCGATGGGTGACAGCTGGTATAATAAAAGTAATTTTATTTATTAGTGGGATTTATGTGGATAGAGGTGTAGATTTTTTTATTGGTGAGAGATATACAGACGTCGGGGAAAATGAGGAAGACGAAATGGAGGTGAAGGGGAGAAAGAAGAAAGCGTTGAGGGATAAATTAAATGTTTTACGGGAATACCTCCTGTGTAGCTCGTGAAGGAATATATCATCTATGTATCTAACCCAGAAGAGAGTTTGCTGGGGGTAACAGGAAAGGAAAAATTTGTCTAGGGACCAAGGTGGAGGTTTGAGCATGAATGGGTTAATCTACTCATCACATTGTCTTTTATCCGGAGGTAATGTTTATCATGAAGGGAGAAGGACTTTTGGGTGAAAAGGTGGCAGATATTAAGAAGAATTTAAGATCTGAGGATATACGTACATAGAAACTCGAACTAGTTGAAAGAAGGAGATTATCGTTCTCATGATGAATGTGAGGGGGAGTCGGTTTATGGTGAGGAAGGTTACATGGCAGTCTTTTAGTAATGCCTTCAATATGTGAAGCGTGTTTTTGCTGCTCGCTAATTCCTCCATATCAAATATATTTAAATTCACATACATTCGGTCACTCATATTGCGTTATGGCGCACAGGAAATAAGGGAAAGAGAGTGAAAGGGCACACAAAAATGAGAATTATTGAGCATCCACTGTGATTTGTATCTTATTGTGATGTCTTCTTTTCTTGAAACCCCATACGTTTTGCGCTGCTTTCAATGGACTTTCTCCCACAACCACGCATGATTCGGATTGCTAAGCGACAGTCATTAGCTTGCCGTCGAGAAGGCATTTGGTTGAACTAGGAGAATTTCTACTGGGTGAGCGTTTTGTGGCGAGGAGGGGGAGTGGGGTGAAGAGTCGACGACAAGAGTCTCCTTTGGTGGCGTAGGTGGTGCACTCTTTCGTTCATTAAATGGAACTGCCGCGCGTGACGAGAATGGCAGCATTTTAATCGTCCACTTGTGCGCCCTTATGTCACAGAGTTTTAATTTTCGTGAAAGAGGATGAAAAGAGAGTAAAACTCCACGTGGGCTTAACCCTAGGGTAAGGGAGTCAGGGCATGCTCGCCCCGGAAAAGGAACTTCTGGCAAACACGGGTATTAAATATTCACCCGGGGGCGAAAATCCACACGTGCCCTCCGTCTTCACCCTCGGAAATCCTAGCTTTGAATATTATCTTGGAGTTGGTATCCTTTATCCGCACTGCTGTCTGCATTGAACTTTTTAATACGCTCCTTCGCCGAGCATGACCTTGGCGCTATATTGAAATTGCTGGTGAATGGTGCTTGACTCCTACGTAAGATAAACATTAAATAGGGAAATACCTAAAAACCTCGAGGGGCAAACTTATCTCATTATCCTCGGCGCGGATGTTACGTGCTGATCTGCGTGGTCAAATAAAACATCGAAATATCACTAGGCAAATAACCATTTCAGTAATTTCCTCCCATCTATGCAAATTTTAGTATTTACCTTAAAATTCACGAATTTCGAGCTCTACGTGAGTTGCCTGGTTGTTAAATTACGCTAATTTGATTGAAAAGGCAATGTATTTTAAGTTAGCAATAAAGCTACCTCTTATATAGTATGGTGTGTGAAGTTCCCGTGGTGTAGAGAAAATATTCTGCACTTAATGAAGGGATTTGGCTTAGATCCGAATGACGGATGATGAACACTGGGAAATTTAGTATTTCTGTGGTCCACCATGGTGTCTTCGAGAAATATTTCACCACCCACACCGTACCCCTAAAAACATGGTATCATGATGTCCACGTAGATGAAGTTTTGGATGGGTATTGCCACTCGGGAGCTCGTGTCACTGTTCAAAAACCTCTTCTTGTTTCGGTAGCTGGCTAATGCGACGTGCTAAAAATTTGGTTATGAAGCGGGGTGTCGAGTGACGCGAGCATTAATCATCGAATGGGGAGAATCATTAATATCAATATACCTGAACATGATGCGAATACTATATCCCCACGGCAAGCAGCGCACTCGCTGGGCAACCGTTTTGAGTGTTCGTGTGGTCCTGAAGTTCGATGACCCAGTTGGGGTGGTGATTAGTTGTGATTTTTCACCCTGCGGGGAACAAGTTTGATTGCTAGGCGATCGATTTTTTCATCATCCCCCGGAGGAGTTTTATTTTTTTCTTTTACCATTAATTCGGAGAACCTCATGTGAAACACGTTCACCCAAATTGTGACGACAGTTGAATGACTATTGTTATACCTTCAGGACATTATACTTGAATGTAACATAAATCCTGGAAAAAGGAGGTTAAACAGTGGAAAACTAGGCGCATTTCGCAAGCAGAAGGTCGGAAGCTACTGGAATAATTCTTTCCATCCTGGAAGGTTACATTCTGAGCCCCTTGGCACATTTTGTTAAAAGTAGGCAGGAGCCAACGCCGGGTTTCTCTCCATCCTTCTCCGATTTACCGAAAAATCTTACCTCTGCCAAGATTACCCACCCAACCCTAATGGCGCAAGCACCTCAGTTATGGGAGCCTCCCTTAATAAATATTACGTTTCCTTATCACCCAACCTCACCTCATTAATTCATTAGCTTTTCTGTTTGCTTACCAATCCTAAAGTGAGCCAGCACAATTTTCTATGTGTGGGTTCCCACATCGTTATTCAAGTGCAGTCTTGACGGGGAATATTATATTGTGAAGTGTTTACCTACTATTTGCTCTTTCTTAATAGTTTCAAAGAGACTCCAGCCTATTTCCCTTAAAAATCAATTTTATCTGATGCAAATACGGTGAGTGTGACCTCATGCATTCCTGGTATTTTGACATGTTGATGTCAAGGTTAATGTTTTCGCGTGTTTGTCGCGGATGCCTAGTCGATTTGGAACGGAATGCGAGCGAATACCAGACAGGCCGCAGGAGTGGCAGACGGAGGAAACTTGGAAGCAGGTGCTTCTTCCCAAGGGGCGAAGAAAAGGTTTTATTTCCTTTCAGATTAAAGTCTTGCCGTCTTATTCTCACCAGGGAAAAATTCTAGGTACGGAATATGGAAGTAATTCTGAGAGGCTTAGTAATTACTAAGTGACATTCCTCGCATTTTGGCAGTCCTGGAAAAAATTGTACTGAGAACATAAATCTTAAATGGCATTACGTACATAATGAAACTAGCAGTAAGTCCGCTAACTTTCGTTTATGACTTTTATACTTATATGAAAAAAGGTATTCTATGTAACTACTTATCAATTGTGTAGGTTTAGATTTTGAACTCCGAAAAGAGATATCCTTCTCGTTTATGATATACGTCTGGAAAAAACATTATTTTCACCGCATGTTATTCTCTTTCAGCTGCTGATGATATCATTTTTAGTATTACCCCATGCTATTTAAAATAACCTATCAAAATCTCTTCCATTACCATTAATTCTCTAATTACAAATCCATCAACAGCGTCTCAGGAGCTGCTTCACCAACTCTTCCAGTCTTCTTTCAAACTTCTATTAAAATTGTATCCTTTATATGCATCAATTTTTAATTTGACTTCATATTTAGCTATATCGAACCCACTTCTCTAGGGTCTATTTTAACTATCAATTCAGTTTAATCAGCGCATACGTAGAACAAACCAAAAATCACAATCATCAACCGGAATGTCGGTTTGATAAGCGAAGGCAGAGAGGTAGGTAGTAATGCTAAGTCCAACGGCGTCTAAAATTCATACAACCAAGCCATAGAGGCTAATCCCTTTCATTGTGCCGCCTACGGTTTCCCGGCCAGGTCTAGTAACCGAAACATTGTTCACCGAAAATTGTAATAACCGAAAAAAGTAATGTTCTCAAGAATCGAATCTCGGCTCTCTGGTCAGTGGTCCAACGCTCTACCCGCTGATCTATCATGTCCCAGTTGAACGAATTTTTTTATATATGTTAGGATGAAACGTACCTTTGCATCATCTTGAATTCAGCTATGTAGTACTCTCCACTACAGTTATGATATAGTCACTTTAAAAAAAGCACATCTCAGCCATGCTTCTTTTTTGGGTGTTGAGTTTTTATTATTGAAGTGAGTTATTGCAATTTTTTCAAAGACTGCGGGGATCACTTATCTCTCGCTTGCCTTAATTATGCTTTTGAAGGGCAAATCGGAAATCATAATTATTTATAGCGATCTTGCAAACAGCTGGAGATCTTTATTTTACTTTAGTTTGTATTGGAGCTATTTGGGTCTGCAATGAGTTTTCAAATAGGCTCCGAACTGTACGAGTAAGATGACTCCAAAGACAGCGAGATTATCTTGCTCGAAAGAATAAAGGTTTTTATCGGCCTGGTCAGTAGCTTTGGGCGTGGTCTCACCACCATTTGCTTCGAGGTTGCAAACCGTTGACCTTTCGTTAACGACTCCGCCACTCCAGCAAAAGGTCGCCCGAGAAGAAGGAAAGCTGACGCCGCACCCGGGTGACCCGTCGGTGGGGATTCTCGATTCGTCGCTTCCCATGAGGTACCACCCCCCCCTTAAATGACCTCATTTCTGGTCGGACACCATTGTCAGGTGCCTACTCACTGTCACGAGGGAGTCGACGGGTTGCGAATAAAGTCTTTGTTGTTCCTTATCATTCTACGCCATCTCATTTGGTCTGGATTCATAAACCTCTACCGGATCAACGGATCCGACATAAAAGACAAAAGCAACTTTGGTAATATGAACTACATGTACTGCGGGATTAAGTCACGGGATTAAGGAAGTTTCTCGCCAAGGAATATGTGGAAAATCAAGACATTTTCATAGTTTTACCGTTTATTATAATATAGCATAGTTTGATGGAGGAATTTTGATATCATCTTCGAGAAAAACCTCTAGTATGAGGTACTCTACCCAAGGATTGGCGTTTAAGTATTACCAAATTTCTCAACTAGGCGTTTAAAATGGGTGGTTTCCATAGTTTTCGTTTATTAGCAACTTATTTGTGGAAACAATCGGCTTTTGGTGTTACTTTGAGATTAAGTTAATTTTTTCGTCATTATCTCGCACATATTTTGTTTTCTCTTTCGCTATTGTATATTCCTCCTGCGCTTGGAAATCATATCTGATTTCCAAGTGCTCGGACGTGCTCCGTCCTGACTTGTTTTCACACACGATTTTGCATGTTACGCATGACTGTACTTTTATACATGATGTTTTAACGATCAATTCGGCAAAATATTGTAAGATGTCATTCAACTATTTTGGGTCCATCGTCGCTGTTCCCGCTTTTATTCCAGGTTGGTACGCAACAATGATTCTCCTTCATTCATATAAAACACATTATTTTTCCATAACATAAGTTTGTGTGCCATTATATTGATTTTAATGATAGAAAGAACGTAAGAAGGAAATTTATTTGAACAATTATTCAAATTGCAGACAGATACCTGCGCACTTACACGCCAATGAACTAGGAAAGCAATGTGCAATCTTGACAATTTTCACTGTGAATTGTCATTCATCCCATAAAAATGAAAATCAAATGCTCAAACGAGATAACCTTATGCTCTCGTAGATAACCACGGCATCATTAATTCGCCTCACTTAAAAAAAGTATACGAAGACACTACAAAGCTCTTAAATTTCAACAATTTGACACAAACAAATAAGGCCCTATTAATCTAATTTGATTGCATTTGTCGCTCGCAGTGTACTGGCGGTTTTCTTCAATGAAGTTAAGAATGGGTTTTGAAGGGCTTCAATTGCTGGCAGGGTAAAGCAAAGTAAACAAACATCCTTTCCAGGTGCAAGATTAATTGATTCAAAGCACAGTGCCCGTCCATACAACACTAATCGGCGACTACATTAGACGCAAAGCACACCGGGCTGTCACTAATCGAGTGAAGATAATGTAATATCTCACGGTCGGTCAGTGTGGTGTAGAGAGGCTTTTCCATCAAAGGATTCCGGGTCAGCTGCCACCAACACCGCCCACCTCGAGGGTGCTGGGATGGGTCAGCGATTTACCAGGATTTACCAGGGACAACTTGAACCAGTTTATTTTGGTTATTTGCGAAGTTGTCAACCAAGTCAACTTTGTCATTGATTCAATATTTAAAATAAAATCGTTCGAGTACGGTTCGGATTAGAAGAATACGGGTATTGACTTAAACTTTCGAGTAATCAGAAGTGCTTTGGGAGAGAATAATGTTGTTTCTTACGAATAAAATGTGAAGAATTATTGGAATAGTAAATGAAGCGCATAGGATGAAATCGTTGTATTAATGAGTAATTTAGGGTTCTGCGCTGTTTATTACATAGCAGGTTCATGAAATGCCGACAAAAACATCCCTTGATGCCAGTATACATATTTTGAAAATTCAAGCAATAACATTTCAAAATGTAAACAATGCGAGTTAACAATAAAATTGTTTTATGATGAAAAAATATGTATTTATCATCCATATCAATAATAAAATATTTCAGTTGCTCACCTGAGACATTCTTCGAGTATATATAACAGTGAGATAGACAGAAGTTGAACAACCCGGGTTGGCCCTTCCTGTATTTTCCTAGTCATAGGCATGCGACGCGAATTTCGAAGATTTAAGGGTGACATGGTGAAGTTGGAACCTAATGAACGGAAACTTCAAAGATATTTTCATAGAACTCCATATCCCAAGGATTTTTGCATGAGATATTCTGGATCTCATCTTTTGGAAATTCACGTAAGGAGTGAAAGTAATCAAATGGCAGATTTTTGATGAAATTATTTGTATCTTCCGTTCTTAGTGATAAGGAAACAATTGAACCGGATCTACTTGGAAAAACTCATTAAAGTGCGGTAATAGCATTCAACAAAAGAAACAATTTATTTTTTGCTATAAATAAAAAGAGAAATGTCATGGCTGGGTAGCAGATCATCTTTCTAATGCACTAGGAATCATAGCACACGTTAGAAATAACAGTTATAAGCCATTCTGTCCATACTTTTTGTTCCTCTAGTCTTTAGACATTAAATCGATTGAAAATATAATTAAATTAAAAAATGCCTCACTGTGGTGCAAAGAAAAGAAAACTGATGATTAGCCTAGCCTTTGTTTATTTTTCCTTTTCAATTTCTCCATGAATTGTTTTTGATTATGCATCTAGGAATTTTGACATATTATTAAACTCATTGGGAATGACAGAATATAAAATGTATTACGACAGCAAATTGAAGAGTTAGTTTCCGTTGTATGAGAAAAGCTTTGTCTTGAAAATATGTATATTCTTATCCTTTTATGCACGTGGTAACGTCTTGTCATTTAAGGGTCAATGGCCGGAGGTCAAAAGTCAGTAAACGCGACCGTTGTTGCACATAGGCTACAAGGTAGTCCATGGAAGCCACATCATAAGTATTTTCTGAGTTCGAGAGATGAGAAGAAGCAGTTCGTTGATGGGGGAAACATAAAAGACGTGTTTAAATATGATTTAGTTATTGCAGAACACTCGAGCCGAGCGGCTTTCTTGTGAAATAGGACAAGAATTAACCAAGGTTTTTTCATTTTTAAAAAAGTTTCTGCATAGATTTCGTTTCTATAAAAGAGAAATTAAGAAACACTGATTCGCAACCTGACATCTGCCTGCGGTTTTCAAAATATTTCGGTTTTAATATCCCACAGCTTACAAAACTTGGTATTTTAAAATTTAATGGGTGCTAAAGTATTCAGCATAGACATATAACTTTTGAATTTAAAAAAAAAATAATGAAATGTTGTAATTGAAGAATGTGACCATTGGAATTGAAAAGAAATATCTTTTCAAGTGTTGTTGTTGATTATTTATTTATATGTTCAACCTTAATGCTAAACACGCACCAGAAAGAAGTAAATATCTTCAAAAGTCTCCATTCATAATAAAACGTATTCCTGTGTCACAAAAATGTTATCTAAAAAAGAACAATTTGAGGAAAGTGGGGGCTGGCCAGCGGGACTCTGGTTGACACGTGTTCTTATTTTTTCGTCCGCAATTTCGAATTCCCCGAAAATTGACTAGTTTCATTTTTCTTTCAACTGCTGATGCACGGAATGTTCTGCAAATCTAACATCTTTAGACTAATTAGGCCGACTGGTTCCTTCGATTTACCGGTTAGATTACTCCTTATTTCTATGATAAAATCGCCTCCCTAATTTTTCCCGAACAACATCGAGCTTTCTAAAACTTACAATTATTTCTTCTAACAATAAAAACTAGCTTCACTCTAATACACACGTGACTCCATAACCCAAAATCAATGTCAATATATTCCATGCATTAGAGTACCGGATATAGGAGAAATGGCATGGCGTCTCCTGTGACATTAATTCAAATGATATTCTAATAATAGATTTGTGTCTAAATGTTCATTATGTTATCTTTATAGCCATATTGCTTGGTTGGAAATTGTCAGGGATAATTGATCTCTTAAAAATTTTCTCTGGTTTTTAGAATTGCCATAACTGGATGAAGTGATTTCATTCCGAAGACAGTTTCTCCGTGGAGCTAAAGCGGGGGTCACACAGGAAAAGGAGGTACGAGGCATTCCTTGTGGGAGGAAGGAGATGTTTTCCGGCCTTGGAACACACCCTTGAATCAAGCCTGTAAGGCACACGTGTGGATAGCCCTTCACGTGGAAGTTGGTGGGAACATGCGGTGAGCACACTCTTCTCATTTCTCCCAAACATCCCACGCGAAAATAGGAAAGATCTCAGACTTTCGACGTTTGTTCACCCTCTCTTTCCTCTCCTTTCAAAATAGACGGGGCATTATTAAATGTCAGTGAACGTATATTATACCTGTATATAATCTGTATTGTTCTTGTTTTAAATTATCCGTTATTATTGTGTTGTCAGGGAAAGGAACTGGCCCCCCTACCCTGATGTGTGAATATTCACACGCCGTCGGGCTTGGTATATCGGTGAGCTTTACCATTACCTAGTAAACCGACCTTCGGGTTGATTACTGTGTTTATGGTATTATTGTGTTGTATGTTGTTAAAAATGGAATTTTACGTCTTAATGTGGTGTTTATATGAATAATATTTTACAGTTATTTTTTTCTGATTAGCCTCATGACGAATTGTTTATATGCCTCAGTTTATTCTTACGTTAACTAAGATAAATTATGTTTAGTCGCTTTATAGAAAGCGTTTCTATTCCTAAACTCGCTCTGTAAATGTTTTTGCAAACTTTCAACATTACTGTTTTCTTTCATTTCGTTCTCCCAAACCAACCGCGCGCAACATGCCTCATGTTCAAATTTTCCGGTTCCAACGCGCGGTTGGTATTTAATAAAATTTTCAATACTAATAGTAGTGTTTTTAACACTATTCGATGATTCTGTCTCACAATAGCAGTGGCGGTGGGAATATTTTCTTCCTTAAGAGCAGCTAGTGACTGAGGCGTTCTGAGGACTGAGGAGTGACTTAGGACCGAGTTCTGGGTCCATCTTCTTATCAGATGGACTCCTCTACCAATGTAATGTGTGCTAAGAATTTTTTCCTCGTCATTATTAAGCTTGTGCGATTTTTCGTATTTTTCTAGGAATTTAACCGGTGCCTTAAACTTCTTGCCGTTATCGAACCTCATCCCATGCCTTCCAATATTGTGAAACGGTTTCTCTTTATTCGTAATAAATTATAATGAAGAAGACTTATTTGCTACGTAATTTGTATATTTCGGAAATTAAATCTTCCGGCGCATGGCTCCATGTTCCTGCTGACTATTAAATTTGATTTGAGATGAGTTCTCGAATGAAAAGCCTCTGTCGCAGATTTGCTGGAAGGTATTTTGGCGTGTTTTCCTCATGTTAGCTCCGCTGTTACTTTGACTCCCAAGTATTTTACACTTTCCGCCATGCTCTAATCTATTCCTCTGACTCAATGTCGCCCACGGAAGTGAACGGCATTGCTGCCTCGCTTATATTCCCTTAAATTCCAGAACTACTCTGGTTCTTTGAAGGGATTTTTATTCGAGCCTTCCCAAGTCCGAAGCTAAACCCATTATGAGGGACGGAATTAAAAAAGGATTAATACCATCACGCCCTCAATAGATGGATCGAGAGAGAAAGCGGGAGCGGGAAGGTGAAGAGGGAGGGAGAGAGATATTCACTCAAGAGCGGTCATTTTTCCTTTCTTTCATTCCTCTCTTGAATCGTAGTCACCCCCTTTGCTCCCAATAAGTCGTTATAATCCCCCTCTCTCTGCCTAGGAGGGGGGATACTTTGCTGGGGGTAGGAAGGTATCGTCGGCAAAGCGTTGCCATGATGGTTACAACCGTGGAAGGTAATGCGTGGGGTGGGGGTGTGAGGTGAAGATTAATCTTTTTGTGATTGGGACTTAATTACGTGTGGGACCGTACATTTCTTTCTACTCTTTCGCGTGGCTTTTTTTCTCAGTCCCAGAATGAAATGTTCAGTTAAATGAAGCCAGTGAGAAAGGAGACGTGAAAACAAAATTCGCATCCTATGCCATTCATTCTTTTGCAGAAACTTCGATTTGGACTCAGATTACGAAGGACTCGACAGTTCATGGGAAAATATTTGCCTCAGTCATCTGAAATGAAATACACTGAGCGCTTGAAGGTTTTGAAAATGTTGGCGATAAAACTTAATAGTCAAGTGTAATTTCGAGGACAGTTCAATACTAAATGTAATCAAATCGTGCAGTTTAAAAAAATTTCTTTGTTGTTATTTTAAAAAATAACCTCTTTCTTTTATCAGTTGATAACTTGGAGCAGTACCCTGTTTGCTTAGACTTTGTGTTGACTTCGATTTTACGATCGAAAAAAGCAATAAATATTACCAAGTTTTGTAATGCATGGAATTATTACTAGAAAATAATGTATAATGTGAGACTCTCTATGGATAAAAAACGTGGACCATTGTTAAAGAAAAGCTGAGGAGACTAGAGAATTTCGAAACCATGTTGGATGTTGTAGATGAAATGGACAGATTGACCGTATTTTGAGTTAATGAATTCGTTCTAAACATGCAGAGTAGCAAAACGAGAAATACGAGAGAGAATGAGGAAGATCAAGGATGGATACGTCAGAGTAAGGTTGGAGGGATGTTAGGACGAAGAGCCATTGGGGTATAAGGTTGTTTTGGAGGCGTAAGGGAGTATTGGAGAGGGAAGAGCTGAGGGCTGCAGCCAACTATTCTTTGGATTTAAACAATTTGGTGATGATGCGGTCTCAAAGCGACAGAATCTTTAATGAATTTAAAATAACAAACTAATGGACAAAATTTCTAAGGGTAGTTTAGTCACTTTTTAATGACAAAAATATATAAAAATACAAAAAATATATTAGTTTATAAATGGGAAAAAGTGTGCAAAATGTAGGCAGGAAATTAGAACGTGAGTCCTTTAAATATGGAAGAAAGTTTGATGAGGTTGATAAAATTATTCACAAGAAATCAAATTTGGAGATAGACAAAAAGTTTAACCTTCAACAGTGACATATAGACTAAGGAGTTTCAAGTTAAAATCTTAATATTTGGCATTTTTCATTTTGTGGCAACATCGGCGGTAAACGGTGAGTAGGACTTGGATTATTTATATTTGAGACACTTTTTCTTCAAAGAGCTAATGTCAGACCATCTTTTCTTGTTCCCATTTCCAAAAATAAACATACTGAACTTGTCGGGAATTCGGTTTTTGCGTGATTTGAGGGAAATGGATTCTGCTGCCTTATTTTGAGTTTCAATAAAATATTTTTTGTGATTTTTACGATGTAATCCACATAATAAATTCGAAGTTGCTGACAAATTTCAGACATCATGCTATCAATTGCTGATGACTCACGGGTTATAACCGTAGGAAAATTAAGTCACCTTTTAATTATGATAATTTTTCTTCATGTAGGTGTGTTTTTACATTATTGTAGGCAATATTGTCCATATTTATTGTTTCCTTTCGTGAATTAATTTGATATAAATGATCAAAATTAACATCCCGTTCATTTTGATGTACAAGTGCTGGGGTTTCCCTGAAAGCCATTTTAACCGTAATAATATCGGTGCCCTTAATATCCTCACAACTTATATAGGTGAACATAGGCAAGTGTTCGTGATTTTTTTTGGCAAGGATGCATTAATTGGAAAAAAATTAAATTTGCTATTGGATGTCCCCCTACTAAAAATAGACGAACAAATATTTCTTGACCAAAAGTAAATTCCGAAAGTGATTCTTTTCAGGGGATCATTTTAATTTTTCATTAATTTTCTTGTAAAAAACTTCTTTTCCTCCAATTGGGGTGAGGCGCAAAACTATATAAAAGCAATATTTTTCCAATTATTTTATTGCAGGACTTCCGAGTAGTAGGCCGTTAATAATAATATTATTAAAAATTACTTAAACCGGGTACCTGTCTTATAAACTTAAACTTGGAAAAAATATACATTAAAAGACATTATGGTTCTACTCCATATATTAACGTAATTAAAAAAAATGAAACTTTAAACTTCAATTTCAAATAAAGAAGCAAACGAAAACTCTAATTTTTTCCATTATTTATTTCTTCAAAAGTGAAACAAGTGAAAGAACATAAATAAAACATTTAAATGGTAATTGTAATTAACCTTCTGTTGGCATTCTAATGTTCGAATTTTAGCAAGTGTCTCTGGGACGTCTCAAAATATAAGTCAAGGATATTTACCATTTCTTTCACTATAAGAGGAAGAGCAAACACGGATATTTCTCTATTTACGCAGCCGTATTCAGAGGAGGATATTGAGACAGCCATTAGCTGGAACAAAGGGAATGATATTGATCTTGTGATCATTCTTCAAGGAATTAATTCCTTGAAGATATTATAAGATAGAAAATATTATGCCCGGAGTATTGGAAAACAAGTTTTGTTTACCCATTACGCTTGTGTCAAGCTAAGGATTAAGCATATATGCTTACATCAATTCAAGGATTAATCACCACCGCTACTTAATGCTATTTTTTCAACACATTAATAATGACTCAGGTTAAGTGATGTAATTTGTACAGCAGCATTAGGTTTTATGCAAAGACAGGCGATATTGTTTAATATAAATTTACAAAAACACATTTACACTTTAAAGCTGTCTAAATTGAAAACATTATATCCATTGATAATTATTTCCTCCAGAATATCTAAATTAAGGGGTTTATTTCGATACTCATCGTACGTTAAGCTTAATGCATTAACTCGGGTATTTTACCCTGCCAAGGTATTTAGCCAATTAAAGCCTACATGTGAGGGACAGATTCATCCAGGTAATTAATATGCTCGGCTCCAATACTTCAGTGATTGTGCTATTTGTTTTTCCGCTGAGCTCATTCCATAACTTTTCGGCTGAACTGATCCTTTAAAGCACTGTTTCCTTTATAACACTCTCCTAAACCATCCTAAATACAAACAGCATCAGATAATTGGTGGCGAGGGTCCCTTTACGCCGAACTTTCTTAAGCCAAGGTATTTTGTTAATCTCTTCCAGCGATCCTGGATACTGGGACTAGATGTCGAATCTTAGCGTTCTATTAACCCAGTTACTGCAGTTATTTCCCTCAGAGGCCAGCCCCAGTGTTTCTAGTATATTTCGGCTCACTTCGTGCTTACACAGTAGTTGGATAGATGCTTCTTCAGCTTCTTCACCCTCTTCCTTTCGCCTCTGGGAATTCCGGGTGCAGCCACGGGATAATCGCCTCGTTTTCCTTCCCATTTTAGGTATGAGGCGGGTCGAAAAAAATCAATGGGGCCGTTTATTTCCAGAGCGGCATTCGGGGAACGCGGAAAATAAACATCGGAATGGTGGAATCATCCAGAGGCGCTCGAGAAGGAAAGCAAAACACACGGGAGTAGCTCTCGCGAAGACGCAGCCAGAGGGGAGGGGGAGAAGGGATGCGGCAGCACTGTCGCTCTGCGCACCCTTTTTGACCTACTTGAAGACCTTCCTCGTTCGTCCGGGAGGGTGGGGGAGGTAGGGGGAAGGGGACGGCAATGGTGGTGGTTGGGGGGGGGGGACCCCTTCGAGTCCCGGGAACATGGGAGGACGCTATGGAAGCCTTACGGCCGTGATTGGGTTAGCTGAGGGATTTCGGCGGAGGGTGGCGGCACACGTGACCCCTCGTCCTCTCTCCCTTGGACGACGGGGAGCACGGATTTTGCACGCAGCTCTCATGCCTCGACGCAGGCGGCGTGCGTGAGGGAATGGATATGTTGAGAACGGCCAGACTTCCCTTTTTACCTTCTTCTCTCTCCCCCCGAGAACACGTTGAAATGTAAATTTCAATCAAGATACGTCGTGCTGTAGTGCATAAAATTTGCATAAAGGATGCAAATGGCGCGGAAAATGTTCGGCATTGCATACCGCCGGAGAGAATAGGGCGTATCCTACGCGGAATTTTATTTTCTCTTTTCTTCCCCACTCACTCTCTCTCTCTCTCTCTCTCCATTGAATTCTGTACAATGGCTATTTTGACCCTTCAAGGAGATGATCATTTGAACTAGGCTGCCTCTCTTGGGAAATGGCCCTTCCCTTAGTGTATTTTTATTCTTTGTAGAAAATTATGGTTTGGGTTACGGTAATGATAGTTATGGTACCGTACCTCGGTATTGGAGCTTCGAGTAGGGAGGACTCAATTAATAAAGCGTTTGCCTCAAAACTTGGAAGGCGTGTAATGTGATTTCGCCCAAAGAAGAATTTTGTGGCATTGATGGCCTTTTTTTTATGACAACTTGATGATTCTAAAAGTTTTGGAAATGTGTGATCGTCATTTCTTCCTGAAAAATGACAATGACAAAAGCGAAATCAGTCGAAAAATGACAGAAACGTGAAATACATATTTTCTATAAAAATACTATTTTTAAATTTATATATTCTTTTTTCCATCGGACAGTAAAGCTGGAAAGAGTTTTGTGGAAAACTTGTGCTTAGCATCTGTCAATTTCATCAAGCAAAAAATCCTCTGCGGGAATTTGGCATACATTTTTTATTTTCTTTTGATAACGTGCAGAAACCTATGTTCCTCAAAGTAACTTCTTTTAATTTACAATGAGGATTGTTTTGATAACGCCAAAGAATGTGATAAATTCTTTCTCCTTATGATTTCTTAGCATCTATAAATATCAAAATATTCACTTACATATTCCTGACAGGGGTAAATTGAAACACGTAATTCCTCCCGTGATGTGTTCCTATATTGAAATGTAATGCTTTATATAGTGTGTTTTTTTTAAATATTTCAATTGCTCGGAAAATTTGGAAAACAAAATCGGATGTTAATATTTGGAAAGCTGATGAATGTGTATGTATTTACGGAGGAGATTTCAATCTCTATAGGTCGAGGAGGTTTTAGAATAAATATTTCATAGATATGGAATGCCAGGGACCTTAGGGATTGGAAGAAGGTAAATATAAGTTTGTATCTCTACCTCGTATAGATTACGATATTTCACTTGTTCCTTCGAGTTAATAGGTCATTTATTATTTGTCATTGACAGACGAATGACAGTTTCCATATTTCACCCTAGAGCGCATTTCATTGAAATGAAAATTAATTATTTCTTGTGCTGTAATAGAAAGCTGACGGTAGACAGAAAGTATATAAAAAAAGACCAAAACGTTAATTCTAAGATTTCCATTCCTTGGTAGTGAGAAAAGTGATTCAGAACTAATTTTCCGAGGTGAGATGGGAAGGGATCACTTATATTTTAAGAGATTGTCTTATAAAGCAGTTCATATAATATTCCACTCACATGAACTTTGAGTTGAACTCTCTCCAGTTAAAAGGCCGATCAGAGTGAAAAACGGATTGAAAAAACATTAAGTTAAAGAGATTTACGGAAAACTACTACATATCATCCGCACCATCTCATCAGATATTCCGAAAGACATATGTGAACTGAACTTAAGCATCAATTATAGCAGAATGCCCCGGGAGCTACGGAAAGAAATTTGGACATTTGGGGGACATTTATAATGAAAATCCTGGATGTGGCAGAAAGATAATAGATTTGATGTGGAAGCTGGAAAGTAGATTAGTAAAAAAAGAAGGTTGACCTGAAAACCGCTAACAGTACGGTTTTTTCAGTTTTTATTCAGTGCGAATATCCTTTTGGAGATTTTAAGTTTGCCCAAATTTTATGATATCAAATGGATTTAACAGTAATAATAATCATTTGAAGAGGGAATGGACTCTTACTTTTTGCACCGAACCATTGAATAATTGTATTGATCTCACACCCTTTTCTTGAAACTCCAGACCTCATTCACAAATTAGACTACTTTCAAGATAGCCTAATAATAAATCGTCTAAATAGATGACGCAGGGTGACGCAGAGGGGAAAATCCCCGTTCTGGTGAATCCCAGTGTGATACACAGAGTTTGGGCGACTTTCAAGCCTCGATGTGGACTCGGGCGACCTCTGTATCCCCCCATAGAATGGAACAATCTCCTCCCTGGAGCCCCATCTTATACGTCTGAAATTGGTCCGAGCGGATCTCCGCTTGGAAGCATCCCAATGCGAGTAGCCCAACGATGGGAAGACCGAACACCTAAAAGTCTCACTCGGGCGAATTACCAGTGATGGAGTTTGCGGTGGAGTTTGTGAGTCCCAGAGTTTGTGCTTGTAGGAAATGAATTCTATACGCAAAGGTTCACTTTCAGCTGCAAAAACTTGATACCTCCGCGCGAACCCGACGAAAATGTCACTCTATTGAATAAAGTAATCCTCGCCCAACAATATGTTCGAGAGGTTGAATCGAATATGCTTTGCTGCAGTATCCGCGGGAGGTTGTGGAGCTTTGTAATTTCGTGACAATGGTTATGACGCACCAGATAGCTTTGGCGGGTTCCTAAGGCAAAGTCGTGAAATTCGACGTATCACAATGCGGAGTTGAGACCTCAGAGGATCTTTGGTGGACTTTTTAAGGTTTCCAAGGGATCGAGTTTTTTTTTCTCTCCTCCTTCCAGGAATATCGATGACTATCCTGCGAGGGCACCATCTTTTGTCGATTGGAGGAATTCTTACGATTGAAGTTTTCCAGTCAAACATTTTATTGCTGGAGGTTACGCCGTCAAATTTTTAGTACATACCCATTTAGGTCCCAATCCATTGGCTTTATGGGCTTGTGTTCTGATGCCCATCGGTTTCCCTGACTTTTTCATTAGGGAGCGTTTACTTCTCGTTGCACAACCAATTACTAAAACTATTCCTTATTTGCTCTTTTCTCTCTGCAATAGTTGAACAAATTAGTTTAAGTACAGAATTGTTGGAAAGACTTAGATGTAAGTGGTTGAATGGAAAGTATTCATTCTCGCGTTGATGGGCAATATTTCGTGGCGTAATTGTCGAGCACCCGTCGCAAGGATTGCTTCTAAGTTAAAGATAAACATATTATGTAGTATATAAATATGCGATATATATATGCAATGAATATATATATACATTCATACATAAATACACATGGAAATAGATATAAGGAAAAGGGATAGAAACACACATAAAGGACGAGCATAGGAGAGGGTGGAAGACGAAATCGAGCAGATCACAGGTGTAAAAATATTTTCTTTATCGGGACTTGAACCACAGATCTTTCGACTTGCCGGGCCGATGCTCTAACCACTTGAGCCATCGAGGAAACGTATGCTTGTTTATGAATTTGTGTTTCTATCCCTTTTCCTCGTATCTATTTACCTATGAATGAATATATATATATATATATATATATATATATATATATATATGTGTGTGTGTGTGCATATATTAAATTGATTATAATTGAAAGAGATTTCGATAGACTATCGTACGGTGTTGGGTAGTGCTAGATTGGCACAAAGGCGTCGGAAAAACATCAGGTCGTACAAATCAGGACTTTCCTGCTGAATGTAAACAGGTGTTTGCCTTCTGTTATATGTTGATGAACAATGATTTAAGGAAGGAATTAGAATATTTTTCCACGCTAGTTAAACAGAACAGTGAACACTAAGTTACCATAGCGTTAGATGAATATTTTTAATGAATTATAGATCATATTTGAAAGCAGTTTTATTAAGTTCAATTAATAAGGTGAAATATGGTAAAGATGTTTTTTAGATACTCTTGATTGTTCATAATTTAATATTAGTTAATATCTGAAAATTCATTAATTCATCATATCGTAGGCATTCAATCATTACTGTTACTACCCGTATGAAATTGGAGCATATTTGAATTATTATACGAGTAAACGTTTGGAAAGCGTTTCTAATTTAAGAACTCGCCATGGATGTCATGCTTTTCTTGGTCTAACATTAATATCGGTGACGGAGCCAAAATTTAATGCACCAGCTTAACCCTACACGTAATGAAGTGTGATTCGGTGATAAGGCAAAAATTGGGTCACTTGCTAACTTAGACCAGAATAGTTCTAATTAAAAGCTTTTATAAGCTACCATCGATTAAGAGCTGAGGAGATTTCTGGGCGGTCTTAATTATCGCTGTCGTCGAAACTGGCTCTTGCGCCAAGATCGACCCAATGGCGTATAATCAACAATGAGATCTGGTACTAGAGAGTGCCCGAATTTTTGACGTGGAAAGTAGGCTAATAAATTCATTACGAAGGTCTGAAAGATAATCCTGTAACAAACAAATGCGAAACAAACGGTGATCAAAAATGCTCTGCCGTGCTAACTAAATTATCACCTGCAGCACTGCGGTATTTATTGTAACCGTGACGCAGTAATTGTTTTCGTGTCTATTTGCTGTGTCGACTGAAAATGTGATTGTCAGGTGGAAATGTTCCAAGAACGAGAAATTCAAGGCAGTTTTACCAAAAACTGCAGTGATATATTTCCCCTCGACGAATCTACATCTACATCTACATAATACCCCGCAAGCCGCCGCAAGGGCGTGTGGCGGGGGGTGTTAGGCCACCACCCAAAAAAAGGAAAAAAGAAAAAGGAAAAAAGAAACACCGCATTCAAAACCAACACACACATGCAAACCCCAATCCACAACAGTGCACACAACTAAAATCAATAAAATAAATTGAAGGTCATAAAAATTATTAAAGAAACACTTGAAAAGATACAGATGCATGTGCTTTCGTATCCCAAAGAATAATCTTAACTGGCATCCGTCGTAGCTTAAAAATAAAATCTGCCAAGTCCTACACTACACGAATTTAAGAAACTATGTATTCATCTTCGTCCGGTTTGACATAGCATGATGCATGAAAGTTAAGCATTAAGTTCTCAAATAATTTTAAATATTCCATTTTTCATTGACATTTTCTTCCAGCAAACTTTAACCCATATAAGACTGACGAAAACGAAAGTAATTGGCACTAAAGATAATGATTAAAATGTTAATCATGCGAATTAATGAAATGAAATCTTAAATTAAAGCAATTATTTCACGCGATGTTTCACTCAGGAAAATCTCCTATGGACACGCGTACCTGTAAATGACGTCAGCTTTTATTCAACGGTGATATCCAATGAAAATATTTTCCAGTGTCTTTTGAATGAATAATCGGTGATCCCTCGGTGATAATAGAGATGTATTCATATTTCCAGGCTCCCCTCCTTTATATCCTTGCTGAGACTACTGCTTTTTCATTTTGACTCACCTGAAAGAGAAGAAAAGGATATTAGCTTTAATAGAGCGACGTTCCCTCATCTCGTGTTACATCATTTCCAATAAATGAGGAGGCCATTTTGAAACACGGTATACAGCAGTAGTCGAAACCCTTAAATGATGGCCCCCAGTCAATTATTTTAGGAAATGAACGAAGAATTTTAGTTTTTGTCATGTTAAAAAACATTCCATAAATTGCAATATGAATGTTTTTAAAACAAATGACATGGCAAAGTTATTTCACCTAGATGCAGTTGATAACGAGAAAAAATATGTTGCAAGGGTTCTTTTGTGTAAAACATTGAATTTTATAAATTATTATTGATATTATTCTTTGTTACTATGGTTAGTTGGATATAATATATGTATGTGCTATTTGCTTATTTATTTGTACTCCATTATTGATGTCATAGCATTTTAATGTTTCTATTTTTTTAACATTTGATTGGAAAATTGGCAGTCAACAGGAACGTTGTCTACGTTATCTCCATCGTATTTCATAGCTGACGATGTTAGTAAATATTTGAGGTAGTTAACGGTGCTATTAAGGCACGATTGTAGATTGAAGTAGCTTGGGGCAATCCACGGCGTTTTTATTCGGCCATGCCGAAAGCATTTGCATAACCAGCATCCTTTCGAGTGTCGATGGTATTTAGGTTTCGTAAATGACGTTCCTTGTAATTTTGAATTTTCATTATACCACAGTAATTATAACCCGATGTTCGTTATGTCTGTCGATGGTAGAACTCATCCAACTTAGGCGTCCTATGGTGTATACAATTTACACTAATGAGTGAAAATTGAGCCAATCCAATCACCCAGATTTGAACCCAACCCCCAGCAGTCAGCAGTCAAAAGCTTTATCCACTAGGCTACAATGATTTTGATGGAATTACAATGGATCGTATAGCAATTCGATTAGCTTCAATTCTTCTTGTTTAATGAATATTTTAATTCAGTAGAGCGTTCTCTGATTCCGTCTATAACAGCAGTTTAAAATTCAAAATGTTTTCATTTCATGGTTCTTACAGTCCGGTGGGCCTGTCTTTTGAAATGTGTATAATAGGCAATGGCTGTTGACTTTGTTCTGCCATTGACGTAGGTTCTCACTTAATAACTCTCCATTCCTTTCTATCCTCAGCCAAATTCCTCATTCTTCTGCACATTTTCCTTTCCCCTTGATGTCATTCCCCATCTGAAACTAATTTCGTCCTCTTTCTCTTTATGCTTTACTTCAAACAAATGTTCAAGGGTATCCAACAAGAGGAACTTCCGTCTTATCCAGTGCACTTTCCTTTTTTCCTTTGGGTAATTTTTATTATGCTCCTCTCTTCCCCAACTCTCTTTAGGAACTAATTTCTTACTTCTGGCCATTCATATTAATTGATATTAATGCTAAATAAGCTTAATTGTATCTGAATGAGGTTATCCATTCTCCTCCATCACCAAATTTCAAATACCTCGAAAATTCTTCCTTCTTCTTTTTTTTTAGCGTTGCCCTTTCTGCCCCAAAATATGTCACTCTCCGAATGGTATACTTTACATCTTTATTTATTATTCCTATATGTAATGACAGGAAAAAAGTCTTTTCTAACTTTATTCAATGTCTTCTAACAGTCAATGCCATCCTTTATCATGGCCCCCAAACATTTGAAATATTCTACCCGTTCAACATTTTCTTTCCTTATTCACTTTTGGAGAGCTGCTTTTTTCATCATAATATTTAACACTGCGACCCATTTAAATCTTTTAAAAGTATTTATTGTACCAATTAACACTCTTGCAATCAGCTAAGAATATCGTACCTTTCTTAGTTCATCTATATTTATTTGTACGGCAAAGACATATCCCCTTTCCTTAAAGAAAACCTTACTTTTCCTTCGTTATTTAGCGATTTATCTTCCATAGATTATTATACTCAGTTTAATTGAATTCTTCCTGCCAGAATGAGATGATAGACTAATGGTAGAGTGCTTCTCATATTTCTTCTTGTTCATCTTCTTCTCGACTGGTATCACAATTTCTGATTTAAAATTAGGCGGAATTTCCAATTCCATAGATCTTATTTCAGTATTATCTTCCGACCTCTTTTTTGCCACCTTTGTTTCCCAAACTCATGCCTACACCACACTCTTTATAGTGCCTATGGAAATTGTAATATCATCCCCTATGTTATCATGTGAAAAAACTTGCAAACACTCTTCTTGGTAAGTGATTAACTTATCAAGTTCGTTTGCATTTCTACACTCTAGTTAAAAAGGATTTATGCGTGGATATGCATAGAATATTTTTAATTATGAGTGTAAAAAAGTGGATTTTATGTATCGAAATTAGCCGATCAAATTACTAGTATTAAGGTACTAGGGCACTTCACTTTTTTTAAACAGTTTTACTTCAAGTTAATTTAATAGTTTTGAATGATTTTAATAGTAATTTATACATTTTTGGCGATATATTTTATGAAATTTCACTAGTGATAATACTATGCTAATAATTTTATTATTTTTTTATCTCATTGCAAAAGAAATAATTTGCATTCCTTAGGGAAAATGGTGCCCGATGCATTGCCGTTTAACAAAGCTACCTTGAAATTACTGTATATTCACTTTGATTCTAGGAAATGTCTTATTGCTTCCTAATTACGTTCCAGCGTTGAGCCGCTTTTCATTAATTATGGTGATAATAATCTTTGATTTAAATTTTAGTATATGAAGAGCCCTTCTCTTTACGTTCTTTTTTTTTCACTGATAGATTATTGTAGTGGCCGCTGTTGTGACCCGCATTCATACGCTCAAATGATTTGCATGGTGTTTGTATACTTATTACTCTGCAAGATTCCATAAGACCGCGTGGCAGAGATGTTAGAACACTTTGTAATCTATGATTAAAATCATTTGGTTGAAATACTGGTTCGTAATAATGGCATTAAAGTGTAATTTGTCGTAGAATTCTTCGAAAAATTCGAAATGCGTGACTAGCAGAGGAAATTATTTGGATGATAATGCTCATTAAGTTGCTTGAAATGCTGATATCAAGGAAATGCATTCAATTAGAAATCGCCTAGGGAGTTTAAATTTGTCTGACTCAATCATCTTATGTGTTTCACTCCCCAATAACTGGGCGTCAAGAGCTTTTATTGGTGAACTAATGTACAACTATTGACCATGGATGACGTACTTATTCAATATTCAATGAGTCTCTCTCTCGTGATGACTGGGTCTTTTTAATTACTATATACGCATACATCCTAACTTGCAAGCCATTACGAAAGTGGCTGGCTGGGGGTTTAGGTCACCTTTGACCTAACTAGTGTTGACCAGTGGTAGGTCGCCGTAATTAACCATGATCATTGTCTCCGTACCTGATTTTCCAAGGTAAACACACAATTTTGTCACGCATCGCTGCTCCGTGGAACGTGGCATAGTGAAATCGTGATGCGACCATCGAACCGGGGGGCAGGGTCAGACCTACGACCCTCCAGCCTACTAGCGATCCGCACACCTCAACGGCCTGTAGACAACCGACGCGGGTCAAGTCACATTCCCAAAACCACCTTTCCTACCACAAATCGCCCCAGTTCAGCCGATCGATTTCGTGAGAAAAAATCATTCTACTTATTATTGGGGCAGACCCTGTATGTCGATTTTAGGGATCGATTTCGGGAATCTAAGACGCTCATAGGAATTACATCAATTATGTATGTTTTTTAATTGATTGGCTGTGTCACGCTGACCTAATTCTTCCCACCTCTTCCACTGTCCCGGTCTAGTGTTCACTTCTGCACTCTAACATCCTACTGCATCGGGTGTGTTAGTATATCTGACTCTTGGGCGCGACATCATGTGCAGTGGTCCTCCACCCGAGGCCATTGAATTGCAGCGGAACATAATCATCCAACTGCTACCCGGTGGATTCGCACTTGTTTTCGTTTTTTTCCCGTGACCAACAGTTATCATCCCGAAGGTATTTCGTTAATAATCCTGGCACGTGCAGGCAGATAGACGGGCTCGAACGGCAGGGAGGGACGTATCCTTCGTCATTAGGAAGCGACAAAAGTTTTGAGGGCGCGGAACGACGCGGATATAAGGGGGAGAACATTGCGTCGGGAGAATGCATAATGCGAGCGTTTATTTTTAATTGCCTGCGCCCCGACGAAGGAGAGCCAGCAGTTTCCCGAGAGCGGTATCATTGTCTGTTTTCCGCACGGGTTGTTGAGCGGAGCACCGATCTCGTTTCCAAGCGTAACACTAACAATTTGCTTAGCGGGGGAAACTGGCGATCCTTATTATAATTCCCTCGAGCGTGATACGACCGTCACGGCAATAGTGGAGGCTTCCCCGAGGCGCGTGCGATAAGAAACTTAGCAAACCAGTTTCGCGAAAAGCGAAAAGTGCGCTTTGTTATTTGAGAAAAGTACGGCATGTCATCCACGTTCTAAGGGCTGCACGGAAAGCTTCACTCAGAATTTAAGAATGTTCATCTCATTTTAGCTCAGAAACTGTTAATTATACTTTATATATTTTTAGAATGACGCTCTAATTGGAACACAACGAGCTGCAAACTTAGTGATGTATTTCTAATTAGCGCTCGAATTAATCCTCTGATCGATCACGCGATGTCCGTCTGATTTTCAATCAAAATATGTTCACCATAATTGAAAGAAATGAATCTCAAAAGGTGCTTAAAAGGCGACGAATCCTATTCAAAGTGAGGCTTGTCTCTGTTCAGTAACGGGGGTGTTTTCCTTTGCCATCGTTCCACCGTTCTGTTTCTCGACCGCGCGCTGTGCGAATGCAAATTTCTATAGAGCGGCTCCGCATGCACAGCGTACGTGTTTTCCATATGTTGGGCGTGATAGGTTGAGGGTGATAGCTACACCGTGTGTGTTTCACGTGCATTCCGTATTTTAAGAAGGCTCATTTCACCACCCCGCCCACCCCTCCAACTACTCCTCCTCCCGCGCCGAGTGCTTTATCGGTCTCATTTTTTTTCTTCTCTTCCTGTTTCCTCAAAGTTCGCTCACCGCCCGACCTCGCTTCGTCATGGCAAGGCCCTGGCCCGATTGCGTTATCGCCTCACGTGAACGGTCCCTCCCCCCCACCCTACAACCCCCTTCTCCCTCACCTCCGCTAACCTTCCCACCCCTGCATGGCCCGCGTGCGAGCGAGGGTAGGCCGACCGAAGATGGTGGCGCTCTGCGATCAACGGAATGAATATATCCCACTTGTGCCTGGACTAATTCGGGATTTTAGGCGATCCCTTTGCGCTCCTTCAGCTGGCGTTAATCACCAGGAAGTCTGAATCCCGTATATGAACTGAATCGTTTCCAACTCGCGTTTGACGTTGGATATAATTGTACTTCTAATAGTCAATCAACTTCCAATCGCGAAATATTATGCAGATCTTCTCACGATTAGTTTTTCACATATATTGCACCTATGCATATATGCTATGCTATACTGCAATGGCAAATTTTGAATTCCTAAGTAGAATTTGAGATTTAAAAAGAATGGTGACTGATGGAGGTCGTACCAGGAAATATCGTCAATCAATGTTAAAACTAAGAAGAAGCGCTGGGCAAAACGAATTTTTTTCGGGAATAGATAGACAGGTACAACACAAATTATTATAGATATTCACATATTAGATAATTCAACCCATACATTAGCAGTTTATGTTTCTCAATCTACCGTTGAGTTACATGATTTCAAGTGAGTTAAATGGTTTTGCATTCCACGTCGTGAGCAGAGTCTACGTACTTACAGATCTACCGCTTAGCTCTGGGTACTTTAGCTTGGCGTTGATTTTTTTTATTCCCGCTCGAATTTCCTCAGTATTTTTATGTTATTTTTGTTATGTTGAACTACTGAAGGAGAAGCTGATCTCGAACACAAAGCTTAACAATTGGGTCACGGCACGGAACAAGATGTCTTCTTTTTTGTTTTCCTCCTTTTTTTTGCGCTGTCGCACAACAGCCCGAAACTCTAGGGAACATTATTGCACATGCGCGATGCACTAACGAGGAAAGTTTTGGAAGACGCGGGAACTCCTTAACAGAAACTTTCCGTAATGCATTGGCCTAATCTCCAAATAAATTTACTCAGATTTCCATCTCACCGTTGGAATAACGAATTTAGATCAGTGCAACAGGCACCCGGGTGCAGATAAATTTAGTAGTGGTACTATGCTTTTGTTTAGGAGCTCCCAAATTTGGGTTCGTCAACTCATCATAACTCACCTCTATGAAGCAACCACTTTCGAGACAAAGAAACGGCCACAGCGGGCTTCAAACTCATTACGTATAAGTTATAAGACGAGCGGTAGTTCTAAGGTTTATCAGTTCGGCGCAGAAGGTAAACTCACGTATACTAGCCCTTTATCTCGCTCTATTGTCCGAATTGTGAGTCTCCATAAATTGAAGAGAACCAAGATGGGTATGAAATGAAGGGGTTTGCCTCAAAAGCGGTCGTATCTGGAGATATTAAGGAATATAATAAAGCCTTATCTAGACCTATTACTTTATCGGACCAGAAGAGATAAAATTGATGAATAGAAAGATACTTCTGCAAGAAGCAATGCCAGAAAGAAAAGAGATAACCAAAGAGTAATAATAATAACGATTGTCTCATTGTCAAATTGAGGTTAAAAATAGAAAAAATCAAATCCCTAGTACTTGGGGACCAAAGAAAGAAAAGGATGAAGAGTAACACAGACAAAATCACACTTAAAAATTAATTAATACATCTACACAAACAATGATATTATTTAGGAAATGTAGTCCCTAGCTTCACTAATTTTAAGGTGCGATTAGCTTTATCAAAGCAGCGAGGCTTTTTGAAGCAAAAGGCATGTAGTCAGCTACAGGTATTTTGGGAAAGGACAGGACCCTGGGAAACTAGAGATAAATAAACTTTGAACAGATGAGACGTGGATGTACTAGGTAATTATAAGAACAAGAGAGGAAGGAAAGAAAACCAACGATAAAGTTCTGAAGGAAATGAATGAGAAAAGATAATTTATTTTGGCGACTGAAATAACGAAAGCAAAGCTGATCGGAGGTATGGTGTGTCGTTGTAACCTGCTGAAAGCGATTTCTGGTAAAAAATCTTATAATTTTACTAGAAATTTTACTTTTACTTGCAGTCTGTGGTTGGTGAGATGGACCTTGAGTCGTATGTATGCATGAAAAGTTTCGTGATGGATATAGGGAAACGGTAGAAACATCAATGCCTGGCCCTCAGCTGATGATCTGATTTTGCGTACGATGAAAGGAAAATGCTCTCCAACACCTCCCTTCCATTTGCACTCTTTTTCAACCGTCAGATTATCACTCTTCTCTCGCTGAACGCTAACTTTTCCCATACTCAACCTTCCGTCGGTTCTCCCTAAATTCTCTTTTACGTCTCTCATCTGCTTTATCTTTTCCGTCACACTTCGTCAGCTATCTCTGGAGTTCTTTTATTTTCATTCTACTTCAGTATTTTCCATTAACTAGACTATTATTCATTTACCGTTATCGCTATCCGAAGATTGTATATTCCAGACTTTCACTCTTCTCTATTCCCTCCTAGTGGTAAACCTTCCTATTTCGTTAACTCCTTCACTACTAGTTATCACAATAGCTCGCACCGGATAAGTAGCATTAAATTTTAAGTCATATGGTGGATGTATGTCCGTAGCCCTGCAAGGTTCAATCTTTTGGCTGGTATAACTTCTAGCCCTTCAATCTAATGTAGGTTAACGCAAGCAAAATAGCAATCGACATGCATGTTCTATTTGAAATTCTCTTTCGGGTTAGTAAATGTTAGAAGAAAGGCATATTTTAGGTTATGAAACGACACTTTCTGCTTTCATTAATTTATTCTATTCTGTCTGGTCCCTCCATCCTTCTATCGCTTTTGTTAAAGTCATATGTTCATTAACACACGCTTTACTATTTCCCATGCACATACAAGGTTTGTGTAAAAAGTAATAGAAAAATAGATTTATTTAAGATATTTCTGCAATGCCTGAAAATTCTTGTAAGTACATCCCTTGGGCGTCGACACACTTTTATCGACGGTTTTCGGCGACTCGAAGGCTCCCTGGTAGGCGGATTCCGGAAAGGCCTTAAGGGTGTGTGTGCAAGCTTCTTTGACGGCACTTAGGATCCCATGGTGGCGTCCGTTGAGGGAGGGAGAATTTCAACTTTGGGAATAGGAAATAGTCTGATGGTGCCAAGTCGGGACTGTAAGGGGGTAGGGGAATCATTGCGATGCCGTTGCAGAAGGTCTTCACAAGCCAACACTCGACTCGGCTTTTTCTCGTCCGTGAAAACCTTCGGGGCGAGTTTAGCAAAGGTCTTTCGCATCGTCAAATTTTCAGTTAATGGTGAGCACTGTCAACTTATCAATGCCAATGGCATCTGCGATCATGCGCGTACTTAACCGACGGTCTGAATTCAGCACTTCACGCACACTTTGCACGTTGTCGTCGGTTCTTGACGTCGACGGCCGTCCAGCTTGGGGCTTGTCTTCCACACTCTCTCGGTCATCTTTTAAGAGCTTGTGCCACTTAAAACTACAGTTTGTGACACGCTTTCATCCGCGAATTATGTTCAACGTCTCCGTATCCGATTTTCCCAGTCCAACACAAAATTTGATGGCGTACCGCAATTCAGTCGTTCGCTGCGTTTTGCGCTTGCACCGAATCACTCAACGGGGGTCCACTAAAAACATGATCTAGCCTAAACGAATGGTCGTAGGCGATTGGCATGATTGCATGCTGAAGGTCAGACTCCCTACCACCGAGTCTGTGTGGTGGGACGTCCAGTGCCGTCAGAAAAAAATTGTTCCCGATACTTTTTCCACAAGTTTAGTATTTTTTTCGGGGAAGCGACCGACAGCCGAGGTAATTTTTGCCATTAGGGGTGGATGGGAAAGGAGGAACGGTTGAGAGAAACCCGGTGTCGGTATTAGCCTGACGAAGACATTTGACGAAAAGTGCCAAGGGGTCCGCATTTTAACTTCCCATCCGACAGAGGTCGTACTGAATCAAAGTGCTCCAAAAAGCCTCAAATAGGAATCGGGGTATTGCTGAAAAATATCTGCCGTCTCTAGGATTCGAACCCGGACCCTATAGGTGGCAAGCCGGTACGTTAGCCACCGCATCATCCCGATCTCTTCTTATACAAACCTTGTATTATCCCTTGTCTCGACCGTCTCTTGTTTTCCAAATAACGCATCTTATACAATACTATGGGTAAACTTTAAACATTGTACTTTTTATTTATTAAAAACTCTTGTTTTCATTGTAAATATCTCACCAATGCAGTATTAGTTTAATCGTTAAAATTTAAATATTCTCTTTTTTACCAATTTCAAAAATGCAATAATAATACTAAGAATAATTTATTTATCATGCATGTAATATTTATAATTGATTTCCCGGACTCCTAGAGAGTTTAGTGAGGTATACCAATAAAATATCGTCCTCTTAATCATTTAATAACGTCCTGGAACCGGAAAATGCAAAATCTACATAATGGGCGGGCACCTGTATATAGGGCTAAAAGGGGAAAGTTTAATTTCGGATCGAGATGCTATCCTTAGTCGCTTAAAAACAAAATTAATCATACAGGAGGACGAATTTGTTTAAGGTGACCAATCCCATTTCTTTTCCCATTAAATTAAGCATGTATCCATTTTTTTGTCCAAAACCTCGACGTTTAGAGTTAATGGTTGTCCTTTTTTCACCTATATTTTGGGCGTTCCAGCAATAGGCAGCACCACTTTTGTATTGTCAACTGAGAAGGTGAATGTAGGTACCTGCACATTACGTTCCTACATCTTTTATCAAGGTTTCTGTTGCAACCGCACACGATTGGAGCGACGCGCCCTCCCCCCTCCTCTTTTACGCGTACGATCTGTGTATTCTCCCCCACGTGCAGGGGACGATCTATTTCGGACGTGTCTCGCATGCCGGATGCGATGTCTGTCACTCGCCCGTGTGTCAAAGGCGAAATATTTCGGCCTCGGTCGGCGGGTGGAGGGAGGGGAGAGTGAATGCAGGGTTCGCGTGGCTTTGTCCTCGCTTCCCCGTGGTGCTCGGATGTCATCAAATCCTTTGGTTCTCAGTCCCAGATTGGTGGTGCGATGACGGTGAAGAGTGGAGGGGGAGCGGTGAATTATGGCTTCGTGCGTGAATTACGACCCCTCGCGGCACTAAACCCTCGTCCAGGATGGAGGAAGTCCCGCACGTCCTCCTTCTTCGAGGCGTGCGGAGACCCGGCCCTGGCCACTGGCCCTGGTTTGTTGGTGACATTGAGGATGCACACTTTGGTATATGTTTAGCTCATGTAATCTCTCATCTTTAATCCTTCACGCCTCATAGTTATAATCTTTGATGGGAAAACCCGTTGGGGTGTAGTGAGGTGAGTTTTGAAGAGCAAGAGATACCCTCATCGTTTGTGCCACTCGGAGGTATTTTTCTTTGACTTTTATAGGCGACGACATTGCATGTCGTAAATCCAAGAGAAAGGTACGATATTATTGCTTGTATTATAATTGTCCAACTTTTCAATTTTATTGGTCATTGAGGACAATGTATTGTTGGTGGAACTCATAAGCTAACTTGGTATTCCATCGGTTTAACCTCCTCCGTAACCTACAAATACCTATAAAATTAGTTATTATGAAAATTTTCAGCGAGGTTTCAGCGAGAAAAGCGTCTTGGAGTGGACGGGAATTTGAAAATGTTTAAATTGAAGATTAATGAACAAGTCAGGTAGATTAAATTTTAGCATAAAGAATTTCATTTTACAGTCGCTTGTTTATGCCATTTTTGGCTCGAATAAAGTGAATTAGTGTCATAACTAAAAATAGGTAACCGCGTGACTCTGCACGTTATGAATCACGAATCGCAAAATCCTGTTACTCTAATGGGGAAAACTACTATGAATTGTTTACTTCCAAGGCTCATGATCTTCTTCGCACAACGACATGCTAAATAACAACTGCCATTATCAGATTTAATGAACATAACTTTTTCTTATTTTATCAGTATTTGACAAGTAATTTGGAACACTTTATTTCCAATGGTCTGATTGACAACTCACTTTAAATTTAAAAATTACACATATCGTTGGCAATTATAGAAGAAGATGATGTTACAGAGTCTAGCGAGTTGGGTTATCGTGAAACTAATTCCTTATGTTTCAGTTGACGACGCAGGTAGGCACAAATCTGCATTTAAAAAAATGTCAAAAATATGTTATGAGAACTCTTTGAAAGCCATTTCATTTTGACGAAATTTTCTAATATTTCAAATTAAAATTAGGGACTTTAATGTGTGCGTTCAGTGATAGCCGAGAGATTCAAGTCATAGTACCGGCAATATTTATGGCTCCGGATACATTGCATTGAATATCAAAAGGGATAAAATTAGGGCATTACTTTGACGTGATCCCTGCGGTCGGCCGTAATTCTTGAACGCTCGCGCAGTTTGATCGCTCGGGACCATAAAATGACATTACTCAATTGGGTAATGCCATTCTTAGGTTACGTAGACTAGTGCCAGTGGCGCAACGTTACTTTAATTTTTGCATCGCCGAGGTCGAGCGACCAACGGTACTTTATCTATAAGGTGAGATCGCGGGCTGAATTTTTAAATCCAATCCCTCCGTGTGAGTTACCGGGGAGATATTTTAACCTGGACTTAAAATTCGGGGGCTCCACGTCTTGGGCATCCATAATCCGCCCCGAACAAGCCTTCGCGAATGCCACTGTGACTTGTGTGGGTCGGGGGAAAAAAAAGAAGGAAGAATAATCGCCAACCTCCTCATCCGCACCATTACGGCCGGAGACTTTGAACAAATTGCCCCGAGACGAACGGACACCTGTATATATCCCAGACGCATAAAGCCCGTCAAACACGTGACTCATTTATTTATTTTTTTTAACTTTTGAAGCTCTGGTCCCTTGAGATTCAAAAGGTGACGCTAGTCCCAACTTCTCCTCTCCCCTTTCCCGTATTTCACGCGACCGCGTCGCATTTTTTTGTGTTCTTTGGTGCCTCAGGCTTGGAAATCGAAGGTTTCAAGCAAAATCATTATTAATCCAGCGGAAATTTAGGTGAGCCCTTGAGAGAATTGCATGTTTATTGATTTAGTTGTGGATTATTTTCCTTACTTTAGTCAAATAAAATCCGCATGCGTATCTAATTATCAGGTAAGTCAGGCACGAATTTAAATAACCTAAGCACCAGTTACTCAGGCAATAATGCTTAAAAACAAACAGTAAGCATAATAGTAGCTTGATTTTTTTCCACCTCTCTGGGAAATTCTTAGCAATCGAAAGAAAAAATGAATAAATTATTCCTGGAAATATTTAAACGAGATATCTATATCTAAATCTGTACTGCATTAGCCACTCCAACATTAGAATTCATGTACAGGTTACAGTACGTTGATATTTTTAGGCTCAAAACTAATGAGATATTTCTTACTTAATTTAAACTTCTCTAAAAGAAATTAAATTATTTCCACAGCGGTGTATTTCATAAAACAGTATTGGAACCAATACCCATTGGAACTGTAATACATTACAGTTATTGGAACTACACGAACATTGTTTATCTTTTTCTTATTTTTCCCCCCATTATTCATATTCATGCACGACCATGCAGTTTTTTTGCAGTTGCCGGGCCAACGCTATGATTCATGAACTCATGACTGCAACACTGACAATTGTTGCAGGTTAATTTTTTTCAGCTTAAAAGTTATACCGCATTAAGTTTTCATCCAGATGTCAATAGTTAGGAGGTTAATAAAAGGGGAATGGTTGGCAGAGGCGAATTTGGACTGACCGGGATTTCTTCGGTCTTGGTTACCTTTTTCTCCGCGGGGTTTTTAACTGAAAAATTATGAAATAATTCACAAAAAAGTTTACTCCAGAGCACAATGTTGAAACTACTTAGATAAAAATACTTAGTTAACTAAATTCACACGCACAGTAACATTGATTCAGTGAATATGAGACGTATGCATAACTCTTTCGACCGGGCTGCTCTAACTTCCTTTAGGGAAGCTTATTTAAATTTAAATAGCGCACCCCATTTTATTGACGCGCACAATTGTACTTTGCTCAAAAGCAAACTTTTTCTACATAAGTATTGACGTTATCCATAATTTTCAAATACATTTATCAAGTCCGTTCCGCCCTCTCGAAATGGACATTTGGTGGGTATTTCTCGTGGTCATTCTACTATTGAGTCGCTAACTCCTTGGGAATTCCCGATTCAGAATAAAAATTGCTCGGTGGACATGATCCAACGCGGTCGAGTTCACGCGGGGGCACTCTAGCATGAATTTCTAATGCTATCATCCGTCAAAAACGCTCGTGGACTTAAACCGTTGGAAGGGTAGGCGAATGAAAAGTGATTAGGCGGAAAAGTTGAAGCAGTTTCAACGTTTAAAAAAAGTTTTTCGTCTGCGGTTGAAGGACGGGGTTCCCTTTGGGTAAACTGCGAGGGAGGACCTTATTCACCACTTCGCCAGGTGACAGCTGCACTCCTTATTTCGTGCTCAACCGCGGGGAATTCGGAATGGGGATTAGGGAAGGGTCGCGGGTCGTGGGTGACCCAAGGGTTAAACGCGGGCCGTGTTCCGGGTAGAGAATTTAGGAGTAGGCTGCATGGGGGTTGAGAAAAATGCCTCGGGTCGTTAATGTGAATCAATCACCCCCGAAAGGGAAATGATCGGGATGGTATTGCTAAAAGAAGTCGACTCCGTTCACCCGGTCTAGCGAAGTCCCTGCAAGACGGCAGAGAAAGCGGAGAGAGTGTCGGAATGCTCGGCAAATCCTGAGGATTACTCCCTGTACGCTTTCAGCTCCCTCTCCCATCACACTCGACTCCGTCTTCCCCTCCATCGAGGGACGTTTTAATCGGCACTGATATTTTCCTTTAAGTTGAAAAAGTTTTTATCTGTTACCAGACTCACGGTTGCCTTGGATTAGCCTCTCTTAGCCACACATTCCCTCACTCATTGGCCACACATTTTTTTCCGGCCTCAAATTTTACGGAAAGAATGTTTTCAGTGGAAGACCAATTTTATCCAGGAGACTTTCTCATAAACCACAAACTGGTCAAAAAAGGATGAGCATATTAGCTATCAAAACCCACGCTATAAAGCGTGTAATTTATGTGAATTTTATCTTATTAAGGGACCTATGTATTTTGATAAAATTAATGGGATATGGGCTCAGAGCATTTAGGCTTATTTAGGTGCCTACTACTTGGGAACATTTATAAAACAAGAGCGTTAGAATGTAATAAAAGAATAGTTGAATTTTATTTTTGTTAAACTAATTAATAGAGGGATGCCATTTTTCAGTTACTCCGAATAGTAGCCTTGCGATGCCTAGGAATTGTAATATAATAAGAAAAAATAATAATTAAAATGAGTTGTTTCCTCATACTGTCTGTTAGATATGAATTTTTATCATAAATTTAAAAAAAAATGTTGAGAAATATTTTTTGCAAAAAATTATCATAATTTTCCCTTCGATGTTCTCTGCGTTTTGCCTCTGATTTGTCTAACATTAATAATATGCGCTCTTTTGAATTATTATTTCAGTTTTTGTAAATAGCATCATCGTCATTGGTCGTGAAATCCTAAGATGGGTTGACTACAGCTCTCCATCCTACCCTATCTGATGCTAATTGACTTTCTTCCTGGTATTTTTTGCAATATACTTTCTTCTTTAATTGTCCCATTTATTTATCCCTTGGCCATTCTCTTGAGACTTTTCCCTCTATTTTTCCTTCTATTATATTCTTCACGAATCCATTGTGCCTCAGGGTGTGGCCAATCCATCTGGTTTTCCTTTTCTCTATGGTGTTCCATAAGGTTCGTTCTTCGTCTATTCTTCTGTGTACTTCTTCATATCTTATTCTATCCGTCCATTTGATCTTAAGCATCCTCCGGCACCAGGTTTTGAAGGTTTCTCGTCTTTTCTGGTCTACTTTTCCGATTGTCCATGCTTCTGATTCATAGGTTGCCACACTCCATACGAATGTTTTTACGTATTGTTTCCTCGTCCGTAGTCCTTCTTCTTTGAAAACAGCAGTTGTCTTTTCATGGTGAATTCTCTCTTAGCTTGAGCTATTCTTCGCTTGATGTCTGTGGTACTTCTTCCGTCCCATGTGATGGTACTTCCAAGAAAGGTGAAGGAATTCACTTGCTCTAATTTTTTTTGTCCATTCAGTGTGGCTACTCTATTACGCTTCTCTCTCCCACATCCTAGGATTATGGTCTTCACCTTGTTTATGTTCATGTTGTATCTATGTAGAACTTGATCCAATACGTTTATTGACCTTTGAAGATCCTCCTGGTTTTCTGCTATCATTGGAATATCGTCGGCGAAACGTAGCATTTTTATCTCTTCCTTATTGATCGTAATTCCGTTTAATCCGATGCCTTGTGCTTCTCTTATCGCCTTCCTCCAGGTATGTTGAAGAATGCAGGTGAGAGGACGCATCCTTGTCTAACTCGTTTGTTCATTTTCATTAGAACTCTTATTTCGGCTTTTGCGCGTTTTCAAAAATAAGTGTGGTAAGGTGTGATCCGATTTTTTATTTTGATTTCTTCAGATGCTTTGATAAACGGTAGAGAGCGGAGAGCTAGTGAGGAAGATCAGCGAAGGAAAATGCGCTTGACTGTGCAAATGAAACTTTTTACCACAATATTTAAATTGTGCGAAGTTATAAGTTCCGACGTAGTTTCGGCACAAATCGAAAGTTTTGAAGATCCCTCGGCGTTATTAAAATCTTTTGAAGTCACCTGAGTTTTTAAAGGGCCTATCCAAGAGGGCCAAAGCGGTGGAAGTTGAAATCGAAATGAACTCCGTCTTCGTCTAAATTTTTCATAACCCTTTTGACTGTGAATTGGAATCCACTTATTTCCTCACTTATTGCAATTTTCGAGGCCAACCCGTAATTATACCTTTTCTTAAAGACTTTAATTATTCAGAAAGACATGAGTATCCTCAAAGTTCTGCACCCCAGGATCTTGAGGGGACTGTTGCAGCTGTTGCCATTAACTGTCGGCATCTTATTTAAAGTTTGTTTAATGCGAGTGGTGAGGGTAATTTCCCGCCTTGCTGCACTGCATCTTCTTATAATAGCATTTTGAATTAACTCTTCTATGATACGATGACGTGGGATAGTTTTCTTAATTTTTTCTAAAAAATCTTTTATTCATATAAAAAACTATATTCTTGTAGTAGTAACTTTAGGGGAGGTGACCGACAGCTAAGGTTACTTGCGCCATTAGGGATGGGTAGGAAAGGATCAAGCGTGGAGAGAAACTTGGCATCGGCATTGGCCTGCTCTTGTCGAAAGGCGCTAAGGGGTCCGCAGTTTAACGTCCCATCCGAAGGACGTCGTACTCCCTCAAAGTGCTCTTCCCAAAGCACCTCAAGGAGGAATCGGGATACCCCTGAAAAATATCTGCCGTCTCTTGGATTCGAATCCGGTCTCTCTCCTTAGGAAGCCAGCACGTTTAGCCGACACACCAATTCGATCTAATTGTATGCCTATGATTGTATAATATATCTCCTCTCTTATAATATTTCTCCATGAGAACAGTTATTTAATGAATTTTGATTTTTTAAGTATTTTTTCCCGAATTTCCCCTGGATCCTGGTCGCTTGGTCAATTGCTCAACACTCTACCTACCAGGCTGGCTAATTGCCTATAGTTCGTTGCTAACTTAACTTATTTGGTTGTGTTTATAACTGTTTCTTAATTTTAATTTTTGGCTCATTTTCGAGAAAATGTAAACGCTAAATAATTTCCCCGAGTAATAAAGAAATGCTTTTTCTTCACCATCAACGAATTTGCAGAATGTTACTCTCGTAGATTCAAGGGCCCTGTAGACGATACCGCTATATGACAAGCTGGGCTTTAAACTAATGGGGAGAAATAGAGCTTTCCAGACACAGCCTTTGTCTGTGAAATGTATCACGGCAAACAGTTTAGTTGTCTTCGCAGCTGGTGGCGAATTCCATTAGAATTGGAGGAGAAACTCGGGGCTACTACCCTAATACACTTATTTTTAGCAGTACTTGTGCGACGTTCACGTTGGTAACGGGCCGAAATAAGGCAGATGCTGCTTCTTTGACTGTAAGGGAACTAGGTTGATTTGGTTAGCTAGAATCACTTCCATGTAAAGTTGGTGGCTGAGAATATTTAGTCATGTGGGAAGATGGGAAAAACTTCTTGATCTTATTTTAGATCATCAAACAAGTTGCAAAGTGGTCCCTTATTCGGTCTTTTGAAACCAGTTCATGGATATATAGTTTTACTTTTCGCGCATTCTTCATATTTCAGTTTATCTCCGTGGAAAGTTAAAAGATAACCATGGGGGAATCCCTTCATGGAATTTGTTTATAAGATAACCACACGGCGATTTAAACTCATAACTCACCCCAAAATTTTATATTAAAAAAAGTGGGAAAATATACATGTATAAAGGTAAATATCACCCGATTTTTATGCTCAGCATGGACAAATTTGGCCGTGTCGAATTAAAATTTAATACGGATTTGTTCTATTTCTCTTAGAGTTCGGTAGGTTTTATTCCACAGACCACGTTCATTGAAAGCGTGATGTGAAATTCTAAAAAATCTAATGCATAGGCAGAGCCATAAACGTATTCCGGTGACGTCACAACATTGGTGCTGAAAGTTGACAATTCGTGCTCAAAAACTTATTAGCTCCAAAGAGCCACTCGCCGGTATAAATGTTAAGCTTTACCCGTGAACCACAAAGGTACGCTGCAGAGTCTAGTCTGGCGGGCGTCAAATCTATGAAAATCGTTTTGACTGGTGATCGTTGGGGTGAGTGCCTTGACCTCGCATTCACATCAATATCTCATCCAGATTTAATCGCATTTTGAAATGCAGGACGTTATCCCCTTTCTCCTCACCGCAGATCTTCCTTCTACGTAATTCCCCGTATTGAGGTTCATTTTTGGTCTCGTTAAAGCTTTCTGGGTATGGATTTATCGATGCATACGTATGTTCCAATCTCGCTTAAATTAAATCCATTGTAACCATTTTCTATTAATTTAAAATATTTTTTAACCGTGACCGGTATTCATTTCGTTAAGCAGGTGTGACTTGAACAGCTCTTTGAAATCCACCTTCCCCAGCAGCCGTGGCCCGGGGGTTCTCTATGGAAGAGTCGCAGAACATTGTGAGCATGAGAATGCTGGACAAAAGATTCTACGGATTTCATTGGATTCGTGACAAATTCTGAGTGAGTTCCGCCCCATATTTTCTTTTCCGATGACCCACTTTATATGTTCACTTCTCTTCAACTCAATTCCTCGATTTATCCATTTTAAATTTGTTAAAAAATTGCTCATTAGGTTTTTAATTGGAAAAGCATAGTTTCCGTTTTGAAATAAATGAAAGGCATAGCACCTCAGTTAAAATGTAATGGATAATCAGTGTCCTAAACTAACCTGCATGCTTAAATTAGCTGGTTACAGATTACTGCTACTTCTTTAGTTTGTATGTTCCCATCAGAAAATTGTGTATTTAAGGTGACTGTGTACTGAACCATTTTGGCTTCTCGGCTGGATTCCAAGTCCTGAAACTGAACGTTGAGTTAATCACATCGTTAAAGGAAATTATTATTCATCTTGAAGATTTCCTGATTTTATAGCGTGTGCTCCATTCTTTTGCTTTTCAGTGCATCTTGGAATTTTTTCGAATTGTCTTTAGGAAATATAGGTGTGGACTTGAAATTAACTTCTTTCATTGGTATTGCATATTTGTTTAAGACTTGGCTGTCGCCTGTGCATCAGAACATCGCTTTACTGGACAATTAATAAAATCATTTTTTCAACTATGTGCTGGTGGACGGGACATTTGATTCGGTTGGAGTAGGCATACTCGTTCACTGGATCTCATAACTCTAATGGCGTTAACTGCGTGCGCTTTCACTGCAAGAGACTTCTGTTAAATTAGTAGAAGTTCTTGGAAAGTTACAATATAAATTAATTCGGAGAAGAATGACACTTTGGACCATCAAACTCCGAAAAGTTCAATTTTTTGTATCACTTGGGGAAGTGGGTTGATCAAAATTAGTCGCTTCTCTTTGAGCCACCCTTTTTTTTGCATGTTACACACTTCCTTGCTGAATTATACTCGGTATTTTTCGAATTACAGATCGTTGGATCGTAGGATCACGAAATAGGACATAACCCGCGCATCGCTTCTGTGAAACACATCCCCGACCTCCCTCTACGTCAAACGATACAGACTGCTGGCACAGTAAATTCATAGGTTTCGCGTCCAGTCAGTGGTGATGCAAATCGTTCACTTGGCCGCAATAATGGGATCCAAAAGGAGGAAATGATGAAATAGTGCTATCGGAGAATGAAGAGTTTTCGTTCCATGGCCCGAGGGTCCACTGCGTGAGCTCCATTGTCCACGTTGTCCGAGGGCCATCTAATCTATTGTTCTCGTCGAAAGAATAAATCAAACGGCGAGGATCGACCGAAAAACCAACAAAAGAGCTAGGTAGAAGATTCACGGCTCCAAAGATTTATCTATTGATTTAATTTCCCAAAAGGCACGTTCAGAAAACTCGCGCTAATGTCACAAATTCTCAAACAGTTCCTACATATCATTGCATGACGAACTGAGATTTTTCCCGTATCATTACTTTTGTTCGAAACTTTCATTTGCTGAAAATAATTGACCTCACCTAAACAAAATCACCTGAGACGAGTTAAATTGTCAGTTCGTAACATTAAGCGATGATATATAGTATACTATATTGGGCATCGGGAAATTCAAAATGTGTGAAATCCGAAAGATGATTAGGCTTGTCCCTCCCCTTGTAATGTAATCTTCATACTCCAGGGGGTTATTTTTCTTCAAAAACTGATTTGACATTTGAATTTCTTATCCTTAATGGGAGCATAATAATAAGTATTATTTGGGTAGTCTACAGTTCAAGGTAGGTTTTGTATGGCTTCAGACTAAACATTGATACAATTCTTAGCTTCTACTATCAAAACATAAAAAAACACCATGCACTACCTGTATAATAGACTCATCTTCAATTCTGAAAAATTCTTAATACACGTACTTAAAAAATCCAACATTAAGAACCCATTTTCAAGTACTGGCGTTCAGACTGGTGAAGTTCTGGATTTGCGTACACAAAAATCTTATTGGACAAAATGAATAAAACAATGACGCATCTGTCGTAGTCGTAGTACCATCATAATTTTGGTGAAAGAAAGAGGGAGAATGGGACATTTTCTATCATTTTCATCACATATGAATGAAAAATCTTCAAGGTTTTAAATTATTTCAGTAAAAATAGTTAGACCACTCATTTTCAGTGAGGTAAACGTACCTGAAAGCATTGTGTGAGACGTATAAGATGTCTTCTCGCATGTGTGGCATTTTATCTAACTCGACCGGATGATCAAAACAAGAGCAATGTCTCAGACGATCGCTGGGAGAAGATCGAAAAAAAAGCAAGCTTAATGTAATTCTCGTTGCATTGACTTTCATCCTAGACTTAGATCGCGGTCACGCGATCTCGTGTTAAAAACACGTGTTGAATTTTTCACGACTCGACATTGCGAAAAAGGGTTTGGAGAGAGACGGAGCCACGACAATACGTTTCCCATAGACAAGTCTGAAGGTCCTGCCGCCCACCTAACCCATCCCACCCTACCTCTCTCTCTCTATCTCCCTCCGCCAATGGGCGGCGGCTTCATATTCAATGGGATTCCGTGGAGGTTGGCCCGAATTCCAAATTGAAACCATCACTCCAATCCCATATCTTTGGCCGTGAATGGTGTTGTTTGTGTGTGTGTGTGTTGAGGGCTTTTAGAATCCGCGCGACCTCCCAAGTCCCACCACCGAACACAAACCCACCTCCCCTCTCCCTGTTCTCCACCCACTCGGCGCCCCTTCATCCCGTGTTACGGGCAAAGCTTTGGGGCTTGTTGCAAAAGGAAGGAGAGAGTGGGGTGGGTGAAAAAGGGTGGAAGAACTCGTGGAGAGGAGGGCGAATGTAGGTGTGGGGGAGGTGGGATGGGAGAGAGAGCCCAAGTAGGAGGGAGGGAGCGGCAGGGAATTTGTTGTAGGGGAACGAATCGAGCGCGGTGGATTCTCCGGAGAAAATGGGGGCGAACGTTTGGAATTATTTTTGCGCTTGACCTCTCCATCCCCTGGATGATTCCCAAAACGACGGACTCCCACGAAATATCGTCCGTCTCAGTACAACGGGATTTATCGTTCATAGAATATATCTCGCAAGAGAACCTAGAGAAATGTATTGCGCGCCATATCCTTTCTCTCTCTTTGTACTTTTCTCTCTAAATTCAAAAAAGCTGACCCGTAAAATAATTCCAGTGGGCCAAAAATATTAATTTTTTACAATAAGCGCACACCTGCCCAAAATAACAGTTGTAAAATTGACGCGAAAAGCAATTTTGTTCTCAAATGAATATGAGATTACTTCGTGAGAAGATTAGGAGAAAAAGAAGTGGTTCGCTGACTACTTTAATTCCTTTCGTAGTGAAATGATAATCAGGTGATAAACAATCACTTCTCTTGTTTTCAAGCGGAAATATTGAATTAATACTACCTCTAATGTATGTCTATCAAAATATTTAAAATCCATCTCTTATTTTCGAGCAATACAAAGGTTCCCACAAATATTTTTAATTCTACTTTTGATAATTACTACTGTTGAATATCGGATTTTTTAAAAGAATATTTCGCCATTATTTGCTATGCAAATTATGAAAACCATGCAATGATTATTTATTTTTGAAATAATTATGTCTCAATATTGTATTCATTGTGTCTATTGCTGTGTAATAGATGACGGGAGAAGCTTATTTCAACTAACGAATATTCATTCTGAAGAATATTCCTTGCCCCAAAGATTAATCTGGAAGAATCGGATTATAATGTGAATGTTAAAACGAAAAACTGCGCACTTAATGTGTCTCTGGACAATCATATGTTTAATCACACATAAAGTATTCTTCATAAACAATATTATATGAAATGTTTGCAAAATGAAATATTATTTTCAGTTATTAAATGAAATACTTTGCCTCATTTTTTATGGTCAATTTGACGACTGTTAATTACATTGGCAGATACAATTGGCTCCCAATATAGATTTTAAGCAAGGCTTTTTCAGTGTTTAAAGACATTGGGGTAATTTAATTGTATGATCATGGATTTTCATCTGTTAATTTGATGCCTTTCGCCAATCCAATGAGAAGGACATGTACATGCATGGCATAAATACTCAAATATCGTAGTTATATATATATACCTGAGCATGTTGGTGCACCCACAAAAACCATTCAATAAATCTAACGTAGCGTATAAAACTGTTCCTTATATATTCGTATTGAAACGAATTAAGAATTCTCTCTTTATTACAATACGTTAAACACGATTTAATTACTTTTAATCTTAAAACTTGAAAATTCCTTCATAAAGGATACTTTTCGGATTTTTTAAGCCATTTGAATCAAGAATATTGTCAACTTTCAATTTTATATCAACATTCCATTAAGCGCTTGTTTATATGCAAGCACTTTTTTCCAAAGTATGCACGTTTTTGCGATATCTTTCCCTGAGAAAGTATCGAGCTTTAATTTTGATGCTGGCTAGGGGAATGATTTTGGTTATAATTTACCTCTATCCGGAATTTGTAAAATATTCATAAATTTTAAAATTATACTGAAATTTTCCACATCATCAAAACATTTTTCATATTGACTCTGAAGTAATACTAATGCAAAATCTATGTAATATATGGCTCGTATGGCACATCATACAATAACAATATGAAAGAGAAGAAATAAAAATATTGAAATTCAAAATAATTTATAGATTACAAGAAGCGTCTTTCCAAAAGTTTGTTTTTTATCATGTATCTCAAATTAAGTTTTTCCCTTCTTAAGCTTGCGTATGGAAGATGCTGTTCCTAAAATATATGCCATCTTGTTTAATTGGAATTCTGTATCTTTAACCATCGTATAATTGGGAGAAATTACAAACAAGTACAAAAAAATATTATTTATTGATAGAGTCTTATTTCCATAAATGAAACAAAGAAACCGAATTTTTGAGGAGTTTTTAAAAAGTTTAATGTCACATTCATCGATAGTTTATATATGCACGTACACAAAATACCTATAAGTACTGTGTTAGTCACTCAATTACAGTAGTTCTCTCATTACTGTCATTTTTGATAACTCTCCCTTGACGCTGCGACTAAATATGCTGTTCATTTAGTTGACTTTAAGTGAAAGTAAAGCGAATCATCAAAGACATTTCACTAGGTTTAAATAATTTGATACATTGAGAGATTGAGATTCAACCAAGCTCAGTTTCTGTGCGTGACAGAGCATAGTCACTCCTTAAGGGCATTATCTTTCGTTTCCTTAGACGAACTTTTTCATATGTATCTCCTCTTCATCATCATCATTTTCAAATCCTCCCTTCCACATAAACAAATGTGTTGCTATCAACATGAATTATTTCAAATCTACGGAGTAGAATGGAATGAGGTTAGATTCGTGGACTAAAGACGAGCATAGAAGAAAGGTTTTGAGGAATCATGTGGAAAGGAGGGGAAATAAATATTGAGAGATGTGGAGGAGGAGAAACATCTGTAAATGTGCGCGTATGATACGACCGTATAGTTTTTCACCGCTCATCCAACACAACACGCTTGCCATTCTACCGCAACCCAAAGGCATAGGCCACGAAGTTTGCTGCGGGCCGAGCGCTCTCTCTCCCTTCTTCCTCTCTATTTCTCTCTCTCTCTCTCACACACACACACACAAACACAGAGAAAGGTTTCCCGTTTTATAAATTTCCACGCTTGAAAACGTTTATAGAGTTCATGTGGCGTGAGCGATACAGGTATTTATTTGGAATTTTTACGCCACCGTCGTCGATTCGTTCGTTTCGCGTGGGAAAAGCCATGATCTTTTTTTTAGACAACTGTTTTGGAACAGAGAAAGAGAGAGAGAGAGAAATTGGGGAGGTGAAAAAGGAATATGGAACGCGCGTCGCGATGGCATTTATTCCATAGAAATTCATGGAGTGTGTCGTCGAGGAGGCGTGCGAACTGCTCGTTTTACGAAAAGCTCGCATTATACCCGTAGATACTTCACAGTTTTCCATTTTGAGACCCTGGGAAATATTTCAAGGTTCTTTACTCTAAAATATCATTATATTTGAGAAGTGGCTAGTGCTATAATCTGTAATTACCGAATGATTAAAATTATAAATATTTGTGCAATAAATTTATTATGGTACTACATAATACCATGGTACTAAGAATGCTGGATAGACAGTATTTAGCTGATAATGGATAGGAGAATTTGGTTTGGTGGTCTACTTTATGACCAAGTGCACAATACGTATACGTATTTCATTGCCTTAGCGTCATCTTCTTACGCGTAATATTGACTGAAAAATAAGCTATACTAAACTTTTAAAATATTATTTTAAGAAGTTAATGGCATTAAACCATTTCATTTTGTGAATGAAACATTCAGAAAGTGCTTCAAATATAGATGCGATGATGACAACATGGTTATTAGTTTAAGACTTGTATTGTGATAAATCTGCTTCTTTTGACAGATTTTCGAACATCCTGCTAAAATCTGTATTATGACTAGGTTGTAACACTACATGAATTGGCAGTTTTACTCAAAATAGAGCAATTAACTGGAAAACTTTATATTTGATAAAGTCATCATTGAAATACTCAAAGAAAAAGGTAAATATATTTCAGAAAACCAGTAGGAGGAAAGATGATGCATAAATTGAAAACTTTAGAAACTTCGCGCTCCTAATCCATTATTACGTATGAGATAGAAATAACAATTCCGTCGGCTTCAGAAGTATGAAACACGTAAAACAACGAAGACTTCTATAATATAGTGCAACTTGCCATTATTGTATGCATTCCTTTCGTAAGTTATTGGTTTTCATTTGATAAAACTTTAATTAAGGGTCGCAGTAGCTTCGTGGGTAGAACGTCCGGCTACTCACCAGAGGGCTGGTTTCAAGCTCGGGTGACTGAGCACTCAGAGAGTCACTAAAGCTGTAAGTCTGTTCAGGTACAGGTATCCCTGAAAAACTGCGGCGAAGTAAAAGATCCTTCCCTATCCTCCTCGTTATAGGACTTTTGTTACAGTAGTGGCTATAAGAGAAGATCTCAAAATGCAAATTCCAATTTTGGTGTGACAATTACGGTTAATACCTGTAAGTTTGAATTAGATTTTGGTACATCTCTTGTGTGTCAACATAATTTTCCGAATCAAATTCTCCTCGCCTTAATTTCAAGAAGAAAAAATCAAATTCACAGAGAGTTATCCACCGTAGAAGTTCTCGAGGAACATTTGTAAATCGAATAAGACGGGATAATATTTCGATCAAGTTGAAAGCGTTGGACGTAATGAATTTTTTCTACTGGATCATATCTGATCACGTAATCCACTTGGATATTTATTGCTCAGATTCACGTCAGTGCCGCAAACCAGAAGAACAATCAACCTCCGGTAATGGAATTCCTTAAAGTCTGATATGAGGATCGCCAGTTGCCTTCCACTCCTCCCGTCAAACGGGAGTAATCGGCACGGGTGCCAATTTGGCGTCCGGGAGCGTTCATCCATAGTTTACGCGGTGAGTAGGAGGAGAAATGGTGAGCTTAAGCGCGGCGATCGCCGGGAACAGGGTAACTCAGTTAATGACTGAGCTTCGTTCGCTTTAAAAGGACTTAAAAGACGCGAGGGTGACCCCTGACTCTCCCTGTGCTGCCATCCTACTCACACACACGCTCCCTCACTTTCTGGGAATGGAGTCCCTTTGTCCTACCACCCGACCAACAAAACCTCTCCGGCGCACGAGTCATATCCGACTTCTAATTCCGCCCCCCCCCCTTTCCCTCCATCCACCAATTCCCTCCCCACGTCTCAGTATCTCCCCACCCTTCGTTTTGGCGAGGGAGACCATTCCCGACTTCTTCTCCTCTCTCTCCCCCCTTGCCCTCGCCCTACTTTTGTCTTAAACGTGATGTGATAACTTTCCATTCGCACTCCGCTCATCTTCCTGTTGTGTGAGTGCTCCCCTGCCAATCTCGCCGGAAAAGGGTCCAGGAAATCCCAGAGTTTCGCGTTAATTAATGTGGTTTTGCCATTTGCGACCTCTCCCGACCACCTCTTCATCCATCCAAGGGGTCCCCCAAAAATTGAAATACATTCTAAAATGTTAGTGTGTGCCTCGAGGGATCTGTTCGTCGCGCTAAGAATTTTAGCCAGTGACCTGAAAACAGGCGGAAAGGGGTTGGGCCGGGGTCAAGCCCCGCATCGTGTGAACAACATCGTTCACTCGGTATTTTGATGGAGTGAGTAGAAGGAGGTGTTATCCCCAGTTTTGCGAGCAGTTTCCCTGAAAATTCCACGTACGTGGGTCTCTGGAGTATAGGAATGAATAATAGGAATTTTTTGTGCTTAAAATCGTTACCATCCGAAACCAGAAGTTCAAGTGAAGTTATGAATTTGAAATATTGGCTGCCGAAGAGTTACTACGAATGTTAATTAGAGGGCTGATTTTATGCTGCAAAATCTACCAAAAGCGCAATCGCTGGGGGGCACGTGATCTCTATGGGACGTGCATGTTTTCCATATTAAACGGTTTGAAGCAATTGACATTTCCTAAAATAGATTTAGTTTTGTCTTAAATGTTGGTACGGGTAGTATTTTAATTCAGTAATTACCAATAGTTGAACATTAAACATCTCTAGGGTCGGACTTTTCTCAATTTTCGTACTTTATCGGTACAAATGAAATTAATTAACAAAAAAAATCAAAGCTATTTGAATGCTATCCATTGGCATTACTCGGTTTCGATTAATTTGAAATTAAAACGATAATTATATATTTAAGGATTCCTATATTTTCCGGAATTTTTAGTTTCCTTTCTTATGCAGATTACGCCTTAAACTTCATCGTGTTCTAAAAACTTGACCAGTCATTTAATATATAGTACATGTAGAAGTCTTCACGTAATAACGTGAACATTTTCCGTTAAACTTTCATGTCACCAATAATCGAACCTGAGTACATTTGCGTAGTAGTTGAGTGGCTTCAATATAATTCTACCCTAAGTCATTTATAATACATTCTTCCCTTGGGCGGAAGTTTAATTATCTTCAGATATGTAACATACTATATTTTGATGCTTACTTCAAATTTTAACTGGTTTTTGAAAGACTTCAAGAATTAGTATATCATTCTATCAACATTTCACCTTTTTCTATGTTTATTCTCGAGTTTACCTTGCTACTCACCACTTTCTACTTGCCACCGGCATCGTGATATGAACTCTCTAATTTCGAATGAAGGAAACAACCGAACTTAGTTTGGAAACTTTGGAGATTCCCAGAGGTCCTGGAAACGTAGGAATGTGGGAGCGGCTGGCGGTTTTTACCAAAGTGAAGGTATTATACATATATATATATTTATATATGTACATATAGAATGTATGTAACCCTGAGTGTGGGCACATTCGAATTCCTCTTCCACTCTACCTTCCTCCCCGCTCCTGTTCCCCTGGATACCTCGGCATCCACTGCGAGAAGCTCTCTTCTGCCCGCCATTTCCTTCCCCCTTGCTGCCCGACCCGCACGCCCTATCTCCGGAAGCCTCCTTGGCCCTTCCGACACACTGTCGCACGCGCCTTCAAACTTCGATTATTTTCGTTCTTCTCTTTTTTATTTTATTAAAAAAAATCGTTTCTCCCCCCCTCCCAAAGGGACGCTCGTGTACGCGAGGGATGGGCTTGGATGGGTGTGGGTGGCGGGTAGTTAAGGGTTTGAAAATTGGAAACGCCGAAGGATGAAACATTCGAAGCACGAGATGCGGAAGGGGTCTCGTGGGACGTTTTTATTTCCGTTGTTTCGCTCCCAGAAATAAAGCCCCAGAAACCCTTTTCCATCTAACACAAACCCCCGCTCCCCTTCCACCAACCGCCGCACGCATCCCGCTTGGATCTCGGAAATTTATCAGACCGCGGGGATGGGCAGGAGAAGAGGAGGGTATTCATCATTTTGGCGATGCCACGCGGATGTTTTCACTGTGCCCACACCCTCCATTTTTCACGCCCCGTCGCTCCGTCGTCTCTCCTTCTCTCCCTCTCTCTCTCTCTCTTATTGTGTCATTTCGAGGTCAGCGCGCGCACAATGGAAGTCAAAAGTCGGGCCGAGAAGAGGAGTATGCCCGGGGGAGGAAGGAGGGCACGCTCGGAGCGCGAGCGGCCCGGCGCGGCGCCCCGGAGAGGAAATCCTCACTCGGGAGACGAATCGCTCAAGTCGGTTTGGCGGAAAAAGTGGCGGTGGGCAGCGCGAGGGTTTCATTTCCATCGTGCACGTCATGAATATGGATAGAGAGAGAGAGATGTGCATGTATCGTAAACTTTTCCCCACTCGCGTGCCGTTATATAGGCATCGATCTCGGTGGAAATGGTATATCTCTCACGAATAAGCAACGGCGACAAATATGAAACGAGCAAGTCTGACCGCACGGCACGGTTTTTTTGTTCTATTCCACCTACGGTAAGAATCGAAAAAGGTGGTGACCGTAATTAATTGTGACCACAAAAACCACGTTTATGAAAGGGGTTTGAAAATTCACCGAACCACCCGCTAGGTGGTTTTGTACCGCTACTCACGGCGTAACTTAGTGCTCTGAAACGGGGAGCGGTATGCGGGGAGGGTTTGAAATTTTAGTTTCGTGCTTAAAAGAATTCAAAAATATCAAATACTATCGGAGATGTTAATGACAGAATTGAAATGGATTTAAGAGTCTCATAAAATATGTTCATTGGTTTTCAGTGCCATTAAATTTCATATAATTGTCATAATTAATATATTGTGGATGCTTAATATTCCCTACGTGGTGATAACTTTTTTATTTGTAATTACAAATTCATGCATGAAAAATACCATTGAATTGGGCCATATATTTAATTTCGATCTTAGTTTTATAGTTAGAGTTAGTTGGAGCTTATAGTTAAAATATAAAATAAGAGTTTAAAGAAGTATGATCATCAGTAATTATTAAGTTAATTCTATTCACTTGTCGTATGAGCAAACCAGTATTTTGTTTATGTGCAGATATTTTGGGTAATATACTCGTATCATTAAATTATCATACACTGGTCTAATAAAAGAGGGCTAATTAGTATTTAGTCATGGGAGATATAAAAATTGCAGTCCTCTCTTGCGCACAACATGGCAGTATTAATACTAATATTTATGAAGTCATTTTTCCTCATTAGCGGGTCACAAAAAACGACAGAAGGTTTCAATAGCCTCCATCGTTGCAAAATCGGCACTGAGGATTATATTCTTTAATTAACGTACATTGCTACTAAAAAATTCTTATTACGTAGAACACAAAATAATTTAAATTTCAGATATTCCTTTCAGATATTTTGAGAAAAAAATACAACAACATTAGGCACGGGTAGAATCATACTTAGTATACGAGAGAACTAAAAGAGACAGGTAGGAAAATTAAACGAATTGCATTCCTAATGATTTAACATAACATTATTGAATTCTTGAAATAACAAGCAACAATTTTCCTTTCCACAAAAGGAATTATGAACTAAAATAATTTTTTTTTAGTTCATAATTCCTTTTGTGGAAGCATGCGAAACACCTTTTGGGCCAGTTCATATATCTGATCTTTTGAAAATCGAGATTTTTATTTGGGAAGTCGAATGTTACATTTTTGTAGAAGTTTAAATCTTGTCCATATAAATAATTCGGTAAATGTCCGCTTCAAGAATTGAACAGGTTCAATTCCTTATGAATAGTGACTCTGTATGTTTGTGAGGTTACACAAGCCATTAATATACCATAGGAAGAGAACTGGCCCTGAAATAGAATCTTTGAGGAACTCCTGACTGCGTTGACCTAAACTCATTAAAAATCATTCCCATTCTCGCACACTATAGACATCCTTCGAATTTGCTACGGAGTTATCAATGTTTCATGTTCCTTTCATTAGGTTTCCTTTTTAATCGGGATTTCTCGGGTTTCGATTAAACTTTTAAACAGCTTTTGGCTCATATTATCAATGTCTCCCAAAATCATTCATCGCACGTTAATGCAGAAAGCCAATAACACGTGGGTTATTGGGTTTTTCAACTCATTAGCTGCGATAAGGAAAAATAATGAGTATTGTTTATTTACCCCAATTCAATCATAAAAATTCTTTTTAGATGCATAGAATTTTCCATGGATTATTTTTTAGTATTGTCATAATTTAAATAAATTTAAATAAATAAGAATGTAATGCCCCATAAAACTATTTGGGCATTACATTGCTAGCAATTCCCCAATGCTCTGGAAATTATGGATTTCATTGGTTCGGTGTTCATTTGTCCACGCAGCCCGAGAACTTCGGAGCCATAAGTCAAATTTCCAGGTTAACGATCCGATGACGAAACATAATTCACAAAGTGCTTCAACGTGGTCACGCTGCGCAATAAACTGGTTTCCAGTATAGACAGTACGTTGAGGCGTTTTCAGTAGACGCCGCTTAACGTTCGCAAGAAATGACATCCCCAGTGAAAACGGTAGATTGATTTTTATCGCTTCCTGTAAAATGGGAGATCGTTATGTAATCCGGAGAATTGGCGTTGTCCTCGCCAGGGCCCTCGAAAAGAGGGTTCGCTCGCTTTCCGCGAAACCGATAAAGCGGACGGATCCACCCTTACACTTCCCCCACCAACCCCACCCACCCACATTCCCCCAGTGGGCACCCTCCCGTCTCTCTCCCTTCGCTGCTTCCACCCCCACCGTCTACTCTGCTCCCATTTCATCTCCTCTCTTCATTCCCTTAAAGGTACCGTAAGAGTGCACAATTCGGGGATTCCCATTACCCTTGTCTATCTTATATTATTGAAACATCTGGGAGGTTAAGGGATAATGTTGAATGTGTGAGTGAGTCGTTATTGCATGTTGTAAAAGTGGAACACGTGTGGCAAATAAAGAGTGAATAGGACTTTAAGTGACTGGTTTGAAGTAAGACGTGGTGTGAATCGACAATGCATAATATCTCCATGGTCGTCCAATGCGTCGATGGATAAATGTGCGAAAAAAGGATGGAGGGAGACAAGGATAAGAGAGGTCTAATATTTGGAAATGTGAATGTACCCGTCCTTCTATATGCCGAAACGTCGGAGAAGATGATTATGAGTGAAGCAAAGTATGAATGAGATGAAGGCGAAAGAATTATGCAAGGACTGAGCGATATGGATATAATTAGTAACAGGTATTAAGTTTCCTAAAATAACTTTAAATTAGATATGTACAGACTATGATTATCTCGAAAGGTTAGTGCGTAAACTTCGTGCATACAATGTGTGAAATTTCGGCGCATTTTTCTAACAATACGCTATTGTCGACCGCCCATTTCACTCTAACTTTCCTCCGCTCTACATCTACATGTACTCAATACCCCGCAAGCCGCCACGAGGACGTGTGGCGGGGGGTACTAGGGCACCACCCGTAATTTAGAGAAAAAAAACCGCATGAAGAAGCCACAAATTTATAGTCCACAAACCAAGCATGGTAAACATGCAGGCAAGAACCCTTTCACCCCAACCCTTTCTCACACATGCAAACCCACAAACTACCAACAAACATACACATGCACAATCTTTGAATTTTTAATTTTGTTCCGACTTGTAACCTACATGTTTTTAATATTTCTAAATGGACTTCGGATTCTTACCATTATGATTTCTGATTGTTCTGGGGAAGAATGAGTTTTTGAATCTATCTGTATTGGAATCTATCTCCCTTATTTTATCTTTGTGGTCTGGTCTACCTAAGTAGTGTGGGGCCATTATAATTACTTTAGTGTCATCGTTAAACTCTCAGGTTCTGAATAATTCTAAAAGTCTAAGTCTTGCTTGTTCTCTTCGTATTTCAAGGGGCTCCCAGCCTAAATCCCCTAAGAGACCGGTTACACTTGTGTTCTTGTCATACATATTTTTCACGAATCTGGCTGATTTTCTCTGGACTTTATCTAATTCTTTTTGCCAAATTCTCTAAAAACTATACGGGATCAAACTCTCTACCCATCTCCCTAGAAATTCTTAGCTAAAATTGAAGTAATGGTCAGAAATGAATTTCTGTGAAAATAAACCCACTGTTTCTGAAGAAATAAACTTAATAGGGTAGAAAAGGCTTAACGGACCGAGTAAAGTATTTTGGGGTCACATTTACTTACGGCCGACCTAACACTGGTGATGTGTGCAATAGGATTACTTCACGAAACAAACAGAAGGGAGATGCTTGAACGAAATGTTAAGGAAAGGTTTTACGTCTCGTTTTCATACCAATCTGTATTGGAAAAGAAGAGCGCAGCGAGACGTTTAGGGAAAATGATTCCCCAAGAGACACATTCAAGAAATTCTTTTTCCTCCGCATGTATTTTGACAACCGTAGGAAATATCACGGATGATAATTTGAACTTCTCGGAAGCAAAATGAAACCCAAAAATTATTAAGAGGAGTGTTCTAACACTCCCTTGCGATGGCTAAGTGCCTGGGATACATACCTAAGTATAGAGTTTAGCCCTAAGAAATGTGTTTGTATAAACGTAATATGCCAATCGCTAATTCTTCAAAATCTCCTAGAGACATCTGAATCTAAAACAGCTTTGAAACTTACTTCGGTTGAAAAATCAACCGCTAAAGGACTATAAATAATGTTAAATGACTATCTACATCCGGTTCTTTTCGCAGATTTGGATCTCAATATTCCTTAATATTAACGTACAACTGCAGGAAATGTTTATTTTACATTCGAAAGACATTATTTTAATGCTACCTGTGATTTTTTTGTTAATGTATTGATTGAGCGAGAATCTTTCTTGAAATCGTTGATGATTTTGCGTGATCATATGACGTGGTGATTACCAATGGCAATGACCCTTGCCACTGAGACACCAATAAAGTGATCCAAATGTAAGGGGTTTAAATTAGAAGATGACTTTTTTTATTCCACGGAAACAATGAGCAAAATACGTACGTGACTCCTTAATGGAGTACTGTCTTGTCATCTACTATGCTGCCTATGAGTTTTGGGTTCTCCATTTGGGTATATTAAGTATTGATCAAGTCGTTTTCTTGACATGCAGAAAATATCTCATTTCAAGTCAGTGAAGCATGAAAAGAAAATATAATAAGAATGGATACTTGGACCATCTCTTTGGTAATAGATCTTGCCAGGAGGTGGCCTCATTAATTTTCGTATTTTTATCTAACCACGAATATTTTTTTCAATCAATTTGTTACTCCAAGAATGGTTTTGCATTGTATGAGGACTCCCGGACTCCAATTTTTATATTTTTATGTGGTCAACCCAGAGGTTGGTTTCGGCAGAGCCCACCCTGAACTAAGACTTAAGGCACTTGATTTTATTAACGAATAAACAAAAAAGAAAATCAATAGAATGTGACATAGATGACGTATCAACTTTGCTCCTCGGAGTATTGTCTAAAGTGGAGGGAGAAGATCAAAGTTACAAAATGCAGCATTCTTGACATTCCAGGTTTTCACAAGCTTCATTCGTTTAGATTAAACTAAAAAAAAGCATCTCAATAGTTAGTTTTGAGCACGGTATTAATTACTTTGATAAACTTCATTTTTTTTTAGAAAAAAATCTTATGATGGTTAGCTTTCCGGATCAATTAAAAAGTGCTTATTGACTCGGGGTGGGAAAAGTGGAGCAAAGGGTCGAAACAAAAATTCCTTATCCTAGAAAGTTTAATCTGGGAGCTCAGTGTTGGAGCCGGAGAAGTAAATCAAACAGTCTTTGCTGGCGTATCTTATTTCCCTAAAACATGAGGATAATAAGAAATTTTAGACCAAAAAACAACTAGTCTATCCAATTCATTGGTTGAGTTTGAGAAGTGATTTTAGTGATATTTTTCTTTCGTCCTGTTTTGCTAAACTTACTAATCCTTCGTATATCATGCCTTAATTGATGATAATATTAAATGGCTATAATTTTAAAGTGCCATAATATTATTTTTTTGATATTATATTTCTTGCTAATTCATTGCAAAGGAATACCGCATTCAGGAAACTGCAAATAAAATACGGCATACACCCAACTTTTCATTTTATAAGTGGATATAGAATGTAGAGAAATGATTCGACATATATTTGCTTATATTGAGTACTCTTCTACTCCTGGACTTGATCCTTTGATCCTGGAAATTCTCTTGTTTACCCTCTAGAGTAAGCTCCAGTGCATCTGAATACAAAATGGTTGCCTCAGTATCGGAACTTGATTAACTTTATGGATATAGCATTGAGAATGATTTTTTTTCCAATTTCAGAAAACTTTTGATGAGAATAAATAATAAATATTTAAATATCTCCCAATCCATCACCATGCGGTTTTCATCATAATCTTAATTTCTCTCAAAGTGCTACAAGTTTCTTTCGGATTTTCACAATATTCATTAACTTAATAGTCTTTAATAAATCTACACTGAGAACCTTCGAGCGTATTACGGAGTTCATGGTACTTGGTTTGCCATCCTACAGTTTTCACTTATTTTAAAATTCGTCGCATTATTATACGATATTATTGCCGTGAAAAAAATTTTGATTTCGTATTTCGCTTTTCCTTTATTTTTGCACACATAATGGTGTTGTATATGGTGCGGTAAGCTATCATGATCACATTTGCCATTAGAACGTGCTTACGCAATATTTTTCGATAAGATTAGATGGAAGAAGGGATTATCTAGTCTCAATCTCGCCCCAATAAAGGCATTTTATTGTTATAATAACATTTCGTTCCAACGTTTCTATCGAGAAAGCAACTTACGTTTCGGCCCAGCGTGGTGGTGGGCTGAGCGAGAACCACCATCCTGGTGTCTAAACGCCCCTACATTCAGTACGTATTTTGCTGTGGCAGTGTGCACACTGTGGTTCTTCTACTTTTCTCACTACGAACTGTTAAAATAAGCGCCGGAATAAAAAATCCCGCCAGTTGTCCGCGTCTTATCTTTGTTCCACTATGTTCCTTTTTCTCCAAAGCTTTTCTTTTTAATGATTTCCATCTCAGTTCCCGTCTTTACCTTCCCCTTTATTGGTTACTTCACCAATTTGTCGTCTTGTAAAAATTCCGCTGCATTTAATCTTTCCTTCTCAACTTCTATTCCTCTCAGAGCTTTGGAAAATGGAATTCACGCATCTACCACCTTAACACCAATACCACAAAAACAGTGCCGTTTTTATAAACGATATTCCATGAAACATTTCCAGAATTATCACTACTTTCTCAATATTTACACAAAATTCGACGAATATTTTTCATACTTGTGTTAATGACCATACAACCATATTGGTGTCTCCTTATTGCCGTCCATACTGTCGCAAATACTTCCTTTGACAGTATTAGTCCCAGTGGTGGTTTGTAACTACAGCCACGCCCTAAATCTTCGACTGTTTCTTTATTGTAGCAAATTATACATTTTGCGATATAAGTTTTATAAGATTACGTTTTTAAAATATGTATTATAGCTTGTAGATCAAGAGTTATACTTAGTTTGGGCTATTATATTGCTCCAGTGTCTGATGACATTTTGCGTACATGGGTCAATTCAGGGAAAAAATCTTAGCGCTAAATTTCCGTGACAGTGACAAGTGATCCGGTGCCCCTCAATTCGAAAGGCTTTCGCGCTAACCAAAACGGTCAGCTCATAGTCTTCGCACAGATGAAGTTTCTCGTTTTTTTGTTTTTTTCTTTTGAGCCTGCCTTCCTGTCTACCTTGTCCTTCTTCCACCCTTAAAATAGCTTGAAACATTTCGCTCCCAATAGTTCCAAATACCCGTTCCTAACTCATAGCTCAATTCTCACCTAGGATGTTTCTGTTAGTGTGTCTTAGGGTTTTCAAACTTGGCAAACGTACGAATGAATTAGCGCTACCATTAGCGAAATGAGAGGAGAGAAGTATGATGTAAAACAATGAGGTATTCACTGGAGAAAAAATAAAATCTTGGTTGAATTTTTAGGTAGATAAAAGTATCATAAAACCGATAGCCGGAAAAAATGTCCCGAGTCGAAACAATTCATATTACCTCCATTCCCAAATGTATATATTCATAATAATAAATATCCCCCGGGATAAATAGCCGTTATAGCAAAGAATCTCTTTTAGTGGTGATTAATCATAAACTGAGATATGTGTAAAAAAAGTAAAAAATTTGATATATATCCGAAGAAAATGCACATTCATAAAGTTAGATTTTTTTTAGAGCCCCTTCAGTCCTTCCTCCACCCCAGCGGTGCACCCCATCGGAGAGTTTCCCCTCTTTCATCCGGGCCATCTCCCGTGCCTCACTGCCCCAAAACCATCCCTCCCACGCACCCATTCATTCCATCACCCCTCTCCCCCAATCCTCGACATCCGCAGCTAAAACCCCTCTCCATCTCCTCGACTCTCCCTCTCTTACCAAGGAGGCGCCACGGGAATGCGCCAAGGGCAGACTCCGAGTCTAGACCGGGGAGGGTGGGCGGCCTGGAGTAAGAAACAGTAGGTGGAGGAAGGAGGGAGAGCAGTTGAGTGGAGTGGGCCGGACAAAATGGGAGATGGAGCGTTAGGGCGGGTTGGGAGGGAGAGAGAGAGGAAATGGAGTGGCTGAAAGCATACACAAGACGGACCCAAAAATTCAGAATCGATTCTCTCTGATGTTGTAAAATATTGAAAAAAACCAGAGGAAGATTTATTATTTTGTATTTCCTTGCATAATACTATTCACGAAATAGTCAAAATATTCCGTGGTAGCCAAACATGCAGGAAAATTTGTGTGAAACTTTTACATACGAGTATGTATTACCAAAAATATATAATAAGACAGACATTTTGGACTCTTCCAAATAATCATTAAATTTTATCTTTGCTCATTTGAGTTGACGTATGTAAATCCACTCCGAAGTTATCTTACCACCCTTTCATCCTCTTTGTTTCGAAAGGATTTACATTTTAATCTTGTTCCACGGCTCTATAGAACTGATGTAGTTTTTTTCAACATTTCTTTAGCTGTAGAAACGGTTATGGACCGTTGGAAGCTAGATTTGTTGAGGAGAAAATTGAGGATTTAAGTACTCCTGTCAGTTCATGCGTATCAGGTTACCCATTTTGGCAAGAGAAAATACATAGTACAAGTACATATGCATATACAAGTACGTATATTGTACAACATCTCTTGGTGATAATAGAAGACGATACAGGAACATGTAGGAAAAACAAATTACAACTCATACTATAAGTTTTTGGCGGCCAGCCGTCATCAAGGCGAGAAGGTAATGACTCAACTTCAGTCTTTTCTCGCCTTGATGTCGTGTAGTCTTCTGTCCGTGAAAAGATAAATTTCAGACCGTCCATGACAACTATTAAACGTTGAATTTTCGTGAACTCCCCCTTGTTTCTCTATACTTTTTCAGCTCTTTTCACTTGTCTGACTTTGAATCGTCTACGTAAAACCCTATTTCTTCCTCTTCCTCACTTACCCAGCATTACCTTTCCATTATGTCTTTCAGTATCCCCGAAATTATTCCAGAATATTTCCAACTTTGTAGCCTTTTCTTTGGATTTCCCATGACAATGTCCTCCCGTCTTCCACCAGGTTAATAACTTCGTCCTTCTCTCTCCAACTTATTTACTCCGTTATTATCTAAATCTACACCTTTATGCTCATAAGATTTTCTCAAAACAAGATTTCGGATCTCTATAGCAATACTCTCCATGTGAAAATCTTTGTTAATTCTACTTCACGTTTATTTGTAGTGATCCTGTCATCAATTCCCTATTTCCTTGATTCAAATTCTCTTCCTTATGTCTTCGATGCCAATGTTCCTTCAAATTACTGATATGCCCTTTACCTGATTAATATATTCTCGTATTCGAGTATCTTATTCTTCAAGTAACTTTTATATGTCCTTTATGTGATTTATTTATTCTTGTATTCGATTAACTTATTTTTCAAACTTCTTGAGAATGTCATTACTTTGGGTTTCTCGTGAGCGACCTAGATGCCATATTTTTGTCATAACGTTTATTTAAACATTTTTTCCTTGTTTGCATAATATAACAAATATTGAGTTTTTAAAAAAATAACTCATCAAACCGATAGTGTATTTTGCATAATTTGTTACGAAATTACAACTATTGAGGCGTCGCAACACGGGGGTACAATACGTATGTGCATCCCCTTCACGCCGTGATCTGTTGTATAGTGCCATAAAACCCTATCCTCTCCTATTGCTTAATTTCTTCCGTGCGGCCCAGTCCTTGCCAGCGTCTTACGCGTCTGCACATGCATTGCTCCTTGCATGGTCTTCCGTTCCTAAAATGTTGAGTATCCCTCGTCCTTAGGGTATGATCGACCACATTCACAATTCATGACTTTCCAGTTCTTCCTCTCAAACCCATTACTCATACACATTTCATATTGATTATTCGACTGTCATCCATTTTCCCTCATCATGGCGAAACCAGAGTACTAAACGTCTTTGCAGAATGTTTATTTATAACCGGCGCATTCAATAAATATTCTTTCACGATCCCGTTCATTCCCCACTTTCGTTCACTCTCTTCATGTTTAAAAAAAAACAGGTGCGACATTCTTTATACTATCCACGCTCCCTATCATGCTTCGGTCGTCTGACACTTCTTTGACACCTCAGGTGACCAAGGGTAGGAAGTATTTCGTAGAAAGGTATGCAAGTTCATCAGCCTTTTCGATACTACGTGAAGGTTACGCGAATACTTCGAGATTATCTCAAGCGGTTGGAACACTCTACCGCTTGTTCTAAGTATATTTGTTTTGTTCGCTCTCCAAAAGCATCCAGCGAAGAGCAATTTCTCATTTTTTTGTAAATTTTGCAATTTCAACTAAACTCCAGGGATGTGACTTACCAAATTTCTATTAAAAATATTCACAAGATAATTGTATTTATTACTGTTATCACGTCTGGCATGAATAGATGGGCTATAGTTTTAATACTTATTCCTATTAATTCTCTTCATATTATTTATTATACTATTCTCTTCACATCATATTTGATAAAAGTATAAATCTGTAGTAATCCAAATTGAATTGGAAAATCGTCTCACCTGTGAGAAATTACCCCTATAGTGCATCACCCTAGGAATTAAGTTGGCATAAGCTAGATATGAAATTTGGACGAAAGGGATATTTGTTTTTCTGAAACTCTTTCTTCCTAATGCCATTGCATTTAATAGTATCCATCAAGGTGCTCCAAAGCCGTTTCACTGATAAACCTATGATTTTACTTCTTTAATGTTACCATATTTCTGTACTCCTCATTTCTACTTGCTGAGGTTTTCGCCGATTTTTCTTATCCCACGGAGGAATATAGAACCTAGTACTTCCCCAGCAAAAGACAATGGGAAAGTTAAGGAATAATAACCTTTCATCCATGTTACTGCTGAACTATTATGATTTGTGAAACAAACTGCCGAGGCTCGGAGAGACAGAGGCCTAAAGGAATTGTTTAGGGATCTTAGTACCTTAAAACGATTTATCATGTTGTCACTGGGGATGTCACATGTTATCTTGTATCTTAGATAATTAAATATTTGGAGCTGTAGCAAACTATATTTGACCCGAAATTAAGTTTGTTCCGACGACTGTGAGTGACTACTTTAGTGAAACACCCGCTCTGGACAACTTGACCCGTTGTCAAACCCGAGAGCACTTCAACTATGGTATAATTGAAATTACTGCCCCGTAAAATTTACCCGATGATATAGTATTCCACAACTTGGTTTAACAGAGTAGTTAATTTTTAAGTAATTTGAATCTAAAAATTTTTCCAATATTCTTTTGGAGAAAATATCACCAATATAATTTTGTATTTCCTTCGTCTTAACTGTGCTTTTTTCCGCGGTGATGAGCCGGCATCTGTATCGACTCTCTAAATCAGTGCATATCTACTCTTGTGGGTCGTCCTTTGCTATCTCTCTCTCTTTCCATTCCTTCCTATCCCGCCACGCACCCCGCGCCCGTTGGATGTTCCCGTTCGGAAAACGGGACTGAAAGAAAAAAAAATGATTCCCTCCTCTTACCCTCTCGCTTGTCGTTTGTTTTCCTCCAAGCACGGGCGAATTCCTCTCCTTCTCCACCAATAGGTATCTTTTCGAATGTTCACCGCTTTACTTTCACTCGCGTGTGTACACGCATGAGGAGACCGGAGCAAAACGGGGGAAGGAAGGAAGGGAGGGAGGGGAGGCGAGGTGTGGGTCAGGAAGAGAAGGGGGAGGATATGCGGAGATGGGAAGGAGACGACTGGGGGAAGGATTGGTGGTGGTACGGGCAGCAGCTTCATTTTTGGGGGGTCCCTCCCATCCTCCCCCCCACCAACATCCCCTCACTACCTCTCAATCCATTTAATCAAAATGCGGGAAGCGCAATAAAGTACGGCGAAAAAAAATACTCGAGGTATTGACGTTGACAAAAATGATACATCTCTCATTTGGTGGGGAAAAGCATGGCCTGTTTGTGTTTACCAGGATTTCCGGGCTTCCCTTCGGATTAGAAAAAATAAAGAAAATCATTTCGGAACACGCACTCCTGAAGTAGGACACGGGAAGCCTATGGAACACTTCGTTTGGTAATGATCACGGTGTGTTGTGTTTCTTTTGTGGTTTGCGAAACGTCTGGTGTGTGCGGTGGATGATCTGAATTTCCGAAGTTGTTCGAACGTATTCGGTATATGCTTTAAATATAGCACTAATGCATGATCTCCGGGAATGCGTGGAAATGCAAGATTGAGAGCATTTTGTGAAAGATCACGGGCAACTCAGAAAATGAGGAGAACTGTACGTAGAGAGAGAGAACAGGAAGACTACTCGGCCATAATTAATGAGCTATATTTTTTGAGTTCTTTGATCAACCATCTAAAAAATGAGGGTTCGATTTTTAACAATAGGAATGAAGCGTTATTTTTTACTCATCCTTTTAAAATGAAAGGATTGATTTTAAGAGCCACGTTCAATAAATAATTATCATACATTTGGTAGTTATTAGACCGATACCTAAGGTCATTTGCGGATCATTCATTTTTCATTTGCATAATTTATTGCTTTATTTGAAGTGAATATTGCGACAATAGCCGTCATTGAAAGTTGAAACATGTTCATTCTGTCTTTGGCAGGAGAAAACGCGACGAGCGGTGAGCTGCTTTAAAATGTTGCTTACTCCTAAAAAAAATTGCCATCCATGGTCTATAAAAGGCTAAGGAAGGGTTATGATGAGTGCTCTTCCCTATAGCAGAGCTAGAAGATGGTTTAAATGTGTATATACAATAAAATCAAAGTAAGGTGGATCCTGAACTCAAGTCACTGCTTTAACGGAGGTTAACATTATTACCGCTTCTATCATTGAGATAAAATACCGTCAGATATCGTTATGAGTACTTCTTTATTAAAAATATATAAAATTTTATTGAGTGCCACCTGCTCATTGGTAACAGAAAATTACGTATGAGACACGCGCGATGTCTTCCGCGAAATGGCGATTATCTCGCAGTGAAAATGTAAAGGTTGTTTCTCATCCTCCACGTAATTTAAAACTAGCCCCATGTGACTTTTCTCGTCAACTAATGAAGAAATACGTTCTATAAATAGAAAATATTTATGCATGGAAAAGATGTATAACGTCAAGTTAAAATATTCTAAAGTCAATCCCATGAAAAAATTGTATGACAACTCTTTATTGAATCGTTCTCATATATTCGAGGGATTGATAAATGTCATGAAAGTTCTCATGAGAAGAAAGAAAGTTGTCACATGAAAGCTTTCTGGCATTTCGCTGATAAATGAACAACTTGTCATAAGGGAAGAAATTGAATGAATGAATTATTATTTTAAAATTATTTAGAATAACTTTTATGTATATTAATAACTACGATACGCATGTCGAATTTGAATTCTGGAATAGTCAGGTGTTTCAGCTTTGATAAACGGCTGCGAGGACGGTTGGGAATATGATTTAAAAGGACTAACGACAGGAGAGAACTCTGAATGGGAGGTACTTGGTTCACCGAGGAACACTGAGAATAACGGAGCGCGCTACTTGTGGAGGGCTTAACTGCGTACCTGAGGTCGCAACTGAGTTGTAAATTGCACTTATAAAAATTTGCAATTATGGGATAAACTGATATTTCTCTTATTCATGCGTTGAAAAGACCTTGTGATTTCTACACCGGGAATCCAATGCACTCCAGTTATTTACAAACCACATCCAAATAAACAAATCAATGAAAAAGATGACTGCAACTTTTATTCGTATTCCGAGTAAAGAATTTCGACGCATTTTGAGAACTATGTATTTAAAATTAAAGAGGAGTTTAAAAGGAAACAAGGGCTTAACGATCAAAAGTCACTCTAATGTACAGATGTGCACCCATATTCATCCGAATTTTAATTCCGCTTACAACCCTAAAAAATATATAGTTCGAGTTTTAATCAGTTTGAAATTCCGTACCACCTAAACAGGCTGGCTAGCTATTCATCGGATAGAGTTTCTGGTTGCTAAATCATATATTTACCGAGGATAAACGTTATAAAAAGGCAGCGAAATATAACTTCTGAGAAAATAAATGAAAAGCTTTGACCGTGAGAGCAGCAGTGACAGTTGCGGAAAGCCAGCGTTCGTCCTGGGAATTGATGATGGATGAGTGATATTTGTTTTGGTAGCGTCAAAATCCATGTATTTTTTTCGCTGGATTTCCGTTTCTTTGGAGGAGCAGCCTTTACAATAGTGATGGAAGAAGCAACAGGGAGATAGTTTTGAAGCAAACAGCACTATTGAAGAAAGGAATCAACTGTGTTCACATATATTAAGGCATTGATAGTCTCTCAAAAAGGGCATGGAGAATCGACGATCATTTCTACGGATGTGGATTACGGCGGAAAACATCAACAAGGAAGCAATATTATTGGGACGACGGATATGTGGATGCGCTGCAGATGAATTATGTAGTAAGAGAATAACGTGAAGCTGTAATGATATTCTATTGAAATAGTGGTAGGAGCAGATTTACGTGATAGATAGTGTATTAGAAGGGAGAAAATAACCGTCGAGGATTTCCTAAAAAATAAAAAGAGCAATTAAAATTGGTAGTACGCATTAAATTTGTGGAGTAGATGAGATAAGAGACGTGAGAGAATAGACATAACTGAATAGTCATGGCTAAGATCAAAAGTGAAAACAATGCTCATTTTCTTTATCGGCATTAATGGAGTGGTCCATTAGAAGTTTGTTCCTCATGAAAAGATTGTTAACGCTCCCTACTATTCGGATGTGCTGGAAAGACTCCGAAAAAGATTCACCAGGACGAGGAAAGACATCTCCGCTACCTGGCAACTCCATCACGGCAACGCGCCTTGCCACAAAGCGCTACGAGTCCGCGAGTTCCCTGCCATACTCCAGGCGCCAACGCTTCCCCAACCCCACCTATAGTCCTGACGTCGCCTCAGCAGACTTCTTTTTGTTCCCTCGGATTAAGGCAGCCCTGAAAGGAACAAGTTTTTAGTCCATAGAAGAGATCCAACCGTGACAAAGACCGAGTAAGAAGTCCCCGAAGATGCCTTCTAGGGGGCGTACCGGTCGCTGAAAAAATGTGTAGGGGCCCAAGAATAGTACTTTGAAGAATTTTAAGTGTTTTTGCAAATCTGTTCAATCAATTACTTTTTTAAAAATTGCATTATTTTCGGAACGCACTCTGTGTATGTATACATGTGTGTGTGTGCGTATATATACATGTATATACACATGCGTATTTATAGAGGAAAAGGGAGAACTAACGCAAATCACACAGGACGATACTGCGAAAGATTCATTGAGCTTGAAACTGTCGCAACAATTTAGTTGCATGATCAAATATAGGAATAAAAAATTATACTGCTTCCATTATATGGGGGTCAAAAGCGGGTGATGAAGATACAGTCAGATATTGCATTGAATTTACGATTTACAAACCCCGGCACTCCGAGGACCGAAGTCTCTTATGTTTGATGAATTTACCATGAAAGAAGGCTATCGTTCGCAAAGAGGAAACTCGTATTTGAAATTTCAGAGTATCGACCATCTAATTAAGAAATCTTTCAGGTAACTAATTCAGCTCTGAGGAATGGAAGCGATGTTTCCTTAAGCGTATAAATAAAATGAGAGACATTATAAATTTTGAATTTTTGAGATCGAAGACATATCTCGTATTTCTGTGATCCTGGAAATTTTCTTTTCCTTTGATTTTGACAATCTTGACGGAAGCGCACTAATAAGATAAGGGTATTACATCTGAATAGTTATATCAACGATGTAACAGGGTCCTATGCAATATTTATGCGTGACCCAATGTCTTCCTTTCTTGTTTGGATGCGGTATCAGGCGCCTTGAGATAAAATTGTATTTTCAATTACTGGGTTGTTTGTACTCATTTTACAATAATAAGTTTCACTAATGTACTGCGCTTCAGTCGTTAACGTTTTTTATATTAAAAGGCACCTATTCAAATCCCAGTCAGTCGTCCCCAATTCCAGGTTTTCTGCCAAAATGTTCAAAGAATTACGGGCCATATTTGCATGCCTAAACCCGATGGACTTAGGAAAAAAAATTAACCCATTTTCTTGAACACACGTAGGCACGTCTACGTCACCGGATCTTGAAAATGAATGGACATTAAGTTTAAAAATTCCCCCCTCCACGAATCCTGCATTTACAAGAGAGAATTTTGACGATGTTTAATCAGTAGGTTTTACCGCCTCGGAAACCGGTGAACCGTTTCCTGACGCTGTAATGTCTGCATTAGCGGGGTCGTATCATAATTTAGATGTCGGGATAGGGGAGATGGGGCATGGGATGTCGGCCGTGGGAAAGATGGGAATGGGAGGTGGTTGGGTGGTAAAAGGTGGGAGGTGGGGGAGTAACGGGAGGGAAGTAGCGGAGGAGGAGAGGGGTTGTGGGTGAGGAGAAGAGGGCAAGGGAAGGGCTGCCGAGGATTGAGGAGGGAAGATGGCAGATAACCAGAGGAGGGTCGGAGACCGTACACAGACCCACGGCACACCACACACACTCACACACATGGATAGACATTACAGCACGGCCTCCGGGTCTTCCCCTATCACTCCCAAACCGCCCCTTCCTATCAAACCTCTCCTGTGCCTCCCTTATTTTTTCCACCTCTGAAAACTATGACATACACTGTCTGTAATTTTATTCAAAAATTATATTTCCGATTCTGCACATGGCCGTGATAGTGTTCTTCATTACTACAGGTTAAAAAAAATGCTCATCGCTAACGATTCTGTGAGAAGGCAATTAATATGAAAAGTGTAATAACTAATTTCTCTTGGCGTATGTATATTTTGTAGGGACTAGTGATTTTTTTAGTTGGGAAACCTATGAGTGAAATTCTAACATTTAGGAGATTGCTGTTCTCCAAGAGCGAACAGCCTTGATTGCTCGGCCGAAATACCTATTATTGGATATGAGTTTACATAAATTAGTAAAAGCTTGAACTTTAGAACATTCTCATTTTATGATAATTATAATGTGGCTTTATTCGGGCGAGATTGAGACTGTGGAAGTCCCTTCTTCCATTTAACCTATTTTGAGAGTAATTAGGAATAATTTATTCAAACGAGGCACTCAGCGAGAATGACCGGATAATGTAAGGACTGATATAGTTAACGGTAGCTGTACATATTGTCTCAACCTCATAAGACGTTAAGTTATATTTTCGTCTTTTATTTATATTTTCCATTGAATCTGAATTTTCCCTAGTTAATTTAGTTTTTGCTAACAAAAATGGCCGTTGTTGGAAATATACCTCCGTTGTAAACTTTCCTTGCTACACCAATTTTTTATGAAACTCTTTTTGTTATATTTTCCTGTGCATTATCAATCACGAATCAAAATGGATCCTATTGACACCTCTGTGTATTCCGAAGAGGGGTTACAAAATTTAATATATATTACCGGAGAACTAACTGTACGTCCTGGATACATAAAGTTCAAAATTAGTTCAGAATCCGATCTTTATATTATCGTAGGTCATCGCCAAATGGAAAACAATATTACTGTTATTTGCCCCAGAAGAACAAATACTAAAGTGTCAAATTAAATTGGATTCTCCCATTGAGTCATTAAGTGTCAATTGAATTTATGCAGTAGAAATTGGATATGTGGACGGGAAAAAAGGAAAACTACGTTTTACAGCCCCCCCAAACTCAATGGATTCGGAGTTATTTAATCTTCATTGGGGTTCACCTTCGTAGATGTAATGTCATAAATTTATATTTCATTTCTCAGGCCAAACGTATTTTTTCTCCTTCTCGGAAATTGGGAAAATTATCCTTTACTTGAGACTCGTCGTATAATCTGACGAAAGATTAAGTGGAAGACGAGACCGTGAGCTTTCATTGGCAGTAAGATTGGTTCGTCCATGGCCCAGCCACCCCCTCGTTCCCCCACCCGACCCCCTCCTAGCACACCCCCCCGCCCCCCGCGCACACTCCTTCCGTGAGGTGGTGGTCCCTCATCCGCCCACTTCGATATAATATCGCAAATACTCCGACCGAGGGGCGTAATCACATTCCTCTTCCCTCCCATTCCCCAAAACCCTCCCTAACACTTTTAAAAGGCACTCAGGCCTAAGTGGAAAAGCTCATACCTATAGCAGAAGCAGTTTTTTTCCTTATTTTCGGATCCTTCCCACGCCCATCTACTCGTAGATCTTCGCTCCGATGTAAGCCCTCCTGCCTCCTCCATCTCACTATCACTCCCTCTATCCTCTCACTTCCCTCACTTCGCTTGCTTTTTCCGGGAAATGACGTGACGGATGTCCTCGTTGACGTCTGTCGGTTATCGGATCGCTTCACTCATTCGTCCACCGTCTCTTTTATTTTATTCTTTCCTTGGCCCACCCCTATCGCTCCATCCCCACCCCGCAATCCAACCGCGGTGGCAAAGGATGGTACAATTAGAAAGCATGTCAGTTTGGGCCGTTTCTGAGTGTCTCCCATCAAACTCTCACTTCTCACTTGGTCAGGTTATCGAACAGGAGAATTTATGGTCCCACTATCGGGGTCGAACATTTTCTAATATTCAAAATGCGTAAGTGGTCCGGTTGATGGACAATGTATTCGAGCATTTCCGGTTTGTGCCCATGTCCAAGGTTTGGAATAATGATAATGAAATGAGTAACATTTCACCTACAAATGCAATAACTTTTTAAAGAAGTAGAACTAGATGTTTAACGTAAGGATGACAGAATAGATTCTATCCCAAGCAAATAGAGATAATAGGATGAATAAATGTGAGAATATTCTTTCGTGAAATTGTCGCCAGCAAAAAAAATACATATAATTTCAGGATTTTAAGTAATTAAAGGATTTCAAGTATGCATCTTTTCAAGTCGTGAAGTTTAGCGTTTCGAGATATCATCTCCCATGATCCTACAAGACTTTGGTAGAAAATATGGAATTCATTGTAAAATATTCTTCAAAAAAGTTGCCTCGGATTAGCGAAATCGAACGTTTCGTGGTACGTATTTTAGGTTTAGTTTTGGCTGCATGCCATCATTTTAAGACATTGGACCCATCCCTTGGCGTAATCATGTATTTAAATTCAAAGTTTCCCGGGTTATGAGTTTGGACGGTGTTTTTCTTTCAAGAATACTTAATCTGTATTAAGGTTGAAACCAATCAAGGAGATCATTCTGTTCCCCCGTTCTTACTCAAAGGTACTCGTTACCATCAGTTATTTGAAATGTTTACCATCAATTATTTGAAAGTAATTTTGTCTCATAAAATCCCTCGTTTTAAAACAGCTAATTACTTTTAGGAGAAAATAGGCATGCTAAATGCTTGAATTCTTGAATTTGGGGCCCAAATTATTAGGGAGCATTTCATTGCCAATGAGACGGTAATGGTTTGATGGGGAATGAAGCATTATTTCTAAGAAGCTACTCACTGGCGAAAAAAATTCTGGAATACGATGAACAATTAAAGAGTGTTTGAAATGAATCACCGCTATAATCATTGAAGAATGGAGATCTAGTAGATGAAGGGAGAAGCCTATTAGTAGAAGGCATTAACAAGAAGAGGAGATAAACTTGGTTGACACAGGTTATACACAATTTATAATCTTATAAAATTTCCCTATAAACATTGAAAAACGGAGATTTAGTAAATGCACTGAGAACCCTATGAAAGGTATTAATAAGGAGAAGAGATAAACTTGGTTGAAATATGTTATGCACAATTTATTCGCAATATTTAGGCAAAATTAGTTCAGGCACATGTGTTTAGGCAAATAAGTTTACACGAAATCAAATTTAGCATTTTATTCATGATATCTTGAAACCAAGGGAAGGAAACAGTATGCAACTGGATGCTTTATTTTTTTTGTTTCAAGAGAGGGTTCTAACGAGAAATTGATTCACAAACTAATATATTATTGTTTTAAAAAGAAAAAAAAACCAAGTGCAACTTCTTATCTAACCGTTAATATGGGCTCATTATCAAACCGGTTACGAAAAGTAGTCATCGACTGAGTGAACTCATTAGAAGTAGACGTAATTTGAGGACTAACGCAGGGAAATGTTAATTGACCGCTCCTTTTCTCGACATACTTCTCATGTATAGACCTCATTTTTGCATGTAAACAGTTATCATAGATTATCTCCGGAAGAAACATTGATTAATAAAGACATTAGGGTAACAGCTTGCTACTCTCTCACAACTTAGACCTGATGTTGGAGTGGTGTACAAAATGGGAGTTAGAATTAAATTTCAGGAAATATACAGCACAAGCTTTTGAATGAAAGAAGAGAAAAACAAGATTTGAATTATATGATAAATGATATTTAGTTCCGCATATCAAAACAGGTCAAGTACTTGTATGTTTTATTATATTAAATTTTCAATGGGATATACACAGCAGAAGGTTATCTGCTTCTATATCTACATATTATGTTGACGCCTCAGCAAGGGCGTGTGTATTATCTAAGATTATGCGGGTCATTGTTAACTAAGCTAAGTTACACTCGACGGCTTGTAGGAAAGGATAATGAAAATGAAAAAGAGGGACATGTTACTCTACTACACTTCTAGGAAAAGTGGCAAGTATTTTGAATTCATGGGGCAAAATATTAGTGTATCACTTGGAGTTTCAGAAAAAACACCGTCATATTTGTGAAAAATTGCTACAAAAAGAAAACAAGCGTGACAGGTATGTTTAAAGAATTATGTTGGCAGGCGTTTTATTCGCAAAGAGTGAAGTTAAGACTACACAAGAGTAAGACTCAAGACTTTCAGAAATGTGCAGAATGCATAAGTTTTCTTCTGACACCGAGGGAATGTTATGACACCAAATTATTTTGTTAAGTTCAAACCCCGGGATAAAATAATACAGAAACCGTCACCGTGTTTTGTTATTAGTGGAATTAGGTTGTGTGAAGCGTGGAGAAGTTGGATTTGTAAAACGTTGATTTGATAAAAAACTATATTAGTGGCTTGCGAGGTATTATTTAGATACAGCTCACATGATTCCCACAAGGGAATGGATCAAAGAAAAGAGGTATTATAGAAGAAGATCAACGATAAATTACGCTTAGCAAATGGTAAAAACTGGCCCTGAAATGTATTATGAAAGAATTGAAATAAACGGGATATCTTGGTGGAGTTGCTATCAATTCCAATTCATTAATCGTGATGGTGATGATTTATATCATTTGGAGCATAAATATGACCTAAAATGTCACCGAAAGTAATTTCCATTGGTACCCTACCGCAATATTACCACTATGTTAACCACCGGATTTTGGTCATAGTAGTTAAACGATTTGTTATTTTAAAAATGGGTGATTTCTGATGAAAATTTTACTGGAAACCAACCCCTATGTCCGAGAAAACCTCGGTAAATTTAAGACTCCATCCCTCTGTCGCTACACACTGAAATTTAATACCTGGTACACAAATCAAATGCGGCTTCACTCCCAACAGATTTGAGTGCTTAGAGTTAGTTCTGTGGATTTTATGGTTTTTATTTCCGGCCGGCCCAAGTACGTTAGCAGAGCATTTACCATGCGTTTCACTTTACACTTGTTTCGCTTGGCTTTATTGGAACTTTTTTTCGTTTTCAAACTCCCAAGTGAGTTCATCTCGAGTGTGATTCGGTTTCATTACTGTGTTCCAATATCATCTGATAACAATAATCATGCTTGCTATTTTTATTTTAACTTTAACGCGTTTTTGTGTGTGCTATGGAAACTTTTTGGTGGCAGAGTATTGTAGTTATTTGAAGTGAGAGGGTTTTTGTCCTCGACGGATGACGGAGAAGAGCGTGATATATTTTCAGGCGCACCACTGGAGTTACCTCATAATATGCACAAAGGAAATCAGGAGGTAAACTACCCGATATAATATTACATTTCAATGGAAAAATTTCAACGAGTTGTCGCTTTTTTAAAAATGTGTAGTTGAACCATGGCAAATATACGGCATTGCACGAGCCTTTAAAAAGTACTCATCAACCTATTTTTTCTTTCACCCAGTCATTGATATAAATCATGCCTATATAACTTGTCCAAAATGGAAAAAAAATATTAATTAAGGACGAGCAAGTAATGAAGAAGATTGTTGAGAAAAATTTAGTACTTTCGGAAAAGTTGCGAGCTGACAGGACGAAGCGAAATATAATTTAAGCCATTATTATACGCCTGGTAAGGTACTAAATCCGCATTTGGATCATCGTGATTAACGTGTCACGTACATGAAGTTTTGGTATAGGTACCGAACATATTTAAATATGAAAGTAATCATTTTATTATACTTAGCTACTTTACGTCATTGGTTTACTACGAGCTCGTACATGCCGATATAGTACCCAACTTGCGTACTGATAAAGATTCCTTGGATCATGACGGCACTTGACTGAAATCATGAAATATATTTATCATTTTATCTAATTCTTAGATAAAATAAAGGTTTCATTCGTTTTTCGTCCGGTTCCGTGCTCATTCCCCGCCGCACGTCTTTGTCAAGGCTCTCGGGGTATTTTTTTTAGATGTAGGTGTAGCCTGGTTGGTATTCCGCGGACAGTCCCATCTACGCCATATTGCTTTGGATGCCTTCGCGTGGGCTCGTGCTCTTTGAATTATAGGACGTGTTATTGTCGCATTTCCGTGGTCGCTTTCTGGTGGAGCCTGTCATTTTCCCATTTCTGCTTACAAAGCCAGCTTCATAGTTAGGAAAATTGCTTTTTTTTTGGCGAGAGAATGGACCCATCAAAGAATATAACGGCATTGTAAGACTTTATCGCCATTCGTAGCTCGTATTACTTTGGAGCTGGATTCGTTCTTCTATAATGTTCCTCGCTTTTTGAACCTTCGGGTGAAAAAAATTTCCTTCTGAAATCCTGGTAATCTTTTTTTAGTATCGCCCTTATTATCTTTGTGTCTCTCCCTCATGTGGACTAAAAATACCTTCCGTGGGCCCTTTTACCGCAGTAGGAATGGCTCTTTCGTTGCCTTAGTATTTATGACACCGTTTCTTTCACGCCAATGTCTTTGGAAACTAAGTCTTATTCACTTATTAATTAAGAATGGAGAATATAATAAGATATTATTAATGTTAATTGTATTCTACCGTTTAAGGCAGGTTTTAGATAAACCAAGATTGTACAACAATACATTTCTTCGCCTCTCACACAAACATAACACAGTATGGCATGTGATACTAAAATACATTCCTCTTTAACTCCACATACTTTCTTCCTCTTTTTAATCCGAACAATATGTGTTTTCTTAGCCTTCCCCTTCCTCGCTTATCTAAAATTCTCCCACTTATCCCAGTCTTCAGCATCCCGTCGCCAATCAAAGCGCTCTGTATCTATCTCTGCATTTGCCTCCTTTTGATTTCTCGTATTAATCCCCTCTCCTCTCTCACCACGCATAGCACTTCATCGTTTGTTTTTTCTTTCAGCCCACTTCACTTTCTCCATTCTTCTCAATACCGTCATTTCAAATGCCTCCATTTTACGCCTATCGTCTTAATTCAACGACCGCGCTTTACAAAAGCAGGCTCGATATGAAAGTTTTAACGAGCCTTTTCCTAACATCCATGCCCTGCTATCAATTCCCTCCTCCTTTTGAAAGCTTCTTTCTCTTCAAACTCGTCTCATGTGCCTACTACTTAGACCATTTTGGTCCACAACACTTCGGAGATTGGTCGACTATTCCACCTGCTCTAGTATTTTCCTCCTATTTTAATGTTTAACTTAGCCTTTCTCTTTCTGGAAAGCCACCTAACCTTTGTTTTATTTATATGGATTCTCATCCCATATCTATTTCACTGAGTTTCCAATTCACTCAGCAATGCTTGCAACCCCTTGGCTGACTTACAAACTAGAGCTTGGTCATCAGCAAACCTAAATGATTTTACGTATTCCCCTCCGACTTTCATTCCAATCTCCAATTCTCCCCATGCCTCTTTAATCATTTCCTCCACACATACGTTCAACAGCACAGGTGATGATGGACAATCCTGCCATACTTCTCTTCCTAACACTGCCCAACCGGATTCTCTAAATTTAATATTTTCCCTATCTTTCCTCTTTCTCAAAAATTTTACGTCCACTTAATATTTATAAATGAAACTAATACGCTTAAAAACATTTCGATCGTAATATGTTAGGAGTTCAGGGCAAAAATTATTCACATTGACTGGGAGATGAACTCGAATCCCTCAATATCCGACTGAGTTCTTTGCTAATTAAGCTTCCGAGACGAAGCCAAACTCGCTAAAGCACACATCGAGGGATCTGCTTTCAACCCACAGAAAAGGCAAATGGATTTTATTCTGTGAATTTATTGCATTTAGACGCAAGTCAGCGGAGATCTCTGTTGCAAGTAACGGTCGTGCTGTTTCTAGCATTTCTCTGAATACGTCGTTGGTCTTTTTGTGTTGATAAACTCGCGACTGATATACCATGTATCATTATTGAAAAGTCTATATATCCTAGAAGCCTGGTTCTGCGAAACTCTAATGAATATTACCTTATTTAAGTGTATTCGTCGTGTATTTCTTGGTTGTGAAAAGTGTGTGTTTTATGTCTGGGAAAAATATTAATACTGAGCAGTTTTGGGCGCAGATTTTAGCTGAACAGTTCCCACTAAGGCTTAAGGAAAAGGTTGCCTGATCATTACTGTGAAAGCTTGGCAGTTTATTGATTCCCTGTCTAATGTTATGATTTAAAATAAAGATGAAAAAACGGTTTATAAATACTGTATCGAGTTAGTGAATGAACATATACTAGTACGAATTTGAATTAGAAAAGAAGAATACTGTTACCATACCCTTCAGATCAAAAGCTTATTATTTTTAATCTCAGGGCTTTCTAGTTTCCTTGAATAAGTATTGGGAATTAAATTAGTTTCCTCAGTTTTTGAAGTAAGTGCTTACATTAAACGCCTGTTATGTTAAAACAAAAAATCAACTATTCAAATAAAATTTCTAGTAATTTCGCTCTCTCTTAAATACATGAGTTGCTCATACCCAAGTTTAAAAATAATTATGGGTGCCATATTTTTTTCTCATCGCAAGCATTTTTAACTTGCCATCTAATTACTTAATTTGTCGCTGCAACCGAAAGACTCCGTCATATAATAGAAGTGTCATGTTCCGGAGGTGGAAGGGTGCACAGTAATCGATGATCTACTGCACGCGAAAAAAGTTTTAAACTGCCTTTTTGGTTTTAACATCGTGATCCGCCCTCGCTTCTACGGGTCCACTTTTATGTTACTCGCCACTCTTCTTGTCGCTCCAGAACACATCCACGCCGCGACGGAACTCGTATGCTCCTCACGAACAGATTCCCCTTCGCCTCATAGTTCCTCCCCCATAGTCCCATCCCTGAAAGTACCCCCGTCCCCCCCTTGCCGGGAAGGGGAATGAAACCGCGGGTATCGGATGCAGCAGCTCTCTCTCCGCGCAACCCCTCCTCCTCTTACATTCCCTCCCCACTCATTTCACGTCGCCGGGCATAAAACAGCAGCAGCAAGCCGCGATTCTTTGTGTTCGCGACTCTCGAGCTGCCTGTTGCAGGAGGTTTGCCGGCAAAAATTAATCTCTCTTCCCCCCCCCCCCCTGCCTTTCCAGTCTCACATCCCCTTGTTTCTCTCACTCTCTCCGGAGTCCGGTCGTCCCTCCGCCTCTGCAACTCCACACCCCTCCTTTCCCGTCCCCGTCTCGCCTATTGTCCTTTTCTCTCTGCCGTCGTTCGCTCTTTCCCGAGGGCGGGGGCCGCAAAAAAAGGGGCCATATTCTCGAGGAGTCTCCCGCGTGTACTCCCCACAAACTAAGTTTAACAGGAGGGAGGGACAACTTGACGGTCCAGGGCGGCGTTTCTCACGCTTTTTTTTTCGATCACGGATCCCCTTTGGACCAAAAATCAGGTCAACGACTCCAAAACATCCTCCCGTAAAACTTGAAAATTCATTCTAAATATATTAGCAGATGGAAGATGGCGTTCCTAAAACACTTCATCTTGGAGTTTTTACCTATCTGGAATGCTATAAAATTTGGTGTTGCTGACAAGGTTACAAATGTGAGAAACTATGCTCCGAAGTTTATCCCACAAAGTTTTTATCAATGGAGAAACAGTTCTCGTATCCAATCGGCATTACTGACGTGAAGGAAAAGCTCTTTGAAAAAACACTGATAAAATGACCAATTTTAACTTCACATATGTAGAATTATGATGGAATAGTTCCTGAAAACAACCTAAAATTATAATACATCTTCAAAATCTCTTGTTTGGCCACAAAATCAGTTTCATCCCTGTAAATAGGCCAAAAGTGGAATACACGGCAAGTGTTTGGATCCATATGAGATAGCGTCAATTTAGGATTCCGAAAAAGTTCTGGAAAATACACTAAATTGTTAGAAAATGCTGCGTTTAGAGAGTAAGCGGGAGGGGTATGTTGGAAGAATTATATTGAGAGATCCTTGTCTCACAAAGAGAGCAGGCAAGATTTATTATATCGATGGAGTCGATCTCCGGAATAGCAAATGGGAGATGAACACCGTCACCGATAGATGCAAGTACTTGTTTTCGTTTCTTTATATACACATTCAAATTGAATCGCTTACAAACTAAAATTTAATGAATAAGTCAAACACAGAAATTATAGTATACAAGTTTTTGTGTGTATGATGAAAAATAAATTTAAATGCATGTTTGTACTAATATTTACGCATGCATTGTTGGTGCTTTAACATCCACCTTCAAAAGCTCTTTCGGTGTGTTGAGGGGCATAGTATAGACGTTGGTGAAGTATTTTGCACTTCTATCCTGGAGTAAATGTACATGTAGTTGATGTAACCAAAAATTCATCAAAACTTAATTTTTTAATGATGGATGTCTGTGTTGAATCTCCAGCCAAAAACCTAAGCGATGGATTGCAGAATGCGTACAATGTGAAATAGTGGAAAAAACCCGCTTGCTGTTAGATCACCGAAGTTAGGCAACGTTCGACCCAGGCTGAGGTTGGAAGGACTCAACTATACTTCCACCGTGGTGCTCTTGTTTGCATGCTGTAGGCAGGTGAAACGTGTTTTGGCACATTGGACTAATGCGGTTTAAGTGCTCTGGGCTACTGCCTAAGGTCCCTCCAACCCTGCCCATCTATCTAACCCTTTCTCCCCTTGACACACACTCTCGGTGGCTCACGTTGTTTTGCGTAAATGCAGATAACTGACCCATTGAGCGTATTTGTTCGCCTGAATCAGTTTGCCGCGACTTTAACGAAGATTAGTTGAATGCGTATGTTACATTATGATATGAAATTACTGACGAAGAGGTAAAACGTAGTGGGTATCCCATGTAAACACAGTTACTGCACGAATTTTTTTATCCGCGACCTCTTGTTTGAGGGCGTAGAGCGTTGTTACTCTTCCCTTATCTCCAAATACACGTATCTGTGCCTGACCGTAACCTGTAACAGAGGACGTAACAAAAACTTTTAATTTTATATGTTTTCACTTAATTGAAACAAAATTTCCGCATTGCATTTAGGTAACTCCTTGCAGGTACCATGCGAATCGATAGCTATTGGGGGGCAGCACGAAATCCTCGCTTCGTCACGATGGCTATCTTTGATATGACCCCTGGTGGAGAAAGAGCAGATTCTTAAATGGCCTGGCAGTTGGAAGGGGGACAACTTTTTGATCGTTATCTTGTGCTTTCGTGAAATGGAATAGCCTATTCTTGTCCAGTCAAAATCATTTTTTCATTCCTTTTTGCCCAATTAAATTATTTTCATCGACTTGATTCTCAGAAAAACAGCTTGACGTAAGGCTCAGTGAGTGCAAAGTCATTCTACCTACGTTTATTGAATGAGTAAAACTTTGTACTTTTTGAAAAATATACTATGGTAGCAGTGGTTTTAACGCATAAGTGACATCATCAATCACGAAAATTTATAACTTGACATAAATTTCATTTTACATACACCGCATTTAATTCATCAATCTACGTTTGAAGCGATTCAATCGTTTAAGTTAAGATATTAAAATATTAGTCTAAATAAACCACCGATATAAATATATTGATGTTGTACGGGATGAAGGGAGGAAGGAAGCACACAGAGATGAAGAGTAGGTACACCTGATGTAGAGTAGGTTGCTGGATTGGGTTTTGTTTGGAGTTACAAAATATTTATTAGATAGTTGTGTCCATCCAAAAACCTACCTTAACTGGTAGGTTACCTAATAATAAATGCATATATTTTCGAGCATCCGTAATTGGTACACCCGTTTAAACTGGTCCTATGGATTACGAGCAGAAGGGCCTGAAGAACAAGTCCCATAATTAATGACATCCAATACTTTTGATCAGTGCCTAAACAAAATGAAATCCGTGAGAGCCCTTCTGTAAAGAAATACTGGAGAAGGGAATCAATGGCAAGGCAAATGGCGAACTGAAATGTACCAAGATGGGATGAAAACTAATCTCATGCCTGAAAGATCGGGGTTTTGTGACGGCTAAATTATCGGCTTCCCATCCCAACGACCCGCGGCGACGAATTTCAGTGGCATCCTTGCCTCTACCCTGGTGAGGACCTCAAGTTCCAAAACCTTTCTCGTCTCGAACATTTCAACTTCTTAGACTTATTTGTGAAGAGAAATACCAGCAAAAATATGACCGCTCAGATTGTTTGTCTGGCGTATAGAGCTTTCTTACGATCTTGCTTGAATACTGGCGCTGTTTGGAACCCTGGCCACTAAATAAAAAGCAACGAATTAATGTAGTTTCACGCCGATATTAAAGGGTCACTACTTCCAAAAATCTAATTTGGCAAAGAACAATAGCTCAATCTTTCCAAAAAGAGTTAATTTAATTTCCCTAATACGCGAGAATGATTTTTTAGAATACAGTCTATAGCTGTGACATATTTATTTTTGTCCCGAAAATTTTGGAAAACAATTAGATAATACATTGTGAATAGGTTTAAATATGCATATTATTCGCATTTATTCCACGCTCCTTGATAAATAGTTAGAAGTTCGTAGCAATTGTGTTATTCAGTTACAGGTGTTCGAACTTGTAAATGCATTTCAGACTATTGACCCTTGCTTTTGCTGTTTACAGTAGCCAACTTTTACGGGGCGTAATTTAAAACATTCCGGTTTGATTTATAAATTTTATCTTTATACGGATATATAGTGGTATGTTGAAGAAGGTAATAGAGGGGAGAATGTTGGGCAAGCGAGGAAAGGGCAGGAACTGGATAGGGATGTTGGACGGGATGAAGGGAGGAGAGAAGTAGACAGAGATGAAGAGGGACCGGATGTAGATTAGGTTGCTGGATTAGGTTTTGTTTGGAGTTACAAAATGTTTATTTGATGGTTGTGTCCATCCAAAAACCTACCTTAACCGGTAGATTATCTAATAATAATAATAATAATACGGATATATATTTTTCGAGTCATGTGACTGCTTTTCTTTATACCTTTCTCGTTTTGTCATTGTTTTACGACGAATGAAAGCAGCCATCCGTTTATACCCTTTAAAAAGCGCATAATAATATTCTAAATCCACTCTCTTGGATTCTCAACCACCCAATTTCGAGCTGATTTCTGTCGACGTCTTCAATTCTTAGACACTCATCTTCGCGGCTCAACGCACATTTCGAATCCATCACGTGTTGGCACAATGACTGCCACATTTCCGTGCTCTCTGAATCGTCAGCCCTTGCGGTTAACCTGAAGTGTGGAGTTAGTAGGTTACCACCGGCTGAGAAAAGCGCTATTCTCTTTCTAATTCCTTCTCATGAATTGTTCAAAACCCTTCCCTTTAAGCGGTTCCCTATATTTGCGGTTAGTAAGATTGGAAGAGCGATTGGGAAGAGTTCTCTCCGCTCTTCCGGGCCTTCAGTCTCCCATAGGAAAAACAGGGATTTCATTCACGAGACATCTCAATTTCGTTTTGCAATAACTCCTCCTGATAGGGAACAATGTCGCATTTATGAAAATACGTAGGTAGTGAAGAGAAAACTTAGGTTATCAAGGAAATTGTGTGTATGTATACACATGTATACGTAGATATACATTTTTATGTACTGTACATGTATATATACATATGTATATAAATGTAAACGTTCATATTTTTTATATACACATATATACACAAGAAAATATATATATATATATATATATACATACGTATATATATACATTTATGTACATGTGTTCATATATATATACATATGTATTTATATATGATATAATTATATATTTCTGTATTTCTATATAATTTGGACGGCACAACAGAATACAAAAATATAAATAGAGAAAGCACACTCAAGATGCTAAAAGTTTAAGCTTTCGGCTTTCTCTGAGACCTTTGGGTCTGAATGCTTCCAGTCTGAAATGTGTCCTTTTACATGTTCTCTATTTATATTTTAGTGTTCTATTATGCTGTCCAAATATTATATTGTTCTCATGAACGCTGAGTAATATATATATATATATATATATATATATCCATTTAGGGATTATATTTTCATTTATGATCAAAACATTTATAAGGGTTGGTCTAAGGAGAGTGTAAGTCGTCCACGTACAGTTTTTCTACATTTTCCACAGATCGTTTTAGTGCACTACTTGTTTATAGATGTATCTGGTTCTATATACTCATCACGCGGCATCTAATTGCTTGTAGCTCATGTAGGAATGTTATTTTTTAATTTTTCTATCCTGTATTCATCTGCACCGTTCTAAAAGTTTTTCTAAAAATATCGAATCTTAGGCCTACCGATAAGATCCAACCATTCAGACCTTCTTGGCTATATATTGGAATCCTTAAGTATATATTGGACTCCTAAGTTGCTTCGACGTCTAAGCGTACGACACTGTAGTCGTGGAATAGTCCATTATGGAACAATATTACACATTCACCCCTGTTTGGAGTACCAAGCTGTGTTCTTTAAGAGCAGTGCATTTTATGTGAAGAATGAAGATAGAAAAATCTTTATTCATATTCGTACAAACACCCAGTTATTGTTGGCATATTTTCTAGACGGCTTCACGCGATTTTGGCGGGACCGGGTGATGAATCCACCCAAAACTGTCTTCTGGAAAGAAGTAAGGAATCTCTTCACCACGGAAAACGATTTTATGTCGCCACCGGGAACGTGTTTCAATCATTTATTTTCAATCTAATTTTACTGTGTCAGTGATCGTGGAAGGCTGAAGGCTTCGACAGTATGTTTATTTATTTCCTCCTTGCGGAAACGAAATCCGTGTCTCTCGTCTCTCACAAAATCTCTCCATTTACAAATGGTATGTCCTTTTTCTCAATGTCGTTGCTCTATAAACAGATGGCGGACGTACGTACATAAATAATCCAAACCAATCGATTCCGAACTAAAATTTTGATTCTTTCTCCTCTTTTTTCGACGTAATCCAGGTGGTTTCGCGAGGTCAAAATTGCGGTGCAAATTATCCTGCGAAACCAATTTCTGGGTATTATTTCTTTCTTTAATTAATTCTTATTTTTGCATTTATTTGTAAATAAACGAGAGAAAAAAATGCACGCGGGTAATAAAATCATCTCAAAACGTCCTTCGTCACGAAAAACCTCCTTCTCGCATATTTTGCACGACTCCGGGTTAATATTTGCGCCGAGTCTGCATCGTTTTGGTCGATCTCCTTTGCTGAACACTTATAATCATGCCCTCGAAGCAATATACAACTCGGTGTATCGACTTGGCTACGTTTCAATGGAGTTTTGCTGATAGGATCATCAGGTAGCAGTGATTTATCGCCCCGAGCTTCCGTATCCATTTGTATCCGTTTCCTACCTTTTAAACAACTTCTGGAGGTCATTACTTTGACCGTTCCCGCTTTTGGCTGACCCTTCCATTGGACGACCTTACGAAGGGGATCAAGGGGGAGAGATGGAGGTCCGAGCGCTCGAACGAACACGTGTGGCGAATAGGGATTGCTGCTTGTCGCCCGCTGAACCAGTGAAAGTTTGAAAAGAAAAACGATTGATACCCAATAGGTAAAGGAATCAATCTGGAGGGTGGGGGCTGGTGATGTGGGACGTATTGATATTTCATGCTCTAGTTATGTTCAGGGAAGTTACGGTCCCTTATGTAATGGAGTTAAAGTATAGTAACGTTCATTAATCATGCATCTAGCCTTCCCCCATTTCAATTTTTCTGGGAGACCTTATGGAGCGAGTTTGGATGGTGTTTCTGCATTAATGTGACGAATCAAGTACACCTTAGATTTTTCAAAATTCCAGACAACGGAGATGTATGCCAAAGAAATTTGGTGCTTTTTGCTGTACATGTGTGTGTTACGAAGATATTTTTTGCATATCTTGAAATCGTTACATTAAAATGATATTAGATTCTCTAAAAGGTTTTAATCTCTTTTTATAATCAACGGTGACGAGCCACGCTGCTTCAACACTGCAATGCCCCAAACACGCATTAGTTGAGAGGTAAATCAGTCAGCGTTGTGGGTGTATGTAACATGATACAAAAACAGTTATGTAGTTGGTTCGGCATCTTAAATGGGAAACGTAATCGTGCCGTATCAAGTATTCTGAGTATTCGAGGTCGTTCACTTGATTATGGGTGGGCTTAATGAGTCGTTTACCGGATCCTTGAAGGTGTTCTCTGAGGAGCCCTTCTCGAAAACGTAGACGCATTATGGCCGATAAACCGAAAGAGCCTAAAATAACATGCTAATATTTCAAAGTAACTTACACCGTCCTTTGGCGGATATGTCTAATTTTGTAGTTCCCAAAAGCTCTTTATCCCCTCCCCACCTATCATGTATCTTATCTTCTCCCGTATCCTAGGTGTGAGAAAATTAATGAAGTCCACATTCACGCGCTCCACTTTCGCATCTTTTTTATGTCAAATTTCATCAATGTCTCATTTGAAGCTTTGTTAAATACGGTAGAAAGAGTGTGGTAGGTGATGAAGACCATTCATACGGAGCAACGAAGACATACGTGGAAAATAGGAGGATGAGGAAAGAGAATTAAGTAGTTTGTTCAGGACATGGAGCCGGGCATATGTGGTATGAAGATTTCAGCCCTGTATTTTAGTAACATGTATAACATGAATGATGCCCTCCTTCTTTTAACTTCTACTTCAGTTTTTTTATATAATCCTCGAAATCTCTTGTTTAATTTTTAGAAAATGTTGGTCAGATGAAATCGTCTAATGCTTCATCTATGATCTATTTTTCGCAAAATTTCATCATCTTATCATATATATTACAATTATATATTCTCATATAAACCATGTTAAACATAGAGTAGGATATTCCGTAGATAAGTATCACCGTTTTTGTTTCTTCTGTAGTCGAAGTTGAAAGTTTACTGAAAACTCCACTTTTCGCTGTCTTTTCGAGAGATTTTGCATTCGGGATACTCCGCTTACCTAACATTCTTTCTTTTGTCGTGTTTTTCTTCTATTATTGTCTTCGTTATTTCTTCTCAATATTCCTCCATTCACTCTGTCTGCCTTTGCAGATTTTCCTTTGAAACCTCCAGTTCATCAATGTTTTATGTAGGGCTTATGTTTTTGTATTTTAGCCCTCTCCAAATAAATAACAATATTTTAAATTCAATGCATGACAATTTTCGCACTCGGTTCTGCAGAGATTTTTTTAGTTCATATTTTCCGTGATTTTGTTGTAATTTTTGTGGAACACTGGGATCTCTGTTAGGAAGCACAAACGGTCGGGGAAATACTGCATTAAAGGGTCGTCGGAAATTGTTCTGGTTTCGCAAGGGACCGAGGGTATCAAATGCATTATAGGCATACCAATTATACGGACTGTCTGACTTAATGATGCGTCCTCGTTTGGCGCTCTCGCCCTGTCATTCGTCGGGCTCTTGATTTTGTGGCCAGGCCGTTAAGTGGCGGGGTTGAACTCGCGGTATTGCGTGCCCATATCGTATGCGGAATCATACAAGAAGAGTCAGCAACACTTTATCAAAGGCAATCGATCTCACATGAGCTTTCGTGGACCCCGAAATGGCTCTGGGGCGGTCGTCTGGAACCCTGGCTTCGCCCCCCCCACCAGCCATCCCTCCCCTCTACTTCTCCCTCCAACCCCTGCCCTCCTCCCCCTCTCATTTGCCTTCCCTATCTACTCGGGCGGTTCCCATTGTACGCTGTCTCTCTCCCTCGTTCCATGAAGGCCGGAAAGATCCCTTGCATCCTCTCCCCATCACTCCCTCCCACGCTCTAACGGCAACGGTAGGGAGGCGGAACCAGAGGGAAATGCTTCTGGAAGCCAATTCTGGGGGGATGGGGGTGGAGGACATTGTCTTAGTCTTTTTTTTTATTTTGCTAACCACGAGGGAATGCCCCATTTTCTTGCCCCCGCTTGCCGTTCCCTTTGACATTTCACGCTCGAGAGGCTGAAGTGGAGATGCGATTAATGCTGCCAAATGGGTAAATATGTGAAGTCTGACGTTGATTGTTGTCCTGCCTTCCACAACCCTCCCCAGTGCAGGTTAATGTACAAGCAAAAGACCGGTATTTAACCCGTTGGAGACATTCCGCTTGTCATTTTTTTTCGATAAAGTAAAAAATATTGCTCGGTTTATATAGATTTTTACTTTGGAAAGGAGCGACTCCACCGGGATAATTTTTACCACCCCAGCTATTCACCCAAAGACTAGTTTTGAGATTTAAGGGTACAATAATTGAACACTCTGCGGCGAGTGAAATCCACGCATCAGTGAGGCATTTCTTTTCCCTCTGCCGCCTGTGGTCTCCTTGGAAGATCTGACGCCAGGAAGGTCAAACGGTTCGGGTGAAACTAAGGGTGCCCAGGTGAGTCACCCATCGATCCATCTGCGATCCATCTGCAGCCATCAGTTCAGTAGCTGTGTAACACTAGGTTGCTAGCAGATAATTTGTGAGTTCATTGCATGCATTACATTCTTTCATCTCTACGGAAGGCATTAGGGCCTCAACCAGCAGTGATGAGTGAAAAATAAGAGAAATGGGAAATATCGTCAATCATATTTTTGTATACGAGGTGTGTTCAATAAAAAATGGGAATTCAAGAAATTTGGAAAGAATTTTATTTTTTCGCCTAAGTCAATATTAACCGCTTCGAAGTAGTCCATATTATAAATTATACACTTAGGTCAGCGCTTTTTTCAATCGTCGAAATACTTCTGCAACTCGATCTTTGATATAGCTTTCAGCTCTCCCAGAGATGCGCTTTTAATCCCATATATGCTTGTGAAACGACGGCCCTTTAAGGTTCTCTTCATTTTTGCAAAAGGAAAAAAGTCACGCGAGGCCATGTCAGCCGAATATGGAGGCTGGGAATATATTACAGTGGTGTTTTTGGACAAAAATTCAGGAATAAGCAGTGTGAGCAGGGGCATTATTGTCGTCGCAATCCCATGAATTGTTTTGCCACAAGTACAGGGATTTTTTTTCATATTCCTTCCCTCAAACTGCGTTGAACTTGTAAGTATTACTCCTTATTGGTCGTTTGACCTTATGGAAAGAACTCATGATACACCATTGCCGTTGAAATCAAAGAAGACAGATGGACAAAATTCCCGTTAATTTTTATAACAGCCTTTTTGTTTTCTTTTTATGAGTAACATACTTTCGGCTGTATATGTTATTGCTTTTGGTACTCTTCCAAAATTAAAAAAATATTTTATATCAATTTTGCTGATTTATATGTTAGTACCCATCTACTAAAAATGTTTACAGTTTCGAATTTGCATACGGTTGTCGTAGGAGATATTCGAAGAAGACAGGACAAGTAGCTGCAAGAGATACTGAGAGGAAATGGGATGCTAAGGTCGTATTAGCGGGGAGAATTCTGGGAAAGCGTGGTGGAGAGGAGAAATGAATACGCCTTACAGATGGAATCAAGGGAAGTAAAATGCAGGGCAAAATAACGGTCTATTATTTTTGCATGTAGTATGGGATTTAAGGATATTTGGTGTCATGTTAGTTAGGGGTTAGACTTTTTAACCTTATATTTTTTTATATTTAATAGGATCATCGTTACTAGGTAGTCTCCTAACAATTGAGCGTGCGTGCGGTTGTTAGTGGAAGTGAATTTGGAAACGGTGTTAAATAGAAAAGGAAATATTTTAACCGCTATTATTGTTGGAACTCACGCTCTCAACGAAAAAGATTCTGGAATGAATGATAACGATGCACCAGATTAGTGCTCTGGATCACCCACACGGGTTTCTCAATGACGAGCTGTTAACATTGAAGGTTATCATTGCATTGTGACTTTTATTTTATACATTTTACTTAAGCGAAATTATCTTGACAGAGATATAATTGTTTGAACCATGGCCAATGTGTTGATACATTAAGGAAACGCTTTATATATTTAAACTTATTAGGAGTCAAGTCATCTACTATTTTAGATGAATATTCCCTCTTTTATTTCATTAATACCATTTTTTGTAACTCTAAGACGCCATTTATTTAATTATGGACCCTTAGTTTACCAACAATTTTAATGCATGAAAGTAGTCGTAGTTTTTTTCCAAGTTTGCGAATGATAGAAGTACCAAATGTAGAGATGATTCCAAGGGTGAAAAAAGAGCTTTCTATAACTGAGTAAAGACGGTTTCGCTGTATTTTACGATTTTGATCTTTTAACAGATTGGGTTGAATGAGGTGAGATATCACCATTGCAGGGTGAAGTATTGGGGATGGGGTTTTCCCGTGCTTACAGAACGCAACGGTAGGGAGCGACTTCATCACACTGCCTGAATTTGTAGCATCCCAGAGGTACGTGTGCATATTTTACTCACTCGGAGGGAACATACTATGAAAGTCCTTGCCTCCCAAGTAGGCAACATTCCCTTCGATGGAATCTGAATAATACTTTAGAGAGCACGCTTTTGTGATAAAATTCATGACAACCGGCTATTTTTCATTGGCATTGCTGAGATGAGATCCTTTAGTGGTGCTGCGTACGAAACGATTTCTGGTATTCACGCGTTCAAGTCACGGTCGGCTCCTAAGCGACGCAGAAAGATGAAAGGGAAATGACCTAAAACGATAATGCATTAGCATAATAAGATGTGACCAGCGATTCGTAACCATGTACACGGTTTCGTTGCGGATTGTATGTGTGCTCAATTATTATATGACTACGCTTCACACGGAGAACCTCTAGGTGATGAAGGCGGTGGGTGGAAAAAAACTGGTACGCGGAATCCAGAGATCGGAACATTTTTCTTGAGATGGGTTTCTTATGGGTTCTCAGTGTTCATTGTGTTCGCTCCGCGGCGTCTAAAAACGATATGCAAAATTGATGAAAAAGGCGTCTCATATCTCTTTGCTCGCATTCCCTCCTTCACGCTGATTTTCTCTTTTCATTTTCACCTCTTTTGCTTCATTCCTCCTTGTCTCATATCTCATTCCCGTTTCTTCCGTCCATTTTCTCTCTCTCTCTCTCTCCATTTATCTTCCTTCTCTAGAGCATGGCCTTCTTATAAAATTCCCTTTCTGTCAACATTTTTGCCTCGAGAAATCGCCCGTTCTCCCATCTCTCTTCATTTACCCTCCAAGCCATTCATTTTCGCTACATTCCTACGTTTACTTCCATCTTCCTCTTGCTTTTCCCCTCCCATCAGGCACTGTTGGGGAGTGCGTGGCGCGAATGAGGAAAGGGGGCGAAAATCGATCCACAACCATGAAAAGATGCCCAAAAATATACTTCCGCCGCTCGAGTCAGCAGGTAAATGCGTTTGAGTGGATGAACGCGGGGCAGGAGCACGGTAAAGGTTTTCCAGTAGGCATCCAATTCCGGAATGCGGGTGAGGAAATCGTGAGCAGAAGTGAGGGGCTTATTTAAAAAAAAAGAGTCACGGGAGGTGGACTCATTGAAATGAAAGGAAATTTACGTCTTGATGATGTAATCGACTTCATTACCCTCCCCATCCGCATTTTCCATACCCCATTTCGGGTTAAATTCATCCGAGGGAAAGGAACCTCTTCCGGGAGGTCGAAGTGCATTTTTGTAGGTCGTTCACCAACCTACTTTTGTCTGATACGCGCACTACCTACGTCGGACCTTGAGCACCTCACGAAAGAAGAAACGGAGGAGAATTAGGAGTCGGAGGGGAGATTCCAAGCCAGCACCCGAGAACGGGTCAACATTCACTCGCCGCGCTGTGCGTAGCCTCCCGACGGTGGGACATCTACCAGCGCGCAATGTTCTCATTGAGCCACCCATAAAACTAGCCTAATGTGTTGGTTTTCGAATGCCGAGTCTTACCGTTGAATTCTTGTATCATAAGGGAAATGAGCGTAAAAATTTTCTCTCACAAAATCTCTACCATCACGACAATTTTCTCATTCAGTACAGGTTTTGAACACGGGTCTTGGGACCATGCTCCATTTAATGGTGACTGGTCCAGATATTGCATAATTATAATTTGGGTTCCCTATATCACAATTGCAAGGTTGGTGATCTATTTTTCGTTATACAATGACTCAATAACGATAAAGACATGGTCTGTAGGTCCTCGATTGCGCCCTGGTAAGTAATATTCGCCGGGCTTTTTGAGTTTCTAGCTCAACCTTGATAGTGCTTGCGAATAGTGCCTAATAATTGGCGTTTTGATTTATCGCCAAAAAAGATATTTGCCTCAATTTGTCTTGGAAACGTCAAAAAACAATATAAATCGTCTGTGTAACTTCGTATTTTTTTTACTGAAGCTCATGGACATGTTTTTTTTCAATTTTCAGTGTATTTTTGTGTCATTCTCGCTGCTGCGCGTTCTTTGGAGATAGAGATTCCGGCAATCATTCACCCCAAATTTACTTGTCCATTAAGGGAGAGTGTTTGGTGATCTCTAGCGACCATTATCGTTTGCGATTAGCATGCTCGTCCTCTCGTTTGACCTACATTATTTCCATCTTCAGTTTTTCATTAAGAATTTCGATTTGGAACCTTATCAATATGCATCTAATCCTGAGTCATCGTTCATAATAAGCTTTTAAAAGTCAAATTAAAGGCAATTTAAAATGAGAACAGGTGCCCATGGTCGCGGATGAGCAAAACTAGGTTCCGTGAAGTTGTGCTTGTCAACTTGCCAGCCATCCTCTTATCCCAAATGGGAGTTGGCGTCACTTAGGTATGCCAACTCGTTAGGAAGCACAGACTCAGGAAATGCCACCGAACGATTGCATTGATTTCCAAGTGGGAGCTTCGGAGGCAAACGGAATAATTTAGCGTGCGGCTTCCAAGAACAAAATTGTTTGATAGTACTATGATCATGACATCCTTGATTCCCGTTCAGATGATTCGTGTAGATCGTGAATCGGTAAAACCCATGGCGTGGGAAACGTTTCGGCCGTCTATCAGGTGCTCTCCCCAAATTAAATTCCTTTCGGAAAAAAATCATCAAAATCAATGGGGTGAAACCCGGAAGAATCTAAAATCGATTAACGATGTCTACCTATCGTGGGGGTTTGAGAGAAAGTGAAATTCGCTTAGGAATGTTGACTTCTAAGACACATAACAAATGTAGAAATATATAAACATCTTCTGCATGGGTAGACTCAGTCATCCCAATGCTTTCTTTGCCCTAATTTCAAGATCGTTAAACATATTTGACGTGTACTTGCCGTAAGCAGTATTAGTGGCAGGCAGGTCTGGCAGTTGGTAGATTTGTGCAGAATAAACATTGTCAAATAATAAAAACTGTATTTTTAATTGTTTGTTGCTTATTGCGCACAGAGCGATACAATTTCATTGCGCCATTATCAGATACAAAACCAGTTGAATAAACATTGAAGAATTTCACTAAATATGCGGCGATTAAACTTCTGCTGCCACACCTAAATGCAGGTCTTACCAAATGTTTGATCTTAAGATTTTCATTCTTAATTCCTTGCCTGGTGGTTGGAATAAAATGCAGTTTTTTTTAGCAACTACCTCAAAAAAAATATTGTGATTGAATAACGGACTTGTGTGCGAGATATTAATTGCTCTGGAAATGAAAAAAGTGCATTTATTCTTAATTATTGTCAGAGAAAACACAAGAGTAGGGCAATGAGGATGTAAATTACTATCGAGAGCTAAGCACTAAATTAAACGTTGCTTTTCGATCCAATATGTTATCAGATTACTTTTTCCATCTTCATATCCCAGAACCATGCTTTTAACTAAACAAAATGACGATTGTATCAAGAAAAGCGTCATGAGAGCAAATTTAACTTATTTGAACATCTTTATGAGGGTAACCACATGTGTAGTTGATATTGTAGCCAACATACACTAAGCAAGTGTTAAGAAAAAAAATTCAAATCTTGTGAAGTATTTCCAATGCTTTTTTTTTATTTCCCTTTCTTTACGAAACAAAAATTAGTAGTAGGCGGAAGAAGAAGCTGAAGTACGACTTTGGAGTCAGTGGAATTTTTGAGGATAAAATTATAAAATGTTTTAAACTCAAAGAACGGAGTGATTTGCCCCGAGATTCTTTGGAAATAGCATAGCAAAGAGAATGGCCAAACGGTTTTGGGGAAAAATGCTAGGAAGAGAAGAAAAACGCCAAATTGGAGACGCAAAGATCAGACTGAAACAGAAGACCGTAATAGATCAGGTAAAGGCGCAGTTGAATCGATATAAAAATATTAATATTTTGGTTATTTCTACATTAGAATGAATCCTTTATCTTTCCGCTTCATTGAACGCAGAGGGAGATGTTGAGCGATAGAGGAGGGATTTGTGCAGATGAATTCATTCCCGTTGTCTAAAGAGGGATTGCGTCACAGCTTTTCTGGGAATCGGATTCGAGGGATTGAATGATTCAAAAAACTCTTTATCTGAGCGGGCAAAAAGCCAAAGCATAGAGGATAAGGACCCTTTCGAGAAAATCTCTTATTGGTTGGTTAAGCAAATAAAATTTTTTGCGGGATTGTTTTAGGAAAATCTTGAAATAGCCTTACTCGAAACATTCGGAACTAATCGCACAAATGAAATTTTAGAGCGAATGGAAAAGAATAGAATATATTAAATCCATTTTGGTTAAGACAAATAATTTATTATCATATTGATATATTGTCGTTTGTATATAGTATATCATTATGTATGCTGGGCAGCATAAAACTAATGAATAAAAAATGTTTAATCCGAGACCTCATTATAAACTTGTATAATAATCCACATTATGATACTACTTATAAACTTGGGTAACTAACTTATCTGCCATCTCAAACAATTTTGAGAGACACATATGAGTTATCTTATTGGTAGAAAAAAAACTTGGGAATTAAAACGACTTGATTGCCCATCTGTAATAATTTTAAAAAGTATTTATTTTCTTGTTTATTTGTTTTGTGCTTCATGGAATTTTTATTTCAATAAGGTTTAGTGTGTCCATGTCTCCGTCCATCTGTGAACAGAAAAGATTTGGAATCACTAATCTGACGAAGTGGGTCAAAATTCTTGCGAAATGTGACTCGTTGGTGAAATAAGTTTTTATTTGAATTGTTGGGCGTTACTCAAATCACTAGATAAAAATTCTGCTATAAAATAAATTATTAAAATTATAAATTGCTATCGTGATCAATAAAAATTGTTCTTTTGTAATTCTGTCAGTGATTAATTGTCGCAAAACTTTTACAAAAACCATAACAAACATACTCAGGTCATCCAAAAGGATGACTAGTCATTCAAACCGCGTCTTGATTCGTGTCCAGTTTAGTTTGCTATAAAATTATTTTACGAATAATTTATAGGGTATGATGATTGATACTCATGATGAAGCTACATGAAAAACTAAGTGTGCATATAACTCATTAATTGGCGAGAAATGACAAAATAACAGATTTCATATTTTATACAAATATACTCATTGCATTGGCGTATTTACCTGAGAAAAAATTGGTAATTTAAGCGTTATATAAGACATTGTCTCAGGCGGTACTTGGTGGAAGAAACAGGGCCTGATGATGTTGATGATGATGAAACCATGGTCGAGAAAAATAAAAATTCTAGTGCAATATGCTGAGTTAGTCTGTCCGCATATATTTTTGTTTAAACCTTAGTCTACGTAGCACTCTTTCAGAATTTGTCATCGAAAAATTCTATAAAAAATGGAAATGGTACGTTTAATTCGTACATTACTAACGTAATCTAGGAATTTAACGTACGTGTATCACGTCAGTAATACATAGGCCTATTAGCTTGACATACAATTATAGCCAGCATAGATATTTGAAAAGCTCTTTCAATGGTTAAGTCCCCAATGGTGATAGAGAAAATGAAACAGTCGTTGGGGACACAGTTCCTTCTCTTTAAAGAGTCTATACCATGACATTTCGGTAAGAGGACCATGAAGATCTTAAAAAAATCCCAAAACTTGTACACATTTGGCCGTCTTTAAAGATTTTCGGATATTTTTTTTTTTTACTTGTCGGTTAACAAAATTCTGGCATTATTTCCACGGGAAATATACTTAGAAACTTATCTTAAGGAAATAGAAAATAATCATGTGAAATTGCTTTCAATGCTGTTTGATTCCAATCCGTCACTCCGTTTGTTCTGTCGTACGAAAATGAAAAAGAAACGACATCGCAGGGCTACAGCCTGGCCATAAAGTGACTAGAAGCTCTTTCAATCGGCGGGAGGGGTGGCGCCTTTCTTTCGATTCAATGTTCCGCTGGTGGAGTTTCATCCTTTACAATCCAAAGAGGCCTCTTCCATCTCTTCTTCTCTCGTTCCCGGATAGCCTAGATCGATTTGGAAAGCTTTTCTCCTTGGATATTCATTTTCAAACAGTTTTTTAAGTAAGTTCCATTAAATTACCCGATTTTATGTGAATAAAAAGGGCTCGCGTCAGTTTTGATAGCTCAATCTTTTAGTGCAAGTTCTCCTGTTTGATTTTACAAATGGATCTAATATGGTATTTCTAACACGTCTTGTCAAAAGACTTGAAACTTAGCAATGTTTGACAATACGCAAAAAATATTGGCTTTTCAACTCAAGGAAATTCCTGTCATTTTTGGAAAAATTCTGTAATTGTAATGAAGTGTAATTTTAGGAAAAGAAAAGGAAAAACTCTGTAATTTTAGCAGATATTCGTTGAGCGTATGTATCCTTTTGTTGCAATAGACTGCAGAACATTGTGAAAAAAATACCATGGCATAATTTATTCTGGAATATCGAGGACAATCGACTCGCTTTATTTTCAAGAAATACTTATGAAGCAACAAATTTAAAGATAATCTCCTATGACCGTAATAGATTACGGCCTTAAGGGATTTTCTTTAAATTTTTAGTATTGCGAGACCATAGAGCTCAAGTTTCCTAGACTTATTCTCTACCCAGCGATCTTTGAATTGGTCCATTAGATTTTTTACAGTTCCGGACGTCAATTTTAGGGTTCCTACGGGGACCTTGTTTCCCTTATATACCGGCAGTAATTTCCCTTTTATAATCATAAAATTGGTAACTTACTAGAATATCAATTTATAACCGCCCAAAACCATTAATTAAACCCTTTGAAGCATGTAGGCTGCACACCACTTTTACGGGGTAAAGTACGATGCGGATAATGCTTTCGAAGATTTGATTAATTTCTGCTGCTTTGTCGCAGACTCTGGAACTCATTTGGCCAGTCAATGGGAACGCATGACCACAAGAGCAATAATTCTTTCAACTTCCGTGAGTCCTGAGTAGCGCTGCCTCTGTGAGAGAGGACGATGAAATTGCATCGCCAGCACGCGATGGAAATTAATGAGATATTTTCTTCGGGATCACTTGTACACTAAAAACAGTGGGAAACGACATCATGAGCTATACCTTTTCTGGAGTCTTCCGTGATTCGGTTATCACACCACGACGCTAGACGTCTCTTTCCTCTACCTCATAGATGTTTTTTCCTGACGCATTCATTGCGAACGTTTGCGGTGTGTCCACGATTAAATATTCAGCAGATTTGCATTTTGCATCGAGGATGGGCTAGGGGGCAATTCGTGGAGTTGGCACTCGGCTCGTGAGCTTGTGGAAAGAATTATATAGAGAACAAAGGGAAAGGAATACGCTTCAGTTTACTCAGATACGAGGAGAAGCTAAATGTCGCTAAACCTCTTAAATCAAATTTTGGATACCACGAATATCTTCATCCAAATCGGAGTATGAATATCCAAAGCTTTCAAACGGATGTTTATAGTAAATCCTTTCACGGATGGATTCAAGCATTAACCTCTCAAAGGTATAGTTTGATGTAGGGATTCTATTAAAATAGGAGATTGCGTTAATTTATTTTAATTCCTCTGTATAAACGAACATAGTATTCTCTTCCCTTTCATTCCCCACGATTTTATTGCGAATCAAAGCAATTGTGTTCTCAATTGAGAAACGGAAAGATCTTAGAGACATTTCAAAGGGAAGTATAATGCTCTTTTTTCCATTTAGATATTGATTGCTCCACTTATCCCTTAGAATCTGCGATTGAAGTTGACCTCTATGTCTAAAGGACTCTCAAAAAGGGATAGGAGGACCATTTGAAAACATCGTCATAACCGATGGTGGTTGAGAGTCACTTGGTGATTTCTTTAAATCAGTAATGTACGTATGTTATAAATTACTTCCTAAAAACATCGGCAGTAGTATGGTGAATTAGTTGATTTTTAGAGTGAAAAATTCTTTTAGATCCATTGGTTTTTGGCATTTTAATGTAACTTGATACCAATTACAAATGCAGAAAATATATCTGTGGAGCCAATGTTGAGGTCCAAGCGCTCTAAAGAAGTGCACTGACCTACAATCGCACAAATCCGATTCAATTGCTGTGATCCTGCCACATCTATGGAATGCTATACATACCAAAAGCAATGCCAGTGGAATGCAAATGGATGAATAAAGAAATACCAATGGCAATATATATGTCAGTAATCCGGAAATAGCCCCAATATCCTGTGTAAACATAAACCATGATCGCGGAAACAATTCTCCCTTCTAATTCTTCTAAAACTTCAACAAAGTTACTTCCAGTTTTTCAATAGTGTACGACTTTTCAATTTACTCAAGTGATGGCGGAAAGTACCATTTATTTGTTGAAGCAAGCTTTATGTGAACTCGACGATTTTTCGGCCATAGAGACAATCTTTGTCATCATTCGAGCGGGTGTTAACTATCACAATTTCAATTAAATGAGAAGGAATATCATAATTTAATATTTTATTTCTGAATATATTTGATTTAAAATGACTAGAAATGCGATTCCTGAATTACATCCTATTCTTGTATGCACTCTTACTCGAGCGGAAAATATAATTTAATACTTAAGCTCCAACTGAGCATCCGTTGCTCTGAATGGAGTCGGATTATTCCAAACGTATTTGAACTCGCCATGAACGAGCCGGTCGGCAGCACAACCGGACTGAGTGAGACTTAATGAGGTGGTGCCCGCCGACAGCACGTCGCGGGACCTATCTTCTAGAACATTGAATGACATGGGGGTCGGGGGGTAGGAATCTTGACTTTTTCCTTAAGTTCCGCCGCCAGCTTAGAGCCACCACTCGACCGATTTAATTCCCACGAATCTGCATTAAAATTTTCGTTTACGTGAAAAGGAAGCTCGGATGGAGTATGGGGATGGGGCACGCGTCTCGGGTTGTAATTAAATCTTATCTGAGGGGAGATGATGTAAGGAAGGAAAGAGGAGCTCGGAGGATCGCGGGGAAAAGGGCATGATGACGGGGAAGGAGGGAGGGAGAGTGAGGTTGAAGACGGAAATGAATCCGCCAATCCGAAGTGTTTCGGGACGCCGCCGCCTCGCTCAAAAACAGAGGAAGGGGGTACGCCGGGAGCGGGCCTTAATGAGGTGGCGAAGAGGGTGGGCGCGAGGAAATTGAGGAGAGGGTAGCGGGTAGGGGTGGGAATGGAGCGCTTCGAAGGGGAAGGGGGCGGTGGGGTGGGTGTGAGGCGGGTTGACAGCCGGGAGGCGCGAAAGCGAAACAGAATCGGTAGGAATCGTGGTCCCAGAGACAAGCCGGTTGTCTGGAAAAGGTGTTCCCTTTGGCGTCGGCTAGGCCGAGGGACGAGGAGGAAAATATGAGTGTCTGATGAAAATCAGAATGCGTGCGCTCCTCGGAGATTTTAATACACAGGTTTTTGGAGCCATACTCCGCTGCGGAAAGTGAATTTATATCACGTGAAAACTCTTCATCTGCAATTAGGGCGGAGAATAAATGGCAGTAAATTGGAAATAATCTGGCTTTCCTGAATTTGTTTTCACTCGTCGTAATAAACGTATGGAGATATATTTAATGGCGGTGTCTCAATTTATTTCTGTTGAATAACAAGCTGTGGAACGACGGTTATAAGCCATATACAAAATTGCACTTCGTGAAAGATGAGTAGTTAATTCTTAGAAGGCTGGACTTTGAGAAAATTCCAGATTAAATTAAATATATGTTCTTTCTTTGTGGCTCCTCGTTTTTATGAATACGCCTTATTTCCGACGACCTCGTTCATTTTAAACCATGTGGACTATGAAAAGTGCCACTTGAGGGAATTCAAATTCCATTATTATCAGTTAAAACAGCATATGACGAGTTGAATAAGAAAATATTGGTGATTTCAAATTGTAATGGGGCATGGAACAACTAATTTTGTTTCGTAAAACTAAAAAGATAAAAAAATATGGTGCGTTTTTCCTTAGTCACAATGATGATGTGCAAAATTATCTCCAGCAAAATAATGTTTGTTACGTTTCAATAAGTTATTAAAAACCATTAAAATGAACAATCAGCAAGAGCAGGTCATAATGATAATTTAATAAAAGACAACAACTTGTCACATAAATCTTATTAAGTTAGATAATTAATTTGATTAAGTGTTCCTGAATTTTATAATCAATGATTTGTGCTATCAAGCTCGCCATATAGCGGATCTCAACCTGTATATTGCATCAGAATTGACATTTAGCTTACATGAAAACATTTATTACTCATGGAGTGATTAATTTTTTTATAGGAATAGGAAGACATTTTAGACCTGGAGTCTTAGAGGTTTTTTTTAGCACTTGATTCCTGGGTTAGCAGTTGGTTTCATTTTCGATCAAAATTTCCTGTATGTATGTCTGCATATATTTTTGGTTAGGGCATGAAGTTAATTTTACATTAAATAAATAAAGCAGAAAAAATGGACAATTTGAGAGAGCTATGCTTACGTGGAACTCGATAATTTATGCCAGGATTTATGCTTCTTCGTGACTAGCTGTCACTCTTCGCGGATCGCCACTCGTCCCGCTAATGGTAGGGAAATTCCAATCAACAAAATAAGAGAAGCCAATCGCCGGTATAATATCACATGAATAGCATAGTTATTGGTTCACTTAAGGATAGAAATAGTAATGTAGTGGTAAAAAGCGTAGCAAAGTGTGATAAGTCTTCACCAGATATTTGGATTATGTTTACAACAATAATTACCAAAAAAATCGAATCTCCCAAGCGATAATTGCCCGGTGATTGACCTAATCGTAAATGGTTACGGTTTCATTGCGCATGTGTAGTTAATCAAAGTTTATATACCCAAGGGGGCAGAATCAGCCTCTAACATGAGTATTGTAAGGTTTGGGGCCAGAAAATGCACCTTTCCCAGAATACAAGACTGATGGGGAGTTAAAATCCCGCAAGACTCTAAAATAGCCCCCAACATTTCTATTTCGGAAATCAGAAATGAACGAGTCCCTGGAAATAAACAATCGTTATAATTCACGTAGCAGATTTCTCGTGCATATAATTATTACCGATATTCATTAGTGTTGGTGCATAATATTAATATCGATATATACTAGAAGAGCAAATTTGTTTCTCAAACATGTAATACTGCTTTCGAAAAAGTAGATCTGCTCAAACACAACTTCATTCGTGAAATTATTAACTCGAGGAATGAAATAAACAATTGAACGCCATTATTATGCTTTGACAAGTGGTTCAATAGAGTAAAACAACGTATGGGCTTATACAAACCAAAATTAGTAGCATGTTTCGAAGAAACGACGAAGATATGAATTTGGTTCGCCATTTCCTCTCTTGAGAATTGTCAAAAATAAGTAGCTAAGGAAGTATGTTCCGATAGTGTAAAATTAGCTTCCCACTGGGAAGCATTATCGATCTTATTCAAATGTATCCTTCTTGTTCTCATTTTCTCAAATGGGAATAATTTTAGATAGGACAATAAAGTTACGTAATTTTAGAAATAAACAGTAATGTGAGACCCTCACTTGCTATCTTGACAGTATTAGTGCTTAGCATTATGCACAAACGACTGTTAGCTTCGTTAAACGAATAATGTTGATAATATTTCAATGAAAAGGTTAAGGGAAATTGTGAATTCACATTGCTTAGTAATCACCATGAATAGTCGTTTATTTGGTATCCTGAGCAGAAGGACTTCATCTCGTAAATTTCGTTAACGGACAGTTTTCCTCTTTGCATATCTGTTTGACTAAACAGATATGCAAAGAGGAAAACTGTCCATTTCGTCAAAAATGTTCCCGAAGTGAGAGAAATCGTCAGACTTATCATTGTAGAGTCTGGGTTGAAAGCCAGGGGAAAAACAAAGACTTCACACATGGCTTGTGTTAATAGATGAAATGATATCGCAAGAGATTCACGAAAACGGGAAAATGTGATCTCCACATTAATTTGGTAAGCAAGAACCCTTTTATATTAATTGCCTTAGGTATTATATATTAAGGCAATATGGCTATCGAACAGATCGATGTAAGGTATTATTTCCCTCCGTTGTACCTTTTTCTCCCCTCTGTACTAATTGTCAAGTGCTAGAATTTGAGCATATTGAAAATTAAATTATACACGATCAAAATAAAATATTGGAGTCCTTACACTCTATGCTACTAATGATGGTAACTTGTATAGTAATTAATGTAGAGTCACCTCACCAGTCTTAGTCTGGTTTACACACATGTGATGAAAAAATGGGTATGGCAAATAAAATAAGCAGTAGGAAGAAAAGAGTTGTAAAAACTATATACGAGAACAGATATATCGTTAAAATTATAGCCGTAAATCAAGAGACAATTCTTAATGAAACTACCGAGTGTGTGGGCATAGAGCTTTAGAGTTGAACTTCCGAAATGTATTTGTGGGGTTTGTAGAAGAGCCACTTCCCCGTGGCAAAGGAGCGGGTCAGAGCTATCGATGCATACATATTCAAGACAGTGAATTGTCTTCTCAGAGACAAAGAGGACATGGGTGTGTGGAGGCCCGACGTGCGGACGGCTTTGAAAAGGGGATGGTTCCAGCCGGGAGGGAGGTGTTTCATATAGCCTCGGCAAAGATCTTTCCTCTTTTGCATACCTTTGTCCTCTCCTCCGTAGTGGCATCATTCCGAAAGGAGAGTAGATATAGGTTGATCACATAAGGTGTTTGCGTTTAAATCCCTCCTTGGAACTTGACAATATAAAATATATGCCTGGCAGCAAATCAGTATAATTTCTATATTAGTAAAAATTAGTAATTTCTATGCGGAATAATATTCACCATCGATACAGCATCGTATTATTAGCCGCGTAGACCAAAGGCTATGAGCTTGAATGAGAAATTGGTGGTTTTAAGAGCATCATTTCTTCTGCAGAAAATTTGAAAGCGCTTTGAAAGGGCTGAATGAAATAGACTGCACTTGTGAAACTAGTCAACATTTTTTATTATCGATTTTAACAATTTTATTTATTTATTTTTTAGAGGACTCGGGTTCGTTAAAATAAAATTTGCAGGTATTAGTGGATAGTTTGAGGGTTCAATAATCCATACTCTTTGACAGACTTCTTGGGCTCACTCTCATTAGTGATTCCCGACGCGTCTTTCATCTTTTCCCTCCTCTCTCTTCTGTCTCCAACTTCTTCCTTCTCTCAGCTTTGGTTGTAGTATTTTCATTTAATGCGGCATGGTGTCAAATGTGCCTCGGTGGAAAGGGGATGAGAGACCGGGTCGTGGCAGAAAGAGAAAACTGACATATGAGAAGCGAGTGGTGAGGTGTGCGGGTAATGAAAAGAGACAGACGATGTGAAGCTTTGCAAAGAGGAGTAATGATTACGATACTCGCATGTGTAATTTGTTTTAGCCTTCCTTGCTTGAGCATACGTGTACATCTCATGTGTGTCACTCCAAATTTTTATATTCCTAGCACAAGGGTTTGCCGTGTCTTTTAGGGAGATGACTGAACAATTAGTATCTATGTCGATACTGTTTCGCTATTAATGTTGAAGCTGTTTCCTTGACTAAAGGGAACAGTTACCTCAGCGCATTCGACAGAAACAGCGGTACAATGAATGTTCGTAACACACTGATTAATGTTTCTTGTTGCTTTGCTTTCTTCGGTACTGAATTTTTACCAGTAGAGTTTTTTTACAAATGCTCTTTGACTATTCGTTTTTTTATTTCAATGTCCATGCTGTGCATGCATGCCTCGAACCAAGGAATAATCGAGGTATTTTCTATAAAAGTGGCTTTTACTGAGTGCTCATTTACGTAAGGTGTTATGCTAAAACATAATGTGACCACTCTATAGATATATTTCTAAAATGATGAAATAATTTTATGTGCGACCAAAAAAAAGCTTAATACTGAGAGAAAAATGATTCTCGCCACCCATTTTATCATGTTATAAAATATCTTAAAATTCTCTGTAAATCGATATCCATCCATTTAATCGGCAACTCTTCAAACGTATTTATCCGGCGCATAAATCTTTATTTTATGCCATCGATTCTGTTGAGCATATGAAGAAGAATGGCGCACACTTCCGACGCCGATAATTGTCTTCCCATCCACTCTTGCGTTCGTAAAGACGACGATAAAACAAGAAAGCGTCCACATTTATAATCCAGCCACCGCATATCATAATTAAGACTCCGGCAAACTCAACAAATAGTTTTTAGAGTATGCTGTGATAAACCTTACGTGACGGGTAGAAAAAGGTGAAGTGGTTATTCAGTCCTTGGTGAGGTGGGAGGGATGGACAAGGAATTGAAGACAGAATCATGATTTAGTTGGTCGGAAGAATAATCAATATTTCTTCCCATTTTTCATTGTATTACGAAATTTATATTCTCCGGAGACGGCAGAAGCTTGTAGCATGAAGCAATCTTAAAGATCTGAGACGATGAACTAGAGGTATGAGAGCATTTGTTTAATTTCAGTTTTCATAAAAACAAACGTAGTTCACAGAATTATTTTAAATCTTAAATTTGAAATGAATGATGGCATGAAAATGTAGACGGAATACATTCATCTATATACGTACGCCAAGAATGTGAATCTAAGTGTCGATATGGAGACGGTAGCCGTTACTGAAAAAATGAGGGGGTTAAGGACGAGGCGAAGACGGAGGTCACGTGTTTAGACCTAATCCGATGTGGGGAAGAAAACAAGATCCTGGCAGATGAAGACGAGACAGGGTTGGTCCAAGTAAGAGCATTAATACCCTTAGGGGTATTCCTAAATCAAGGAAGTTAAAACCTCTATTATAAGTCATATTCAAAGAACTGCGGGAGATACCGTGACAGTTACTTTTAACGAATTCATTCGCTAATATGCATTAAAAATGCAATTTTTAAAGTTTAAAAATCAAATCCCGGTCAAGGTGAATAGTTATTGTACTTTGAAAATTGCTACCTTTATAATCTATCCTGCACTGGTTTGACAGGGTTTAGATTTTGCATCGAGTACCTTTTACTAATTGAAAAGGTTTCAGGTCTACTTTTCATCCGATCAAAGGGTGATACCTTCAAAAATTCTCCTTTCACCTTCTCTCTGAGCTAATTTCGGGAAATCATAGAGGTTGGTAGTGGTCAACTGAAACTCTTCCGTCAGTTAAGTTACTCCTAATAAAATAATGGCACGTTTCAATAGAATACGTAAAGTACATTGGTGAATTTTTTTACCCTTTTCAGAATTATATGGTGCGGTTTATAGGAACAATATAAAAATTGAGAGGCTTTTTAAGTGTTAAAGCAAATTAGTGTCAAGTTTTTTTATTAATTGTACTCCTAATGAATTGTAACTCGTACTCATTGTTTATGCTTTTTTATGCCAGTGCTTAAAAGTTATTTGATGATTAAAAATAATAATACTAATATTAATTTTTTAAGTAGAAATCTGTTGATATTCATTATTTTAAATTCCATGTGCGAACTTTTGAAGCGTGTGAAAAATAATATCAGTATACTTGTTTCAATTTAAATGTATCTTGAATATAACATTAGTATCATTTCATGTGACAAATGTCGTATTTTGTGATGAGGAAAAAATGTGGTATGTTTTGAATACTATAATTTGACTAAAATACGTACTGTAGCTGTTTTTTCGCCACGCTCTTGCAATCAAAATAGGTACCCTATCAGGCTACACCATCGACTATGTAATGATAGTGGTACTCTGTGTCCTTTCTCTTGGTCTATTCACTTCTTTGCTATCCGTCTCAGTACTTAGAATTGTATATTACAAACATTTTGATTGTGAACCGCTGGCGTTATAGAAGTGAGAAGAAAGCCAGATTATTTCGGGCGAAAATTTGAACTTCACTGTAAACGTTTTAGGAAAAATTTGTCTTTGTAAAATTAGAGTTTATGTAGAAGGAAAGTTTCAATTACGAGGACTCGCGGGGACAAATGTGAAAAAAATTTTAGTGAAGGTGAAGGGCGTCTGTTTACGATATAGGCATAATTTGCGTGGATTGGATATTTTTCAATGGTAAATCTGAATTGAGAGGGATGAAAAAACTGTGCCGTTTGGAGAAGAAACAAAATAAATTTTGGTAGTTTGAGAGGCGAAATTAAATGAAGAGTTGGAATTCGAAAACGGTAGGAAATGTGGGTCGAAAATGATAAAGAACAAATGAAAAGGCGACGGGAATCAGTAGGGAGTAAAGAAAGAGAGGATGATAATTTAGCAAGGAAAAGATGAATAGTACATCCATTTTGGGTGGCACGAAGCAGGGTAGAAACTATCAGGAGCAGAAACAATAATTGGATTGTTCAGGGAGAAGTTACTTATTGAAAGGTGATTGTATCAGAAATCCGAAGGAACTTTCATTAGTCTGTTTTCCAGGCTGCCTTTCATGTAATTATAGTGAAAAGGACCACATAAAAGACTATATGGCCCCAGGAGCTGTTGTTTCGTCCCTCTTGACTGATATTAAGTGTGGTCATCCCATTTATGAGCTCGTAAATGAGGTTATGAGAGAGAGATACAATAAGCATTTTGTCAGAGCATTGAAGAAAAAATGTGATTACTGATTATGTTGAGGCAGAAGGAAACATTTTTGTGCAGTAAAAAAACTCAAAATATGTCTTTATTGTAAAATTTTCCACTTTTAAAAAGTGAAAAGGATATTCGTTAATATAAATTGATTATCAACAAAATTTCATTAGCAATCACCGAAAAAGTTGGAAAGGGAAGGCAGGTCCTCTTTTCCACTTGATTTCTTTAGCCTCTTTCTTCCTCGCGTTACTCTCGGTCATCTTATTCTTCTTAGGTGATTAACTCATATGATATTAATGAAATCACATCCGGAATTGATTAATCATTTAACTGACAAGGGGTTTCACCAATCAAAGCAAAAGTCTCTTGAAATCATGTGATTGGGATATTTTCGGTCAATGGAAGGAAATCCATCAATTCTACCCCTCCAGTCGGTGGCTACAGAAACTGAAGCAAGCACATTCACCCCTCTGTGCAAATTAAACTGGATAATGGTTTCGTGCCTTCAGTTCATATGTTATTAGAAATGATAGAAATACGCTCCGATCAAGTTTTTCAGGCTACTCAATTTCTTCTTTCTCATGTTCCTTCATTCCTACATTTCGCTGGCGGAATATTCCCGTTGGAGCGACGGGATCTGGAACTATCCATCACCGAGTAAGTGCAGATCGAGTGCGGAAGCGAACTGATATCTTGATGGTAAAGTTCGCGAGGGAAAATTAAATTTGTGGTCGGCGAATCAGCTTTAATTATAAGAAATAATAGGTGCTATTCAAATGAATTAAAATTTAGAACTGTCATAGTGTAAAAATCATTCATTTTGACCGGGATGTACGAGTATTGGGTTGACATTCGCCCTGAAGAAATATTTATGTTATCAAAATTTTGATCAATGAGAAAAATTTCCCATAGTTAATTCCCAAATTGGGAATAGAATTAGAAAACTTCTGTGCAAACTACCATTTAGATGATACTTGTACTGAGAGGACTTTGAAATGGTTGTCGTGGAAAGGAAAGTGGCTGATAGATAGAAAGAAGAAAAGGCGATTCACTAGGTCTCCCCTAACTTGGTGATTTGAAAAAAATAATGTATATTTCTGATGGAAAAAATTGCCGTAAAATAATTTGAAACCGTCAGTTAATTATACATCTATCAAGAGTATCTATTTATAAATTTTCGCGGAGCCGGAATGGAAAGTTCTTGAGTGAAACCCACTTGCTAAATAATTTCCGCTGTGTATCACGCGAGTGCCCAATGTGGATCAGAGTGGGTTTTGCTAAATATAATCTTAATTTTTATGTGCAAGCACGCTATCTAATCCCTTGATTAAATAAATATGTAATAACAATGGAGGTAGATTACGCAATAATAATGACGGTTAAGGAATATAACAAGGAATTTGTCATAGGAAGAAGTTTAACCTCAGGATATGAAAATGAAAGAGAATGTGAAAAGAAAGATATATAATGTGGGGATATCATGAAAGAAGGGTGAGGGATGTAGGAATAGTATACACGAACGGAGGCGGGAGTTGGTCGAGGCGTGTCGCCGGGAATGTTGGAGGTAGAGTGTAAGAGATGGAGAGAGAGAGAGAGAGATTGTGGCGCAACCAAGAATTTAAATTAGGGGGTTCAAAGGTGATGTGGAAGATATTCACGTGGAATACATGAGAGGATACGTAAAATTCTTGGATAAGGTCATCTGAAGGTAATCGTATAGAGGAGTAATTTTTGGTGTACTCGCATTAGGACCTTATGCGTCGAGGTGTGATTTAGTGGTTACTGCACTACTTTTGGAGATGTGTGAGTCTCCGGTTTGTTTGAACCTGCTCTGAAGAGGAAACACTCCCTAAAATACTTAATTTTGCGAATTATGTTTTTGATCATTTTAAGCCGACCTAAAACCATATCTAAATGATTTTTAAACGCTTTCATAATATTTCAAATTATTTTTAAATCAAGGTATCGTGAGCGTCAGGGATGCAATTATTTATACTTTGAACGTTCATCTCTCTTAGGAACAGCATAGATTTCATCTTTCTTCTTTCAGGTCATAGATTTCTTCTTTTGTGGAAAGTATATATTTTGAATTCATTATTTTGGCGAGCAAAAGTAAGAAAAATTCGTGGAGGTCGTGATTTGATAATGATATTTCATAAGCTGTACTTCATATTTTACTTATTACAATGGCTGCCGTCGCTAGGTACATGTGCACGTTTATAGAATATGCTGTTACTTCAGTATTTGTTACGGCAGAGAGAAACTATTGAACAGAGTAGCTTGAGCGAAGTAAACTACTCTGTAGCTTAAACCTATTTTCACAGCAACTCTCCCGATTGTTTCGCCAATTTTCCGCTCACGATTCTCGGGAGCGGATATCACTGGATCCTTTTGGAAGTACAAACTCCATTTGCAGCATAAACTGTTCCTCCCATTTCTTGCCATTCAGCCAATTTTCGTAACCTTATTTGGAGCTTTCCCCTTCTCGAAAAGGTATTTTCCTTTCAAAGAATTTTACGTCCCTCGAAAGAGGTTTTCACTTCCCCCTTCCCACTCCTAAATTACCCGTTTTTCCCATTGAGAAGAGTTAACATATTGCCTATCTTTGTAATAGAATGTGTTATAGATTAAGATAGTAAATCACATGCGGTGGTCTCACCTCATTCCTAGAAAGTCAATCTGTAGGATTCCATTGTGTAAATTAAATCGAAGGTGAACGAATAGCTTTCGCTTACGTAAGAAGGATGAAACAGGTGATAGAATTGATCCTCTTTTACTTTTCCTACCCTCTTCACGTAGCGGGATTGAGACTAGCCATCTGATAGTTCCGTAAATTTGAATTTCAGTGAATGAGCCTTACGGTGTTAATCAAAATAATTAGCCTGTAAATTTGTAGTCATCTGTAATTTGGTACGTACCTTTATAGGTGTAAATGGACGTTGATATTGATGGAGGATATATTTGAAATAAAGAAAAACATTCTTTATCTTAAAAAAACAGGTTAAATCACCGTCAGTAAATTGAGAGTGCCAATAAACTGCCAGTAAGCGCTACTGAGGGAAGATTAAATCTGAAGAGAAAAAATTGTTATTTCTTTTCAGTAATTGTGATTGATAGTATCTAATACAAGATGCCTGCTTTTGATTTTGAGGTTGTTCGTCTACGATGCTAGTTGCATATTTACGTATTTTTGGAATTTTTGTACCAATAAGATACCGTGATGAAATTTTGACGACTAAACCCGTTACCGTAATTAGCATGGTATTCTCTACCACAGTAGTTCACGGTCTTCTACAGTGAAGTCAAAGAAATGCAGCTTGGTTATTTAACTCTTGATAAAACTATTGATGAATTAAAAATTTTTGCAGTCACTGGCATGACTTCGATTAAAGCATTCCACGTTTGAAAAGGAACAGAAAAAATATTTTTAATTTTCTTATCTCTGTCAAATTAGGACGCAAGCCGATTCAATCCAAATTCATGTAAATCATCACTACTGAAAACAGGAAATACACGCATGAAGACATTTTCCGTGTAATCGTTTTCTGAATATTGTTCTTGAGTAGAGAAAATTTAAAAAGAGGAATGGAAAAAACGGGAGACAGCAATGAAATTTTTTGTTGGATTTATAGAATTATCTAAATTGAAATGGAATATGAAATTATCTAAAAATGGAATTAAATTTTGTCATTTGCAATAATTCTCTATTAAAACTCGCCCTGGATCTTTATTAATAAACACAGTCTCTTCAAATAATAGCACAACATATTTTTAACATTTAATTACTCACTCTGCAATGCACAGTGAACTTATTTATTTTCAGAAATTAAAAAAAATATTCCGATAAAAAGTAGATGATGCAGTGGCCATTATAAAATTTGAAAACGTTTTATAATTAACTGTGGAATAGCAGAAAAAAAATTTGGATATACTCGTATGTTCGTGTTTTAGCCAACTCAAGCGAAGAAGCAAAATGGTAAAAGCCATCTTTGTTGCAAACTGAGACAACATATTAATTATTTCAATTTCTCAATGTGATGAGTAAAATCAAATTAAAATCCAACAATCTGAATTTGTTCATTTTGATAATGGCACGAATGTTAACGGTTTAAATTGTAAACAGGCTTAACGCACGGCCACAGTAATTGTCCAGAAAGAGGTCTTTATACCGCTATTTCGTGTTTTCCGTTGTACTGATTTGCATGGATTTGGTTTAAATTGGTTCACGCTCTGAATATGCAGAGCCCAGGAATAAGCATTTTCGTAGGCCGCGATACATCATCAAAGGGAGGCGAGGAAAAGGTTTCGTGTGAGGAATTTCGTCTACTTTAAACGACGTTGAATTAGAGTCAAATTTTCTCCTGGGAACTTTTTCCACAACTCCACCCACGTGGATATTTAGGAATCCGTATATTCTTGTCTATTCTATTCTCATCGCCTCGTTCAAAAATATTCTTCTTAATCTATTATATTTTTACTGCTTTGCCATAGTCGATGTACCAGTAGCTGAGGGAGTATAAAATCCGTTGACACCAATGAATTGTACCACACGAGAAGAGCTGGAAAATGCATGAGAGTCGCACTAACTACGTGCATATCAAGTCAAATATCCGAGAGGAGATTTTAAGGCTATAATAAGGTGTCGACAATGTTCGGTTATTGTTAGAAACACTTTGATTCCATAGGAAATTATAAAATTCTTTGTTTATGTGCCGAAATTTATTTCAGCTTTAAACTGGAACAAATTAATTTTTTAAATTCGTAATCACAATTCTGTCATCAAATCAGTGAGCTGAACTCTTTTTCCAATATATCAGGAACATATGTATGCCCAAAAATAAACTTCTACCTATGTACGTTACCATCCCGTTATATTCAATTTTTGAGATTCTAATTATTTTGCCTAAATTTATTTTACCATTTATATTATTTAAGATTCACCTAAAGTTAATGGTTTTGACGAGTAACTAAATGGTAAAATGTACACCCTAAGCAGTATTCACAACTGTAATTAAAACTATGTACCATTATTATCATCAAATATTTTCATTTTGAAATGCACCTCCCCTGTGGTTTAAACGCTAATGCGAGAGCACAGTGTAAGATTCATCAGTCACTGTCCTAATTCGTAGAAAAAAAATGATTTGATCTATAATAATATAAATAACATTTATTTCCTCATATATACATATATATGATCACTCATACATTGTATGTCTTTCATTGTTTATTTCTGTGGAATAAGTGTGCGATCATCTGATAAACTATTGAAAGTTTGGACTTTTGTTCGGCCTCTTTTTAAATTGAATTATTGTAATGTTTCCAGCCACTTTAGGTCCAGCCCTTTTGTTGAAAATCGAGACTTTAGGTATCCCATTCTGTCAGCCATCAAATTCCGATAACGAATACTAAGTAAGCGTCGCGATCCAAATGGTGCGAAAATGTTTGCCGGAAACAAGATAGCGAAACTTAAAATAGAAAATGTATAAATAGAAGTTATTAATAATTATTAGCCAATGAATTTTATAATTCATGGCAAATAAATTACTAATGATTTTCGAACCTGTGATAGGGAATCAACAAATAGGGGATTGAACTGGGATCGGAGCCTTTCACGCAGTCCTTGTGATTACGTGGATGGGTTCCCAATCGCTGATTTCCTAATAACTGCGCGAGCATATGTCCCATCGGTTCTCTCCTCTCCCCCCACCACTCTCGCTTTCTCGCCCCTTCCTCTCGTATGTCCTCCGATTGCTCCACACCCATCCTGTACCCCTTCCCGTCCTCCTCCTCACACCCAATGTCCACATCCTGTCACCCTTCCCCCTCCCCACACCAGGATATGGCGAACGGTGGTGTGTGAGAGCCCTGTTTGTTTCCCCTCCGATTGCTTCCCCATCCCTTCCCATCCGACCGACCCTGCCTCTGCCTCCCCGGCCCTTAATTGATTCCTCGAGTCGGTCGTTGGAGATTTTGACCGCAGTCCACCCTCGTCCCTCCCTCCGCACTCCCTCCCTCTCTCTCCCGTCGTCTCACTCATCCGCTGGCAGACCTCTGTGGTCATCCTGCGGTCAACACCAACTCACCACACTCCTCCTTCCCTAACCGAACGCCCTAAGCAGGAACGTTCTCAGGAATACGGCCGCAATATAGGAGTAGCAGGCGCCGGGATTGCGGATTTATTTTTATTTTCGAGATAATTTATTGCTTGTTATGGTCGAGATCCCGTGGGTGGTGAGGTTCGAATCATCTCATCCAAGTCCGGATGAGATGATTCGAGGAGTCAAAATCATGGAAACACTTGGATACACACCTCGATACATGGTCATCTTTTTTCCTGTCTTTGGGTAAACTGCAGGTGATGTAAGTTGAAGGAAGTGCCTTCTATGATGTGTGAATACCTGAACTCGAGTACGAGCCTTATCACGAGATAAAGTGTACCATTTAAAAAGAGCAAACAGCCTTTAAATTTACTACTAACGAGTATATGTGACGGTATCATTGAATTTAAGACCCATTAATGCAACATTTATTTCAAAAGTAGCCCTCAGAAAACTTGAAATCGTATTGTTTCGAAGTTTTAAAAGTTATTTGATAAACAAGTTAGATTAAGTCATATTTGCAGTCCTGATAACAAAACTAAGCAGATTACTAATCTAATATCCGTTTCATTATTTTAACTATCAATGAGCAGAGACTTTGAAGATGCATTCCAAGAAACAGCATACATTTCAAGATACTGCTGGTGTCTGGATTAAAATAAAACTAAATGTGGCTTTCAAAAAAACACGAAACAAAAGTGCGCAAAAATCCAAAATCGGTAGAAGAGTCAAACATATACTGCCAAATTAGATCGTGTGCAGCATAGAGGGGATGGAATTATAGACGGTTATTATGACGAACTGAGTAGCGTATCAAAATAGTTAGAAGACCTAGGTTTGGGATCACTCACGATGAATAAATTGCAGACTAAATCTCTTTCATAAGTTAAAATGAGATCTCTTAAGCGATGATGGGGAAAATGTATAATTGACTTCTTCGTAATACAGTAGAATAGAATAATCAGAGAGATTTAATTGTAGAGCATCTACATTTAAGATGCCATTTTTTCACGAAATACACGAAGCCAGAATAACATAATCCGACCGTGCTTTGGTGTAAAAGTATTTCTATTTTTTCACTTTTAGTATCCTAGTGTGTTATCTTTACCTAATTTAAATTTATTTTTTGTTCATATCTTTATCTACAGCCCCTTTCGTATACACAGGGAATTGTATCTCATTTAGACACCGTAGTGTATGAACCTGTAGTTTTCATGGTCTTCCTTACTTGAAGTATTGTACAAATAAGTGTTGTAACTAACACTTAATAATAATTTCATTTTTGATTATGCATGTCTGGTGTTCAATCATCATAGCCACACATCCTAGCGGTAGCTTGCAGGGTACAATATACAATAGAATATATACGAGGGTTCATCCGAGACTAACTAATATCAACCATCCTGGTTTCTGTAAGAATTCTGTACATCGACTGAAAAACAAAAGAACGATTTATAAAAGATAATAATTGTAAGGGAAGTCTCGGAAATTAGATTGAGTTGTTCACGGCACAGCCGATAACTGAGCCAATCTGAACTTTTTAGCGAGTTGGTCCATGGAAAATTTGCATAGACCAGCACTTTACAATTTATATTTATTCGCTGCTCATTCCCCAGTTCTTTTATAAATTGAAATGTGTGGATCTGTGATAAATTAAATTGGAAGGAAAATTCTATGGGTATTCTTGTGAATAAAATCCAAAAGAACAAATATGAATATTTCTGCATAAATTGCCCCAAAGTAAGCTATGGAATCCAATGCACTAGGAGGGGGAAATTTAGCGAAACCAACGGATGAAATAGTGAAGTAGAAACAGTTCAAGGGTTTAATTCTGGAACGGTAAAAGAAGAAGCTGCCAAAATGTATAAATATGACGTTGGAGAATGACATTCTGGTGTCGGTGCAAGACTTACTCCATGAATGTGGGTACCTGACGAAATTCTGCTCTGACAATATCCTGCTCTTGCATGCTGCTTTTTTAACGTTCATTTACCGATCCCCCCGCTTTGAACCACACCGGATGATCCCTGGCGTGGGAAAAGCACCCTTGCTCCCCCCCAACATCTCTGCCTCGCACCCTCCACGCTCTTTGTCGGAGAGTGGTGGAGGTCACTATATAGTGGTCAGCGGACCGCTAATCAAGCCTCTTATCGTTCGCTGATGAATATTCATAGTCGTCTTAATTTCTTTATTATTATTATATTCCTTTCTTAAAATGATTGAAGATGTTTCCATTTACAATTTTCTTTCATAAATTTTATTTTTGGATTCTCCACGTCCCATTGCATAATGTATGCAATATGATGTAGCACTATGTATGCAAGATTTTAGAACCAAAAAAGTAATAAATATGTATTTAAGATATGATCTGTAAAAAATCTTGGCCCTTGGTATTCGTCAAATTTCATGAATTTTTCATTTAAATCTCTTTTCATAGTAATTTTTTCCTGCAATGGAGCTTTTTGGATATCTTAGTCAGCAGCGTACTCAGGATAGTCAACAATATACACATTGGTTTAGGAAATTCATGGAAAAGATTTAGCTAGTTTTTCCGTTGCATATATGCCGTTTTGTCTTCGTTTAAGTCATAATGAAATACGATTCTCTCTATTTATATAGATTTAAGCAGAAAATAAACCCACAGATGAAATACGCGTACAGACCTATGATATTTAGAAACGGAAAGGGAACAACAGTAAGATGAACGAAGGATGTCTATTTTTACCTTCCGCCTTCTTTCATCTCAAACCCATGCGTAACGTTTACATTCTATCAATTTAAATATTTTACAAAGAATACTGACTTTAATAGTGTAATAATAACAAAATTTGGTCAGTATTAATATAATTCTGCTTACATTTAATCTGCGTATATTTTTTGAAAACCTCTTGTCCTTTCATTTATTGACAATACCTTCGTTTATTTAACAGAAATTTGAGCAATAAGCATCGTCAAATGAATTTTCAGTGAACATTTTTATTTTTACTCATGTTACTTACCAAGTTACAGCAATGATAAGACGAAAGATAAACAGGGCTATCTGAGTATTTTATTGTCACACTAAAGCGTTTATTTTTATGTGGTGGCCGTTTTAAACGACCGAGTCGTAAATGTACTTTCATTCTTACCTGTGTTACAGAGTGTTCTTATAGTAGTTGTTGGAGGGGGTAATGTTGTGGTCAGCAGTCCCGCTTTCTTCTTTTATTTTTAAAGTTTATTTAATTTACAGCGTACAAAGCTACCAAGAGGTTGTTTTCCGCATTTGGATGCGGAACTGCGCGTCTTCCAGGGGCACCGCGCTGAAACCGCATCAATTAATTCGACCCACCCCTCGCATTTTTCTTCCCGGTGAACGGGCGCATTTTACACAAGCTCCTCCGCCTCCTTCCCACTGATCTACCCACTTCTCTCTCTCCCTCTCTCTCTCAGCGGCCTTACGCTCCCTCAGACCTTTCCGCCTGACTAAAACCTAACGAGGTCTTTATTGTAATCCCTCTTTTGTCACTTAAACAAATAGCGTCGGGGTGACCACTTTCTCTTGCTACGCCTGACGTGTATGTAATCCCTTACCCAATCGGAAGGTATGATATTTTTTTTGTAAGCAGGTAGGTGTGCCTGGACGGGATTACTTAGCAATTAGTTCAGAATCCGCACACATAATTCTATTTCTTGAGAGAATATCCTCTTCAGATTGGCTTTTTTTGAGAACCTTATTTTGCCCATGGATTAGCAATAACCAAGAGACTCGTACAGCTCAAGACTTTCGTCATCCGCCATTATCTGACTCAGTTTTATGGTGAAAGCAAACCATACGCGTTCTTTGCGTTATAGCAAGGCTTAATTTGGTTATTTATGGACACACTCGTGAAAGTTTTGTCACCAAAAGCAATCTTAAATTTGGAGAAAAACTTCCATTTCCAAATACCAATTCAATAACAATGGCTCACGATTTCAAATGAAACAATATAATGGAAAGCTCATTAATACGATACATGCACACTAACAAGCTATCTACGAATATAATATATCATTCCTGAGCTCTGTGCAATGGTTAGTCATCGACTCGTGACTCTCTGTAGCCATAAAACGTTTTAAAATAATAACATTGCCGTGGAACTTGCGCTACCATGATCTACGATAACGATTGCTATATTTTCATGTTCACATAGTTTATTACGTAAAATCTTAGTGTTTTATTATGCAGTTAGCTCAATATGTAATTTATAAGTGGTAGGGTTTTAATTTATTCAATATTGTGTCAACGGCAACCGTTGCAATTTGAAACAATTCGCCCAACGAAAAGACGGAGGTACAACGTGCAAAACAGTTCGCTGAATTGCAATTTTCCTTTTGTTTGAAGGAATCGTTATCGGATCATTATTGAATACTAAAAGAGAAGAGTACGTTCTTCCCTGTAGCATAAGTAGAATGTGGTTTGAAGTGAGGAGATGATTAATTTCTGGGGAAGATGGATCCGAAGCTTAAGTCACGGCTTTTACGGAAGGAAGCATTGGCACTGCATCGGGAATTGTAAAAAAAGATCATCAAATAACGGCTAAAGCATATTAAAATGAAATTATTGACTTTGTAATTCCGCATATTTGTTTAAAACACGACCCAGATTTCGACGTTGAACGTCATCATTAGGTCTGACCTGGAAAATCAGTGTGATAAATATGAGATAAGAATCAATATAAATAAAACAAATGTTATGCGATTTTCCAGATAGAAATATTCTAAGCTAAGCATTAAAATAGGAGGGCAAAAATTAGAGCCGGTAGAATATTTTACATATCTCGGAAGTTTTTTGGACCAACACGGGCAAAATAGAGGCGATGTAAGTAGAAGAATTGCGCTAGGCATAGAGGCTTTCAAAAGGAGGAGGCAGTTGATAACAGGGACTTTGGGTAAGAATGTTGAGAAAAGACTTATCAAAACTTTAATATGGAGCGTAGTTTGTACGCTGCGGAAACATTGTCACTGAAGTAGGATAATAGAAGTGCATTGAAGGCTTTTAAAATGTGGGTATGGAGAAGAATGGAGAAGGTGAAATGGACCGAAAGGGAAACAAATGAGGAAGAACTAGGGATGGTGGGTGAGGAAAGGGGTTTGTTGGGAGAAATCCAAAGGATGCAGAATAAATGGATTAATGGCGTATTGATCGGAAGTGAGATGTTGAAGACGGTAATAGAGGGGAGAATATTAGGCAAACGAGGAAAGGGTAGGAACAGGATTGGGATGCTGGACGGGATGAAGGGAGGCAGGAAGTACACGGAGATGAAGAGGGAATCGATGTAGAATATGTTGTTCGATTGTGTTTTGTTTGGAATCACAAAATATTTATTTGGTAATTCTGTACATCCAAAGCCCACCTTAACCGGTAGATTACATAAGAAATATATAAATGAGTATTAACTGTGCTCCCCAGCCTTCTAATAGTCCCCCAGTTGCCTCATGTGACCTTTGTTGATCCACGGTGAGAACAAACCCCATTTTCGAAACTTTTTTATAATCGAAAGTTGTAATGAAGACTACCGAGGGGTTTTGAAGGTCCTGTAGATTTCCATCAATGTCTTTCAAGGTAAAAAAAAAGATTTGGCCATGAAATTGGATCGAAAAGGGACAGCCACGAGACTGACAATGAAAATTTGGTGTAAAATTAGTTGTTGAGCTTTAAAGAAAATCGTATCCTGTGGTGGCTACACTCTTTGAATACTTGTGTGACCACCGGGTTGCATAATTACAGTTTTCCCATCGGTGGAAAGCGCCTTTTCCGCGAACTCCTGTCGGGTACGCAAATTAGTAATCACAGATTTGATATTTTATTACGAACGCGCATATTATGAACTTGTAGCATTTTACTGGATGTTTTCAGGAGGTATATTTTGGAAATTCAAAGGTCACATAATTCTCAGCATGGATTAGTTTCGTCATAATTGTACGAGAACTACATGATAAACATTTTTTTTGCCAGCCATTTCAATTATGAGTAAAACTCAATCATTTAGATGGTACTCCATGATTACCAAAGTTCCTCTACGTACATGTTGATAAACTCCAACGGTTTCTAACACACGGTCACCCTAATCACGGTCGCACCCACTTTCAGCGTGCTCCTGTTCGTGACGATTTTGTTTACTATAGATAACGACAACAGTTTTATTATTTGATTCCCCAGTACATGTATGGACCTATTTGCTGATTTGAAAACTAATATTGAATACCACGTGCATACTTGGTGGTTATATTGTGGGCTGAATTTTTGTTTGTTGAGTTTTTGGGATCCATTGGAAACAATGCGGCAGGAAAATTTAATAAGGCCGCTACGCGTCTCAAGGGGACTTGCAAAAGCGTTTTTGGATGATATTCGGAAAAGGAACTTCTAGTTCGTCCCAATTAAAATTTTAATCTCCATGTATTCAGTTGGATCCACGATGTAAAATCGAACTCGAATTAGCGAGGGATCGGCATATCAATGAATTAGAACGTTTTTCTTTCACGCTCTACGTTTCTCAACCAACGTTGTCTTTCGAAAAAGTTAAAGTGAATTGGATATTCTCTATATGAGTAGTCCTCCTTGGTGTCTCCGACATTCATATCACCTGAGAAATTAAAAAAACCTCTTTGGGGATGACGACACAAAAAAATATATGCTCTTATTTCCGAATCCTAAGGGTACATTCCAGGAATGAAAAACGAACCCTCTGGAGACAAAACTGGCGCAGAATACTACTGCCATAATCCTTACTCTAATGGGAAACAGGCTAGGTGTATCCCTTCTCTGATGTCCCATTGCGTCTTGAATAGCCGAAAGGTTATATTCTTTGAGGCTGGATGTGTAGTTAGCATTTTTCGGAAAAGGGGATTTTCAGCATTGTTCTGCCGAAGGAAGAGGGATCGTTAATGTGGCGCTACCACGAGAATATAGAGATAGGAAGAAAGGACGTTGCCGGTATAATCCGATTTTCTGGGCTCAGGACTCGAACTGTAGTCCTTACGGTGACTGTAGTCCTAACCCTAACACTCACCATCATATATTCCTGTCTTTCCTCTTTCCAAATGCATCCAGGGATAATATATTTTTACTACTCCGCAGAAGACTGCATTTTTTTTTAATCATCTCAAAAAAATTAGTGGAAAATATTATCTGATTGTTTTTGTGATTATTGCTGTTACGTATTCCCTCAGTCTTTTCAATTTTCATTTCTTTAAAGCTTTTTATATAAATCAGCCAAGTATTTTTGGCCCTTGGCTATATCCTTATCGTCATCATATTTACTTTCTATGTCCAAACTCACTGATATTTTGTATTTTCCATGTAGTTCTCCGGTATTCTTTCCGTCATATCAAAACCTCTTCTGTATCAATTGATATTTTATCCGTTTGATCTCTTTTAGGGTGGACGGATTTTAAATATTCGTTACTCCTTCATCTGTCTTTATAGTGAGCCCATTTTGTTCTCTCTCCATAAACTCTCAATACCTGCACACTGCTTTTTCCACGACGCCCAAATAGTTTCTTGCTGCAGTTTACTGCTTGGAACTTTGTATTTTTTTATCCTTATTGTTGTGCTCATTTTCTTCCATTTCTTTCTTTCGGCCATTTTCCTATTGAAATTTTGCGTCATGTGTGCCTTCCTAAATATTTTTCTATTTACCACTTCTGATCTTTCAATCACGATATTGTTTATACCTTGCTTAAGATGTTCTCATATCTCTTCTACTTTCTTCCCGTCAAATAATCCTTGCGCAAAATTTAATTATGATCTCTTCGTGCTTCTTCCTTTTCGATTCCCTTGTCTTTTACACTCCTTATATATTTCTATCATCGAAATAACACCTACCTGTATCTCCCAGTATTTTCCATGTTTCCCTGGCACGTTTCATGCTTACATTAGATTTTAACTATTATAAATACATTTTGTCTCTAAAGCCTTATTGCTTTCTCCCCGCGGTTATTCATTTCCTCTAAATCCTATTCTCCTACTTAATTTCTCTCTCTCTATTTGCCCACTATCTTATAACAATCGCCAAACACCAAGAAGCCTTTCCTTGCAGTTACATTAACAGCCGTTTCGCACAACTGATCGTGTGCAATATCTACTTTATCCTAACTCTGACTTGTACTTTTTGACATGTACGTTCGTATGTTACACCTGGATTACCACTAGAACAACCGGTTTGTTTTGCTGTCACTTGTTCCGTGTTCACTACCCATCGCTCCAGATTTCTATTCAATACTATAGCTACTATATGCCAATTTGACTCTCCACCCCTCCTCTGTTCATAACGCTTTAAACTTTGCTCCAATGATCCCCAGTATATTTCCATCTCAACTCGCAGAATTATTATGTCTATACTTCCTCTTCCCTTGTCTCGTTTAAAATTATTCCTGTCCCTTTTAACGTTGTGGATTCTTTTCCCTGCCTTTTTTTCGTAGCCATTTAGTCCTTAAGTTATATTTTTTGTGACAATATGTATTCTTGATATTTCAGGCCAATTCATCGGAATTAAGTTTGAATCGCTGCAAAATATCGAGCATTTGAGTGAATTTTATAATGATGAATAGATTCATCTACTTTCATTTGAGTTTAAAGTTAAATGTTTAATGTATTTAATCATCCATAGGATTCATGCAAATGAGATGTTATTATTCAACTTCTTCTCCACAGCGGCAGAAATAGCTTAGCACGGTCCCTATCGGGAGCTCAGTGATTTAGACGATTCATATTCTCACTTCCCACTCGCTCTCCGAGTAAGTTCTCTGCGTAGCTCTTTATTCATTTGGTGGTTTAACATCCACCAACGCGACGGGGGATGTAAATAAATGCACGGAGCCTTTGCTCATTGGGAGCTAAGGCAACATTGAGCTATTATCATGCACCGCGAAGCTGATCTTGTTTTCACGTATCAAAATGATTACTCCTCTCTGCATCCCTCCTCTGTCGACTTGGCCTGTCGGAATGCACGAAGGTGGCGCGTTCTCCCGCTGGTGTTACCCCGCTCAACAGCCCCTCATTCAATTCCTCACCCCCTTCCATCATCCCTTGTATTCCCTCCCCGTCTTTGCCTTCCGCTCTCCAGACTCGCAGGCGTCGAGTGAGAGAACGGAAAACCACACCCGACAAATGACGGGAAGACGTTTAATAGCACGGAATATCGACTCCTCCAAAAGGGGCCATCCTTCGCGTTTCCTTCTCTCCCCTTCTCCACTTCTCTTCATCCCCTTTCCTCTCACCCCCCCCCCCAACACCAACCTCAGCCCGAACTGAGTGCATCGGTCGTCCCTCTTCCCCACCACCCTCTAATCTGTACACGGCGTTGGCATACGTTGAAAAGAGACAGCGAGGGTTTGGTGCGCGTCTTGCGTTCCCGTCCCGAGTCGAGCGCCCGAATCACAATGCCTTTACCTCATCTGCACTCTGCCTGGCCTGGATCTCGTGCACGCCGTGCCCCAGGCCTTCTCCCTCCCTCTCCTAGTACAACCAAACTACCCTTTGTGAGGAAAACCTCCGTTTGAACGCTCGAATAGCAGCTCCTCCTCCATCATAAGAGCATTAATAAGCAGGGAGTGAACGTGGAGAGCATGCGGTGCTGCACATTGACGGTTTATATTATTTTTATTGCTGCTGTTCTACAGCAGTTGAAAATAAAACCGCAATCTCCGTTCATTTTCTTTTTGCTCCAACATCAACTTCCACAAAGCAGTCATGTGTGGTGTTATATTTTGCCGTTCTTTAACTCCAAATTCAACTTATGCTTTTAAGGAATTCAGGTAATTCATTTCGAAGTACCTAGTATTGAATCCATCAAATGTGTAAACAAGGTATAGTGAAGTTTTTATCTGTTCTTGTCGTCTATGTGGTGCTTTTTAGGGCTTAAAAATTGGTGATAAACTCGATGGTTTCAGGCTTCACTTTGTGGAAATCCATTCTAATAAATCAAAAGAGAGATGGTACTTTTTTTTTTTTTTTCCACACTTTATTGCTTAAAGTCCTAAAAAAGTCTTAAAAATTGGTGTTTACATAAGAGGTAATCGTTATTTACGGAACAGATATAAAATCTTTTAGGCAAAACCGCCTACGCGAGATACCTCGTCCATCTAAAAAGGGGATTCACCATTGATAAAACCTCATACAAGTATTCTAATCTGTAGAAAAAGATATTCTATCGAGTTCAATTTCTTTAAAATTCCGACATTTTATAGTAATTGTTCTCTAATGGAGTAGTAAGACGAATTTCACGAATTAAATAGTGTTCCTAATCCTTCAATTAAAAAATCTCTGGTGTAGAGTGATACTTAAGGAAAATCTAAGTTCAATATGGTAATTTCAAAACAGAGTATATTTCCCAACATACTCCATCGTTTGAAGAAATTCAATCTTTCTACATGTATTGTGTTATTAGGAGAATTTACCATTAATGCTTTTTATTTCTTCAGCTTTTTTACCTAAAAAATGAAATTATGCCCTACTTTAGCGGTGCTTTTTTTCTAAAGTAAATTAATTCTATCATCTGCCGTTTTTCTAGCCACATTTACGGTTTTAGCCACTGCTGTTACAGTATGTAAAGCATGAACTAAGTACAATCGCTGAACGACATAGCAGTGTGCAATATGGATGAATCCTGAGAGGAAGCGCCTCAGGACAATAACTTTTGGGTATGACTCTATCAACAAATCATTCCTCTTTAAAACGCAGCAGCAATTCTCCGACCGAATGGGTATGAGGTAACACACAATATACCTATTAAGGATGGTATTTTTTGACGTGTATTTAGTCTTGTGTTAATATATTCAAAGCACACGATCTATTTTTTCTACTGAGACCTTTGCGAAAAATAAAGAATACGTAGAACGGGATTGAACATTTCATTATACGTGTTTTTCAAATGTATACCGCCATGCCTGAAGGATTGGTGGCATTAGTGTGCATCACGTCATCATGTTTCATCGCCCAAAATTTAGGTAGCGCCGTAATTAGTGACTTCTTGTGAGAATTTTAATATAGTCCTCACGGCTCATTTTTAATCCCCTCCCTCGAATACGGACACGTTCCTTAGAGTGCGAGGCTTTCTATTAATTTTTCTTTGAAAGGAACACGTGAAAGGAGGGAAGTCTCATTACTGCGCGATTCACCGGAGGAAGCCCACAAATCCGCCCTTTATGAACTATCCGGCCAGTGTTTCTAAAGGTTTTCCTTAATCTCTCCCGTTGCGGCCTGTTTCGCCACGTTCATTTTACGGAGGAAACCAGAGAAACCGCACCATGTGTTTCTCCCAACAGCTGCTCGCCCTTTTTCCTTTACGCCCTCGAGGCGATTCTTCATAATATAAAATTTAGCACCGAAACCATTCGGGAGAAAAAGTTGTACGCTTTTAGTCTTTCATTCTAGCTATTGGATTCTCAGCCAGGGTTGGTTGAAACAAAGAAGGAATCAAGTTTCTTTAGGGATAGACGAAATTGTAGGAGTAGGGTGAATACAGTGCTTCATATTCTCTTTTGAGCTATGTAAATGACAGGTAATCGCCATTACCATGACTAAAACTGAAAATGTAACCATAATGTAGCTGATTAGATAATGTCCTATACGAGGCCTATTACTCTCATACTCATTTTCATCAAAGATGTGAGAGCAGTAGGGTAAAAGTGTAAATATAAAATGAACGTACCTAAGGTCGTGAAGCAATGAAAAACGAAAGAGCGGAGATCGCAAACTTGATTGGCACTAGATTTGTTAAGGGGGTGAAGTAAAAACAAAGTTACAAGTAAGGGGATAGATAAAGAACACACACAAGGTCATTTGGGTGTGTTTTGGAAACAATGACCCACGTATACCTCAATCACACACAAAAAAGGCAAAATTAATAAATAATAAAGCAAACTTATTACCACGCGATCACTATGGTGTGTTAAGGAATAACAGTCACTCTCGTGAATCGCATTTACATACTTACTCTGGGTTTGCACGGATATCTCCTTTGCCAGGGACCCGTTGTGCTCTCACAGGAATAAAAAAAATAAAACAGAAAAGGCAAAAGGATTCCTCCTATGCCAGTGATCTGTCAATCACACAGAAGAATACAAAATTATAAAATGGATGTACACACGTTTTCGCCCAGTTACGGGGCACAACGTTTCCTCTGGTTTGTCCAGTGTATGAAGAATTAAATTCTAATGCGGTCATGCGGGAAGGGGTTTGATCACAAAACACACAAGGTTAGTGAGAGTGCATGCAGTTGAATAGAACTAATTATTCGTTCTTCGGCTGAGAAATATATGTCGGAGCGGTTTTTTTTTAAAAAGAGTAGGAATATGGTCGAGGGGGGTTGTAGTTTTATCAGAAATCAAAGATGTCAATTTTTTTGGAGAGGACAAAAGACACGATCCTTTCCCTGTACCGGTTGTGATCCCCCAGTAAGATCTGGAATCCCAACAACCACACAATGGTGTTTTTAGTTGAGGGCTCTCCAGCCAGTAGTCAAGAACTCTATCCACTAAGATAATCTGCAAACATGATGAATTTAAAAGATTTTAAAAAATCTAAAATGAGAACGGCTCTCAGTTCAGCATTTGCTATCCGTCAAGGAAATCATTGGCGTCGGTTTAATGCTCGTCTTCCGAAACGTTTCCGGAGTGAGCATTCAAATAACCGCAAGTGCAAGGCCCACGACGAGTCTCTTCATTTGCATTGAAGCGTCTCCGCGATCGCCAGAGTCCTTTTGGTGCGGGAACCGTGTGCGATGGGTCGTTGATGAAGTTTTAAAACCCATAACGCGGGACCACTAGTCTCGCTTCCTCACTTTCCTCCTCCTACCCCCTCCGCCCCCCAAACAATTCCCTTCCTCCCCGTACTTCACGCGACCGGGGGCATACCGAGTATTTCAAACGGAGCGAAGTAATTAAGTTCCGTGTCTCCGGCAGTTAACCTCCTCCCACTTCCAGTCCACTCCCACTCCCTCTTCCCCTCGGAACAAGTCTCGCTGAAGAGTCGGAAGAGGGACGGAGGGTTTACAGCGGGTGGAGAGACGGTGAGGGTGAGCAGTTTTTGCACTTGTTTGGAGCGGTACTTTTATTTTGGCGCTCCGTGGGTGGGAGGGAGCGGGATGTGAGGAAGAGGAGGTAGAGGGTAGTCGGAAGGACGGAAAGGAGTCGGGGGTAGATGGAGAACTGCTCCCCGGCAACGGCTTCCAAACCGCAGCCGTCTGTCTGAGGGCGTTCTTCCCCGAAGTGAGTGCGTGGGTGGAGAAGTAGGGGGTGAGAGAAGGCCGGGGCTCACGGGGGAGGATAGAGAGGGGAGCGGAAGGGGTTTCATCCTGTTTCGCCCTAAATTCCACGATACCAACCTCTCTGGCTCCCTATCACTCCATTCCCCGGAAACTTGCTTGCTCCCACCGAGGTTGAGAAGACTTTTTTTCCTCTCGAGTATCAGTGCTAAAGCTACCGCCATTTAACCAAGTAAGCTGAGCTATTTGCTACTTCCACCTAGGTACAGACAAGCCATGCTGTTTACTACATAATCATTGTACATAAGCGACGGAGAAGTCTACTTATCAAAGGTACCGTCGCTCCAGATCAGCTCTCTAGGCATTAGGAAAGAGCGCCTACAAATTGATATTCCCCCATATTATTTCAAGTAAGTTAGCAACAAGCAGCGGAAAAGTTATTTCATTGGTTCTTAATATCGGCGATAAAACTAAAAGTTCATGTTTAATTCCTGGCTGTGATAGGTTGCTAACTAATGCCGTTTTCCTTTTGTTCGAAATTGGATACCCTTCATTTACTTAGCGTACCGTGAAAGCTCCGAAACAAAATAGATGACTATGGTGCATTCCATTCCATTGTACCATTCGTCTATTTATTTCTTAAAAGGTACATTTTTGACAATTTTAAAATTAAAATATCGAGGTTGTCCTTTCTTTGATCCTTTACCGGTGAAAAATTGCAGTTTTTCTAAATTTGAACATTTACATCGTGGAAATGCTAAAAGGGTTTTGGTGACGCTCGTCATGTATCCTCAGTTATTTCGCTTTCCATGTTAAAAAGAATTCAAAATGCATCTGAAATTTTGATAATAAATAGGTTGTAACGCTAAAATATTACATTTGTCATTTTTATATGTATAAATTAATGAACTTTGTTAAAAATCTTGAAGTATTGAACTCCGGGAAAAAGATTACGCCGCCTTCGACGGGATCAGAAGGTAATTCCTGCCATTAAAATTGAATAGCACTTGAATAATCACGAGCGTGTTAACATCCCTTAATTTTTAACGAAGACGAGTTTCATAATATTGCATTGTTTCCCGACTCAACTGAGTGAGTTTATGAAGAATATTTAGCCATTACATAGGAAGAGGAAACATTGTATCTAGGCAGGGCCTATGTTTGTAGTAAGGGTTGTCGTAAATAATACCGAATAAATTTTCTTCTATCAGAAGGAATTACTAATGACCAAAGGTGTTATTTATTTAAAATAATGTATTAAGCGTCTTTTAGGACGAGGTTGGGACTACATATAATACGTGGGTGGTCTGAAAAGTTTCCGACTCAGAAAATTTCAGAAAAAATGCTTTTTATCTTTGGTAGGATAGGTCTGAAACTCTTCAGATCACCCTTGTATATTGGTTCCTTTCTTCCACCTAACCTCTTATCACAATATTTAAGACAGTTACAAACACCCCAGCCCTAGGCAGAGGAAAACCCACCGAGGCGGGAATCAAACCCACGACCTCTGGGTTGCTGGCGACGACGTTACTTCACCACTACCGCGGCCGGCAGGAATAAATATAAGGAGCGAATCCCTAAAAATGCTACATATATATATATATATATATATATATATATATATATATATATATATATATATATATATATATACACACATACATATATATATACATACATATATATATACATATATATATATACATACATATATATATATTTATATTTATTAGGTAATCTGCCGGTTAAGGTAGGTTTTTGGATGGACACAACTATCCAATAACCATTTTGTAACTCCAAACAAAACCCAATCCAGCAACCTAATCTACATCAGGTCCCTCTTCATCTCTGTGTACTTCTTTCCTCCCTTCATCCCGTCCAACATCCATATCCTGTTCCTGCCCTTTCCTCGCTTGCCCAGCATTCTCCCCTCTATTACCTTCTTCAACATTCCACTACCGCTCAATACGCCTTTCATCCATTTTTCCTGCCTCCATAGGATTTCTTTCAACAAACCCCTCTCCTCACCCACCGTCTCCAGTACTTCCTCATTTGTTTTCCTTTCGGTCCATTCTTCTCCATTCTTCTCCACACCCACATTTCAAAAGCCTCCAATCTACGTCTATCCTCCTGCTTCAGTGACCACGTTTCCGCGCCGTACATAGCTACCCTCCACATCAGAGTTTTTACGAGTCTTGTCTTAACATTCCTACTCAACGTCCCCATCATCAACTCCCTCCTCCTTGAGAAAGCCTCCTTGCCTAGCGCAATTCCTCTCCTTACGTCCCTACCACTTTGACCGTATTGGTCCAAAACACTTCCGAGATATGTAAACTGTTCTACCTGCTCTATTTTTTCCCCGTCTATTTTAATATTTAGCTTAGCCTTTTTCTTTCTGGAAAATCGCATAACCTTTGTTTTATTAATATTGATTCTCATCCCATATTTATCGCACTCTCCGTTCCCCACTCGCACCTGAGCTGTCTGAGACATGTACAGGTTGCGGATCAGTCTCCTGTCCCTCCAATCCATTCCTATTCCCTGCAATACACGCATTAATTTTTCCCAATTCACTCTATCAAACGCTTTTTCGAAATCTTCAAAACAGGCAAATACGTCCTGATTGTATTCTATATTCCCTTCGATTAGTGATCTCATTACTGCAATGACATCACGCGAACCTCTTCCTTTCCTAAATCCAAATTGATCATATGCGACGTGGTAGTTCAGGGAGTAGAGCGTTGGACTACTGACCGGAGGGTCCCGGGTTCAATTGCCGGATTTGATTCACTCTGGGCACTCAAGCTAAGAGAGCTGGTACTAAAAGAGCTGGTAATTGATAATATCGTTACAGCTAATAATATATTAAATACAGTTACAGCTACCGATAAGCAATGAGGGAATTATGAGATTGGCAAGGAACAGGATGTGTAGGAAGAGCTATTACAAACCAAACTAGCCGAGTTGTTTAGGAAACCTTTCAAGAGGCTTCGGGAGCTATTAACTTTTTCTAGATTAGTTTAATCAAACCCTCACGTTATCACTTACAAAAATGTGTACTATAGTTGTCTGTCTGTCTGTTGTACTATCTGTTATTCTGATGTGTGAATAAAGCAAATAGTTCATCTTTTTATCTGCGGAATGGGGCTAAAGCTGAGGGTATCACGTTGAATTTTAAACGATCTGCTCACCAGGCCATGGTAGGTTCTGCGAATCGCAAAATACTCAGAGAAAGTGAAGGAAATTCGGCAAAAGTAACTAGAGTCGAGTTACTCGCTGACGTGAAAACAATATTCGTCTGGTAAGAGATCGTCTTGAACGTTTAAGTGGACGAAGCGAAGTGAAGCGTCCCGAAAGTGATGGATCTGAGTTCTAAACCCGACCCATGCGAATGATTTTTTCACTAAATTTTCTCGTTTAAATAAAAGGTGAAACATTTTTATGCGTGTATGTGGGTTTCATATGAGATTATATATGGTGATATGTTTATTTTTAAATGATAAATTTAATCCTTTCATTTAAATTTCAAACACGAGTGCATGCGATATATTGATTTACAATAACAGTTAGTACGGATATCTATAAAACATTAAAATTTGTTTATCGAAGGTATTCATCTGCGTCATAACGACTGAGCTGCTCCTTGTCCTTAATCCTCCTCGCATCCCTCTCCCCTCGGTCTTCCTTCCTCTCTTGCTCCCGTCTGGCTTGTGAGGGAGGGACATGAGCAGACGGGGCAGGGAGTGGGCCCCGGGACGGCTGGGATGGAGTACTCAGCGAGCTGGAGAGGAGGTTTTTGGTCTCGGTGGAGTCGAGAGACGGTCGTTAGGGGCGGAAGGTGAAGGGAGATAAGGGGGCGGTGAAGGGAGTCGGGGAACCTGTGGTGGAGGAAACCGGAAACAAGAAGAAGAGATAAAGGGTGAGAGAGCGAGAGAGGGAAGTGTTCAAACAGCGGTCTGGAAGGAGGGCTTGGCGGCGGGCGGAGAGGAGGGGTGTCGCTCGGGTCGAATCCGGCGTCAAATACGCTCATTGCGTGACGAAAGTTTTTGATTGTTTGTCGTCGAAGAGGGGTGATAGAGAGAGGAAGGGGAAGAGGATATGAGGCTTTGCGGTGGTTCCAGGCGATGCTCCCAAGTCGGACGAACACTCCAACGGGACCCAAAAGAGCTTTTTTTTCTTATTTTCCCCCATTCTATTTGAAGAAATCGTTCTTTTACGGTTGTTCTTAATTGGTCACTCTTTAATCTTAACCAATTTCTGCGAAAGTTAAGAAGAGCAGAAGGAATGTTCCTTAAAGCTCCCAAATTTTGCGTTTTTGTAGTGAAGCTCGATTATTGCTCTTAAAGAAATCATATTACTGTACAGTTTGGAGCTAAAGGATGTTTTTCTATTTTAGTCAAGGCTTAGGGGTTAAGCAGTGTATACTGCAATCGAAAATATTCCGTAACCCGGGGTAACTCTGATGATAATGATAATTTCTATTAAAAATTGCGAGAAAATCACAGAACAAAGCCACAAACCTCAGTTGAAAGTATTGATATTTCTTTTCCTGCTTCGATTATCGTCGATGGCAGTAATGAGATCAGTTAATGTGAACTACAAATAAATTCTCGGTCAGAGAGTAAAATAATATTTTTGCGTAGGTTTGATAAAAAAATAATGTTCCTCAGGAGCATCGCTTTTAAGTTTGCTTTGATAACTTGAAAATATGAAATCAAGTGAGTTCACAAGAAAAGCAGAACGCTTTTAAAAAGTGAATTACCGGAGAACAATTGGAGATGCGAAGCTTCTTATATTTTTGTTGGACTATGAACCTGGTGGACCAGCTTAGAGCTTGACTGTCTTATTAATTGTCTTTTCAGTTATTGTCCTTAAATGTCCCATATGTTTCCCTATTCCACCCTGGAACGTACCCAGTCATAACCAAATCGAGCTCAAGTGCCCGAATCCTAATTTAGAGACTAAAGTGTAAATTTAGTCAAACACACCAATTATTAGCTGACATATGTAGACACTCCTGATATACTATATATGTGCTTGAGGATTTTTTTAGATTAGCTGTCATTTATTCAAATTTATGTTTTAACTACTACGAAAAGTCAAATGAAAATGGAACACCGGGCATTTTTTTTTGTTCAGATTTTTTTGTTTAGGAAGCAAAAATCCACTACAACTTGAAATGCTGTATTGGGTGCTCATTTTTCATTTGAATTTCCCCCATAATCACCCTACATGCGCGGGTCCTAGCACACCAAACATGTTTGAGGAGTATTTTGTAGATGTAAATATATTTTTTGAGAAATCGTTCGGTTTTCCTTGTCGCTAATACTTTTATGCCCAAGAGGAAGTTTAGGAAGGAATGAAATCGGAATTTTTCTACGGGATTGAAAGCGTTAGTATGTCAAATGATAACTTAAAGGTTTCCGTTAATATTTTCACCTTCTATTTAGGTTTATTTAAATATAAATATCTGCATTTGATTATATTATGTATCTGTTCAGAAATTTAAATGAAATTTTACTGTCGTTAGTTTTTTCTGAGTTTTATTATTTGAAAATAATCGCGCATAATGAAGAACGCGAGAAAATGCATGTGCTGACATGAAGATGTGATGTACAGAAGAATTAAAAAACAAAAGTGAGGCAAATGAAACTTAGGAGCATTGAAAACTTATGATGGTGTGTTTTAATACATCCTCGAAACAAAAGTATCCGACCTTATTATTGCAAAAGGATTATAATGGATTAGAAGCCGTAGATCTTATCTCCTGGATTTTTAATAATCATCCATTTCGTTGGTTGATAAAAATTTAGCAATATTCAGCTTGAACCCAGCAGTCTTTACACACATTCGATTCCGCACAAGGGAATATAACGATTGTTTGTGTGATTTAGGTGGAAGTAAGCTTGATCGGTGGGATATTTTCGTGAAAGAACTTATTAAACCCTTGATAAAAATGAATATACCTCGCTTGAGAATTCATCCTTTTTTTTATCCAGATACGCCTTTTCTCTGTCATTAGAAATACAAGCCTCCACTTCATCTGAAGAGATAAAGGAAGTTCGTATTTCTCTTTCCTTCTTCACCGAACCTGAATTGGATTTCACATCGACCAGTTTGCGGAAAGATGCACGCGTGGGAATACGTAATGGAAAAATCCTCAATTATGAAAGCACGGAGTTCGACGAATCCCTATATTCATCCTTCGAATACCCTTCTGTGATCGATGGGTTTTGGATGGAAATCACTCAACCCTTCCTCGTACGGAGGTAGGATGCCTCGCGATCCTTTGTGATTTATGTCGCGGCGCATTAAAGGCTGGTATTTTTGGATTCCGCAATTTTTTTAATCAATACACCACTCCTCTCCTTCACTCCCCCTTCCCCTTTCACCTTATTCACTCCAAACTTCCCGTGCTCTTTCCTTAAGTATATGCGCTCTGCGGTGGGCGTTTCTGATGTGAGGCCCTTGAGAGGGGAGGGTAGAAGGAATGCTCGAGAAGCCACAAAAGACCCTTGCTTCCCTGGTCGCTCGTTATTTAGGTCATTTCTCGAGGAGCATGAGTGAGAAACTGCGAGGGACTATTTTTCACAACTGAAAATGATACACACGCCGAGGAATAATGAAAGCGTCAATAAAATTTAGATTCCATTTCTTTACGGTCCGTACAACTAGACACTCAATTGGAGCTAATGTTTTTATTTATTTTTCAAAAGGGCGAAAGAGGTTTTAAATGATTCCTTTGCTACCTTTCGGTTGACTAAATCATAAGCTTTCAATTGCCATTCAACGATGGCTGGTTGTATTCTAAGGTCTTGTTATCTACCATATGTAATATATCAGCTCAGTTTTCAGCCGCGACTTGTCAGAAGAGTCGGCTATTTCTTGTTCGGAAGTGGACTTTTTAATAGGTACTCGCACGAGTAAGTAGGGAATTCCAGTGAGTCAGGAGAAATATGGGTGTTACATATTCAGTGCGTATGAAAATATTATTAAAATTATTCAATGATAAAAATTAGAGAAAAAATTGTAAATTCTTCACCCCAGTTATGCTTCTTTGATATTCCGTCTTTAATTTTGGTTTACAATTCACTATTTCTTCCTAGTCTGCATTCATTTCTTGGCGTGTTGATCTGAGAGAATATTTCAACAATCAGCATATTTCAGTTTTAATGCTAGTTAGCAATTATGCACCCTATGCTACCGCTAAAGATTTAAAGACAGGAATAGATATTCATCTCGTGAGCACCATCCTTACGTTGTATCGTACATCGGGCGTCTCACCTCCTGCTCACGCCTCTCTCCCACTCCCCCTTGTCTTGAAGCACATGGAATCCGATCAATGGGCTATAAAACCCCCTGGGATGATTTACAAACCCCGTGTTTCATTGGCTCCCTCGTGGATATCTCGGTCCGTTGAGCAATGCAGGTCTGGCGTGTGTAACACGTGGCCGCAAAACGAGGAAAGAAGAAAGGGGTGGGTAGTTGGGCGGGCGTGCGGACCAGGTTGGAGGGGAGAGGGTATGAGGGGTGGGGACCAATTGGTATAGGAGCCTTGAGGAGCTGGGGGGGGGAGAAGTGCGGGGGGAAGGGGTAGAGATGGCTTTGTGTGAAGAAGACGAGAGGGTGGAGGGGAGATGGGGGTTGGAGGGAATGGGAGAAAAGCGAACAGGATGGCGAGCAACCATGGAAAAAAATGAAAAAAAAAGACGATACAGATAGGAACTGAGGCTTATTGGACGCAAAGGGGAGGAGAGCGTGCTCTTTAAACTTTTTTTACTGCAGATGGAGTGGAGTAGAATAAGAACGAATTCCATATGGCTTAATTACCTGATAATACTGTATTTTAATCTCGATAATAACCTCAACCTGGGTCGTTAATTATTTCTTAATTTTAATCCAGTTTTATTTCTTGTCATGTGAATTTATAACTGTTTTCCTGAACGTATCCCTGAAATCTACGCAATAGATGATTTTTTTCCTGAAATTTTTTAGTATTATTCTACTTTGATTTTTTAAAATGTTAACGCCTATTTCATTTGTCCTAAATTCAAATTTAAATTTGCATCTCATTTTCAGCGAAAAGCTAATAAGAGATCGTGTAAAAATGTAGATTTTGGAAATGGTGAAATGATTTTCTTTTATTCTATGCACCAATCTTTCAGTCACTTACTTATCCTCCTCTTACAATGATTATTAATTTAAATATTAATTTGTAAATATTAATATTATAACAATTAATGTTGATGATTTAAATCTGATATTTTATCCTAAACATTCACTATATTTCCCTTCTAGATATTTTAATAATTATTGTTATTATTATGTTATATTCGGAAAAACTTTCTACCTTATAGGAAGTTTAAGTTCATAATGAAAGTGAAAGCTTACTTTTAATTTTTTACCGCACTTCCCAACGATTTGAGTGCCTTATTTTAGACTATTAACTGCCATTGAAAAGTATGTTTTTGTGTATCATTCCATCCTTGAAACATGTTGCAAAATTTGCACGCGGCAGAGTGTTTCTTTAACAAGAGATTGCGTTTGCAGTGGTTAAGAGACACAAATAAGTGGCAAGAATTCATTGATATCTGCTAAGCTACTACATTGCAAGCTAATAATCTGATACGAAAAATAAAATTCCAGCTTGAAACCCTGCTAGTAGTAATAAAGTAGTGTTAAATATGATTTCGCCTCAAATTGGCTGTTTGAGAGAACGTCGAATCCCTTATGTAATATTTTTGGTATCTTTTAGTTTGCTGCGAGGGTTCTTCTTCCTTGAGTGTCTCTTCGTGTTGATGGTACATTTTGTGGAGGAATATACATTTAGAAGGGTATCTCATGGCAAAAATCAACCTGTTTTATCAAAATTAATGGTTCTCCGCGTCACGGCATTTCTCCGCATTGAAATCAATTGAACAACTCTGAATTTCGCACATGTATTTAATGTTTATGACCCAGATTCCGTAAAACACCCTCTCCAGTTCATGAAGGTATTGAGAAGCGGGGAGAAACCCGGGTCGTGCATATCAACTCAGTTTTGTGAAATACTTTTTTAAGATCTCGCAAAAATGCTATATATTTCATTCATGACAACGTGTAGGGACAACATCAGGGGAAAGAATATGTCAATATAGTACATGTGTATAGGATATTGTGTATATAAATGTGATATATACATCAACGGCAGTACATGTTTAAATGTACTCGAGTCAGAGTCGTCCGCGTGATATTTGTAACGAAGAATCACGGTATAACGGAATTTTAAATATTATAGAAAGAGAATAATTTGAATGAGGTAATTTAATGCGGTTGTAGCAACATTTAATTTTAAAAATTTTATTAAGGATTTATTAATTACAATCTACAGTTTGGTTTCATTTAATATATGATACAAACCAGCTATTTTAACTCAATAGAACACTAATTTCAGCAGTCGGTCAAAATCGAGAATACTATCTTTATTGTATCTAATGGTGGCATATGAATTGATCAAGAGGTAGGGTTCTCAAATGGGGTTTAAAATTGAAAGAGGAAACTTTATAGACAAAGTTTATTACTATTCATGTATAAATGAGCTGAATTTTAGGTAAATTGCATGTTAGTCTTCGTAAAGGAACATGGAATGGTGTTTTGTAAATTATTGGCCATTAAAAAGCATAACGGCTTGTTTCCCACCTTAACAGGTCCTTTTCTGTCAACCGTCGAGATCATCAAATTAGGGATTTGCATGTCTTGATGAAGTCAGAAACAGTTATTCCCTAATAAAATGGATTTATCTCTGAGTAATAAGGAATAAGCGAAAGGGTGGACTAAAAATACGAGGCTTATAACTAAGCTCTACTTTAAAACATATTTTAACATTATTTGACTAAAATGATGATAATAATGACTTTGAGAATGAATCCTGCTCACAAAACTTGTCTTACGAGAAACGGAAGTCATAAATCCACGTATTGTAGCCTCGCTATCATTATCCTCATGTGTTATTGCCTAAAAATCTTGTATGGTACGGCAACGCAATTCAAATTTGATTATTAAATATATTGGGATAATTTTTATGCTACCAATTATCAAACAGTGTCGTTTACCCGAAATACGGTTTAATGTATCACGGTTGACGTGAATGTTGAGTTGACGTGAAACTTATTTAGCCTAAGAGCGTATCAAATTCACATATTTAGAGTGGAGGGATCTTATCGTTTTCCAACGCCGTCTCTGCTTTACCAATTAGTTCTGATATCTACCAAATCTTGTAAATTGGATAAACCTGGAGGTACCCATACGTCGCCCTTGGTTTTCACAGTACTCAAATTTACAGTTAGCAGTCTACATTGCCCTCTAAGTTACCACTTCGCCTCTTTATATTGAATATTCGGAAATAAATAACTATACTTTATTCATTTTTATGAACCCATATTTAAACAACTCGTTTCGGTCACAGCCATTTAAGAAATTTAAAGAAAGAAAACCCAATTTAAAATATCTCTTCTATATCTTTTAATCGCGGTTCTAAGTAATATTAACACGATCTCTTCATCTCACTTATTATATTAATTACCTGCATATACGGCCGTTCTTATCGTTATGGGCGACTCTGGAAAACATACAAACGAAAAATTTTAGCTTAAAACCGGGTTATCGAGCAACATTTAAGCGTGACAAAAGCACCTGAGTCACAGAGTTGATAGAGCTGGGTGTCGACGTGAACATTTTTAGGATCTGAGACCTGAAATTTTTCCGATCCATTCAGGATAAAAATTAATTCAGCATGAATGCATAGATGTAGGCATGAACATGATATCCGTGGCGCTCCTACAGTCTTCTAGCTCAAATGTGCAGAATTACAAAATTCACGCTACCCTTAAATTGGAATTAATGCCAAGGATTTGTGCTCGGGAATAGTGTAGAAGAATACGTATACGACGTATTTCGTGAAGGTTGAGGAGTTAACGGACCTGCACCGCACATGCGTCCTTAGGAGATTCCAAAGGAAGAGAGGAGGAAGGAAGCGATGGCCACGTTGGGTAGGAGATTGGAAGGGAGGGGGGGGGAAGACAGTGAGAGAGGGAGACATTAGACGAATTGGGTCAGGGGGAGAAGGCTCCCGAACTGAGAAATGGAGTGAGAGTTTGAGAGGGAAGGAAAGTGCGGGCGATGTTGATGGAAGAGTGAGGGCGGAGGATAAAGGTTGAAATGCCGAGAAAAGAAGTGAAGGAGAGAGAGAATACGGGGAACGGGAGTCGAGAGGGCGAGGTGAGCTGCGAGACAGGACCATATGGGGAGGTCGAGAGAGAGAGAGAGGAGTAAACATAAGGTGGCGTTGGGCCCCGGGGCAATGTTTGATTGAGTTTCGGGGAAGTTGAAAGTGAGGAAGTTGATAAGGGATTAGCGGTGTGTGGAGGGGAAAAAGGGGAGAGGCGGAGGAATGAGAGGAAGGAGAGAGAGGGAGTGTGAAAGAGTGAGAGAGGTGAAGAGGAGGAAGTTCTGTCTGAGAGAGGGAAGGTAGGGGATAAGCGCGGCGAATTAGGGGCGGCGGGGTGACGGGGAAAAACGGGTTGCCTGGTTACGGACGGGTGGGAGGAGGAGAGGAAGTGGGGTGGGGCGAGAGGGGTGATTTATGGCCCCTCAAGGGGTCTCCGGCTCCCCGGATACGAATCCGAAAAGTGCGGCGGGGGTGTGGTGCGGGGAGGGCGGAAGGAGCGTGTGGAGGAGGGAGAAAGAGAGAGGGGGGAGGGGTGGTGAAGATGGATTATTTAATCTGGGGCTGCCAATTTATGTTTGTGTGCCCGCGGAGGGATGAGGGTTTGGAAAAGAGGAAGAAAGGGAACAAGGCCCGCGCCGCCCTTCCCTCCCGACGACCGAAAGCATTTCTCCGACTTCGGGTCTTTTTTTTTGTTGAAGGGCGGAGGTCTCTCTCAAACCGCGGCAAAACCGGAATTAAGAGTGCCGGAGGAAGTTTGCAATCGGGAGGGGAGTTTGTCGAGGCTCCACGCACCCTCCCCCTCGCACCCTCCGGGTTTAAGGTCTGCGTTTGCGTCGACGTTGCACGGCGGATTATCCACCTCTGGGAGATATCCAACGTGGTTCCATTCGTGCGCGGACGGTTTTATCGCTCTCTCCCAATACTTTTCAAACGTCTTTATCTGTTTCCCGCTCTGTAAGGTGCGGTGGTGGCAAAACCATTCCGGGCTTAAGCCTATATGATTTCTTTCACAGGAACTTATGGTTTGGATTAAGGCACTTTCATCAAAATCGATTTATTTTTCTCAACTAAATCGATGACATATTTTATCCTCCTAGTTATCTTCTTTTTTGTGTAGAGGGAAGGAATTTACTGTCCTAAATTTATGCATCTTACCCTGCCTTACTGCCCTTAGAAATAAAATTCAGCGTACATCTATCATAGATAATTTTTTGTGGGCGAAACCAAAGCGCGGATCATAAATATATCATTTTCTATGCAAGCCTTGGGTTTTGGGATGAGCTTGATCAACTTGTTTTCTATAGGTGTCATTTGAAAATATTTGAGCACCTATTCCTAAATTCACTTCTTGAATTGATTCAATCTTAGGACATTGCAGTTTGACAGATTGTAGTTTAGTTTACCTGGATTAATTCTCTTCCATTTTATTTCACGGATACAATAATTAACCAAGTCAGACCCTATTGAAAATAGTTAATATGCATATATTAATCACTCGACTACATGCATTTTTTAAATGGTAGGAATTAGTGAAATTAGCTGGAAAACTAGTAATAAATGTGAAATGCGAATTATTTTATATGTTCCATGGGTTTTTGGATGATCTCAGCTATGCGAGGGACCCATTACTATGTGATTGGCATTAATGAACAATTACTTGTACATGCCCACGTTAAACATTGGAAATACATGGAAAATGCTTTTAATACTATAACGTCCAACGATTCGTTACCAATTCAGTCCAAGCGCAATTCCTTGCACATGCTTTTAAAACAGTCAAGTATTTCCATAGGGTCTTAATGCGGGTCAAATCATTCACTGATCCTCGAAAAGATCGCTTTTCGGAAGGCCGAATGTTTCATAATTCCTCAAAGGAGCGTTATAGGAATGAATTGCGAAAATCTTCTCTATGTTAAAAATATGTGGTGAGGAAATTACATGTCTCCTTACAAGTATGTTAAAATGTCCCTGAAATATAAGCATATCAGGAGTGAAGGAAATTAACTGTTTCAAAATATTCCTTTGTATAAAAAATCTAGGTTATCGTTCAGAGGTTAAACGTTTTATATAATAAACAGTACATATCATGACATTCTTCGGCTGCACATGTTGTAATTAAATAGTAATTTACATCAAGAGTGACAAATATATATCTGAATTTAGTCTATATTTATCCATTTACTTTCAGTTTCCTGTGGCGTAAGCAAAGTTTTACATTCACACCATTCCGACCGATGAAACTGTATCGAGTTAGGTAATAGAAAGGAGTTTAAATGTAGTGCTAAAAAGAAAAAAAATATGATTCAATCCTAATATATTTATTATACCAAATAGGAGTACCCTTGAAATTTGATCAAGACCCGATACATTTGAAACCTGATCAAGCTTTGGCTAGCCAGTTAGTGAAGGGGTTTCAAGTGTTTCTTAGCGCATTAAAAAATTAGTGCGATGAGTGGAGAATGAGGATATGATATGTGTAAATAAAACAAAAATTATTGGATTTTCCAGAAAAATAAAGACTAAGTCAAACGTAAAAATGTAGTGTAGAAACTAGAGCAGTTGGAATAGTTTACCGATCTTGTAAATGTTCTGGTCCAAATTGGCCAAAGTAGCTGATACATAAGGAAAAGAATTACATTAGACAAAGAAGCTTTTACAAGGAGAAGGAAGTTGACGACAGGGAATTTGAGTAAGGGTTTTAAGAAAAGATTAGTGAAAACTATGATGTGGAGCGTTGTTTTGTTCGGCGAGGAAACGTGATCATTGAAACAAGATGATAGACATGGACTTGGAGTCTTTTGAGTTGGAGGTTTGGATAATGGCGAAGGAAATTGAAATTCACTGAAAGGGTAACAAACAAACAGCTATTTGGCATGGTGGGGGAGGATACGTAGATTGTTGCTGAGAGGTATCCAATAGAGTAAAAAAAAGATAGGTGTAGATCATTTTGATTGGCGTTGAAATGATGAAGACTGTTGTAGAGGATAGAATGTTAGGCAACGGAAGAAGGCGGAAGAATAGGATAGGCATGTCGGTGTGATGAAGGGATAAAAAAAATGTGCAGAATTGAAGAAGGATTTATTGTATTGAGAGGCCAGGTTGTGTCTTGGGAGGGACTGAGACATTTGGGGGTGTGATGTTGGTGTCCATCCAATCTTAAACGGTGAATTGCTAAATTATAATAATAAAAATAATCCTCGACCATTGTGATGTTCTTAATGTATGATTAAATGGGAATAAAATGGGTAGGGGAAATGTGTTGGCTTCATCTTCCGAGGGAAAATTAGTCAAAACTCATGGAAGAAGAATTTCATTTTTGTGATTCTCGAATAACAATCAGATTCGTTGTTGATTCTACCTCTCTTTTTGTTTATTAATATAATGAATCCCTCCGAATTCTCGTTCGAATCGATCTCAAATTGGACTTAATGACGAATGCCCTGGGCATGAAGTGGTGAATTTAAACCATCAAATTTATCTCGTTCCTAAGAAAAGGAAATGTTCAAAAGTGGTGATTTTTGTCTAGTTGCAGGATTAATCATCTAGAAGGCAAATTTCTGGGGTCGTTATCGTCAAAAATGAGAACGAATTTAATTGTTATCTCAGCACACTTCAAGAGATGGGATGACGAGATATTGGGCGAAAAGGGCCTAATGATTTAGCAGAGAAACTGCCTTTAACAGAATCATGAAACCGCTCGCTCGATATTATTCGTAATTTTCTGATCGTCCATTCCTTGAAAAGGGTTAATAATAGTATTTCCTATCGAGATATATATCCTTAAGCCTCGCCAAAGGGAACCATCAATAAGGGGTGGCACCAGAAACTTTTCAATGGGCTAAATAGAGGTGGTTTACCCTGACGTTTGGGGAAAAAGTTTAATAATGGCGCTATATCTTTACTGACTTTGAATTCCAACCCTTTTGTAAGGTATTTTGCCATATTAGAGTATTTTTTAGCATGATTAATCATATGTTTGAGCATTTTGACTCTTTTTCTGAGGAAATCATCCGGGGTCGAAAACTATAAAATAAACATATGGCGGCTCAAAATTTAGTCGCCGTTTGATTGATAGAGTACAAAATACCCACCTTGTTTGTCTTTTCTCTCTGCGAACACCAATTTCCCCTTTTGCCAAAAGCCATGGAATAAGAAATCTGACAAAATGGGTGCAATTTCACTTAAAATTGATGGATCCAGATGTTACGTGATGGATGCCCAGAGTTTGGATTGATTCTGATTGGTCCTGATCAGAGCATCGTCCGATGTATTTGCGTGCCGTTATCATTTAAATGAGAGCACGGGCATTTATGTGTAATTTGCTCATTTTCCAAAACCCTTTGAGGTAAATGGCAATCTTGAATCGAACAATTTTCGTTTAGGAGAAAACGACTAGGTTCACGGGCGCGGGAGGCATCCATAGTCAAAACCGTTAGGCAGCGGGAGGGGAAAAAAGAGGGTGCGACCAGATGCTTTGAAAACGAAAAAAATCCGGCAAAACGGGTAATTTGCGCCAACTCGAATATCACGTACCTATTCACGTGACTGGTCAAAGCAAAAACCAAAGGCTATTTCATTTTATTTTAACGTACATGGTCTCAACAAAGAAAGGTCATGATTGAGCGCGAGGTACATTCGCCGGTATAGCGAGCGCAGTCACGTCGATTGAGACCCTAAGGAATTCTACTGATTTATTTATTTTGCGTGCCCTTTGCTATATTTTTTCGCGAAACCCTCCAACGATACGCCGCCTTCTCTTTCTCTCTCTCTCTCCACCGATTTCCGACATTATCTCCCGCCAAGTGGGTCGCAAAAAGGGTCCTCGTCCTCACCCTGTTCCCACGCCTCCCTCCTCCCTTCCTCGGGGAAGCTAAACCCCTCCTACGGCATCCACTTCCCATACCACCACCCACCTCCTCATTTTATCCGTCCCCAGAAAACGGAGGGTGGGTTGGTGGGTTTAAAAATCGCCGTATCCAGATTATCGCCCCCCACCTTCTGCCCCCTTCTGGACTCCGCATAAATAAAAGAAAGGGGTCGCGCCCCGTTGATATGAGTTTTGTCGCCGCCACCCCAGCCCCTCCAACCCCCGACTTTCCCTCCCCCCTCTCGGGGTGGCTCCAAAATTTCCGAGCGACTTAACTCCTCTCTTTTTATGGTTTTGGCTCATTACGCGGGCTGGGCCCCCGATTATCGCACTGAAAGGGGCACCGGCTTATTTACGCCTCCTGACTAGCTGTTTATTTAACGGAAAGGGTGGAGGATGGGGATGGGGCGAGAGGGTGAAGGTAAATGGGAAGGATAAGGAAAGATTTGGCGGTGGAAAACTCTCGGAAACGGTCGACTGAGCTACCGTACTTACCTGTATTTTCCTACGCGGGATAACATAGGTGGAGAATATCGTCGCGATTGTTCGTTCGGAAGTGGGGTCTCATTCAATATTCTTATATACCTTCCTTCGGAAAATAAAAGCGAAGCACCAATTAGGACTCCTTCCTCTACTATTTGCTTACTCTGCTCACCAATGAACTCTCTTATATCAGTCCTAATGACTTGACAACTTTCTGAATCCTTGAGTCTTTCTATTAACCTTTGCGGTTTCCCATGATGAATAAACTACATCATTTTGATTGCATTATGTTCCAAAACGTTCACTTACTTCCTAATTATTTAATTATCATAAACAATGGAAATTAATCGTAGATCGATGGTTTTTAAGGTGAAAAGTAGAGGAGGAAGTAAAAGTGAAATGGAAAGAGAAATGCAAAATAAATTCCTTGGATAGTATGGGTGTAGACACGGTTGCTGTGAGATTCTAGAAGTTGGCGGAAACAATAGGCATAGGATTTATTGAATGATACTGGTATGTTGAAGAATTGGGGGTTAGCGAGGTAGAGGGATAGGTTTGTTGGACGGTATGAAGGGAGGTCAGAAATAAGTGGATTTAGGGATGGGTTATCACAATGCAGGATTACAGCACTTATGTAGTATAATGCCGGGTGCAGCTTGAATATGTAGCAGTTATTGGGCCCTCGATTCGTTTAAAAAAATCTGCCCTGACCGGCTTATCTCTCTTAGTTATGATATAAATTATATATTTTTATAAATCTAAGAAGTCAGGAAGGAAAGAGAGAAGGTGAAAGGAGAGACATACATGTAGGCCATATCCCTAGAATACTATATTCTCCTAAAATCATAATTACACGAAGATTTCAAATTTCAGTTTAAGCACAATTTACGACTATTGCTCGTACTAATTTTAATTCACAAATATTTTGCCTAAGGAAAAGAAATATCAGTAAAAATGACGTCTTACTCCATTTATCTTTCGTTTAAAGAGGGAACGACAATCTCGTTTAATTCCTATACCCTTACTAATATCACTGTCTACCCGACAAGAAATGTTAGTTTAACTGAAACCTGACTGAGGTCGAGAACATTTCCAATACGGTAATGCGATGCGACCATTTTATTTCCTCTAATGGATTATACATTTTTTTCTTTTATTTGTCATCGAATGGAGGTTTTCCTCAGTTAATAAAGGCCATTCAAAGATTGTCACAAAATTGTCTTCTAAGAATTATATGCCCATTAAGGCAGCATTAAAACGGAAATAAACGAAGTAGGTAAATCACGAAGGAGGCTTCCGTGAGTGATATCGATTGGGTGCGTTTCTTCAAGGCTGAAGAGACCGCACGTGCTCACTGTTCACCCTTGCAGAAGGTTACGACCCGTTTCTTTCTTTTCGGCGTTGCTTTTTGGCAGGGCAGATGTTCACGGGAATGGTTTTCCCTGCGGAAGAAAATGAGAGAATCGATGGAATCCCTTAAGCGGGAAAATGCGACTTCTGGCTTCGATTATCCGAACGGAGGGGCAAAGGCTGAACCCTGGATCTAAGTGAGAGAGCAGAAGACCCCGGCGTTCACCGAACGTGAAGCTATTGGGGTTGCGAAGGGAAAATGGGGAAATTATTAAAGACTCTATGGCTCATTATCATAAAATCTTCATAAGCCATTTTAGGTGGAAGGCGTCGAAATGCGCTGCGTAGTTGCTTGATTTTACAATTCAGAATAATCAATCTCAATAGTTTAGTACTTATTGGTTTTCCTATCCAAAGGGGAGCCTCTATGTAGGGAGTTCTTATCAGCCCGACTGGTTTTTTTGAAGCATTGGTCCATTTGCTATAAACATCCTTTGTGGTCATCAGTGGATACGAACAATAAAACCGTCGTTTTACGCAGTACTTAGATTCTTGTATTACGGATGTTTCACACCTACAAGTGAGACTATGCAATTTAGATTTTCTTCGTCCACACGTTAATTTCCATGCCACCATCAACGCGTGAATTAGAAAACTATTCCACTGGTGGCAGAAAAATTAAGTGATGCTCAAGTTTCAGTTGCCAATAAATATGTTAAGAAATTCCAGTAATTGAGATTACTTTTTTTGGAAATTTACATGCGCTACGTCACCTTGGGGTAAAGTATAGTATATCTACACACGTGAGGTGAATTTCCAATAAAAAGATAGATAAAATAAGGATTCAATGGATTCGATAAAAGAATGAGAACATACTAGACTACTTAGAGAGAAAATTTGTTTATCTTGGCGACATCGTTTATTCTGTATTCTGATCCGTTAACGTTTGCGGAAAAAATGACATCCTAATTTTTTCCATTCTACATTTGACATAGCATTGAATTATTTTATTGTCTTATCTTCTAATTATTGGTAAAGATGCATGGTGGATCACCCTAAAGATTTCAGAAAGGATATGCGTTGACTTATGCCACAATGAAAACACACAATTGTTTCAATATCAATATTGTATCAACATTGGGACCATCTAATGAAGACAATGGAATAGAAAAGAAATTAAAAAGCTTGAATTTAGGAACAAATCGCTATCTTGGCTTTGATAGAAATTTGGAGATACTAACGTAGTATTTGGTGTTGCTACATGTGGAAAATTACGTGACTCATTGTTTCTTTTCCGTTTCGGCCAGCGCCTTCAGGATCGAAGTCGCTGCAGCGCTAGTGGGATGTTGAGACAAAACGCTCCACACCTTGAAAAATCTGAAAGCCACCTTAGGTTTTAGTAAAGGAAGCTAGGAAATATGATGTAGTTATATGAGTGATACGGTTTTTATCGAATTAATTTCATACGCTTGAATATTCATTTTTTCGGTGCATTACACGTCTTGCACTTCCTGAAGACGTAGAATATTCTTTAACGGTAATGCTCACCGTGGTCTCTTGAGCAAATCTAGTAAGGTCTGCACATACCAACGCGAAACACGAAGGCGGGAGGAGGAAGCGAAATTTTAATTGCGATGGGAATTTCCGTTGTTCAAACTAAGGTGATGAAATTCGAAGTGGTTTTGGATGTAACAACTATTAATATTATCAAACTCATTCTGTGTGATTTGCAAATATCATCAGAAAAGATGAGTACCGCAATAAATGTATTCATCTCACATTAATTTTTCATATTTAGATTATCATTTTTATGGACCTTTTATGGAAAAACTACGTATTTGAAATGAGAAAATGGCTTTAAAAATGTGGATTGAATGTACCCGAAACTTTTGTGTTATTATTTTTTCTCGACTGGTAAACGAGTCGAGTATTTATCGCATAGTTAAAAAGGATGGTGATACCGAGGATTCCAGTAATCACAGGCCTATTTATGTAAGAATGATGTCTGTAAAATCTTCGAGCCTATAATTCATTGTTACATAATAATTATTTTTCTCGACAAATGGGGGCTTAGTCTGTCGTACTTAGCACGAGTTTAGCAAAAGCAGATCATGTAAAAGTCCATTCGGTTTTTTATTCGAGATATAATAAAATCGGAAAAAGGGAATATTTAGGCTAACGCTGTATTTTTTAATTTCAATTAAGCCATCGGCAAGATCCCTCATTATAAATTGATGTATAAAATAAAAAATTATTGCATTGATGGGCTAATAATAATATACATTAGGGACTTTTTCACAAACAAAAGTTTCGTTAAAAACTGCTGAGAAGAGAGATTAAACAAGACGGGTATATTAAAGGAATCAGATTTACGAGCCCCTTGCTTCAAGATGAGAGCAGGCAAACCTTTAAAAAGCCCGAAGATACCTTAAGTGTCTTTTCTATATCGATTGAAATGTTATGACACCAAATTACGTGTGCATTTGGTAGATTCGGCCACCAAGGTAGAATAAGAGAGATTGAAACAATGGAAAATTTTACATGTAAATGATGTATTTTGGTTTAAATTTAAATTGGTTCCAATAAGCATGTATATTTTAGGGATATTTTTAATTGTAATTGATATCCCGAACATAATTTGTTTCATTTTTCGGGGTTAGTTTCCATTTTTCTCTTGGCAAAATATCTTATTTTTCTTCGTATAAGAATCAAAGAATTTGTAGAAATTAAATGAAATTTCATCCATTTGCATTTTGATAAGGATTATTGGAATGATTTTGCCATGTCCTTTTTCCATACATTTGAAATATATCAATTTTTCCAAATTTTTAAATACATGTATTTTGAATTGATGAACATTTCAATGGAAAACGAAGCTGCTCAAACTCTTCGGCTGATTTTAACGTTGTCTAAGGGTCATGGTTTTTTCGCAATTGAGATAAAACAAGAGATGGATACAGTCACCGACAGATCAAGTTTTTCGTTTTTTTCCTCTTGCGTTGGGCAATTACAACAATATTTAACCCAAGCACCCGAATGTATTAACTTAAAGAGAAAGTTGAATACAAGTTGAAGTCAAGTGAATGAGATAGTCGATTTTTACATGATGCATGGTTGCATGTACATGTATGAATTAAGAGTTGCACACGCATGATTTGTGCCCCGCTGCACCCTCTTGCGGCAGCTTGCAGTATTCCGTGTAGGTGTATTGCAAAATTGGTTATTGTTAATATTACGAGCACTTCAAATCACTTCATGCTCAGGATTGCCTAATTTTTTGCTATAAAAGTCGTACGAAGAGCGAGCTCGCGTAGTCCCAGATAGATATTCGAAACTTTTTACGGCCTTGTAATCTGCAATCAGACGGTTTGCACTGCGTAAAGATGTCTACGAACAATTATGTTTGAAGGATCGAGTAGAAATATGTCGAGTACTATTGTATTTTGCATTAGACGTATCTGAAGTACTTTACATACAAGAGGGTTTATTAGATACCCATGGACGAATGCAAATATGGGGTTTCATGAATAAAATAGCAAATCCAAAATTTGAAAAATATCATTTTCTGCTATCCTCAGACATATTAGGGGGGCCAACTTAACCTGATTATTATTTTATTACCTAACCTCATTATTATTGACTATTATATCAAAGTAAGGTTATGGTAATATTAAAGTAGAGTTTCTTTTCAAGGTATCATTCTTGAAAGGAATATGTTATTTATGAACACGATAATTCGAACATCTTCTCTGATTGAGAACTCTAGCAATTGCTGACATTCTTTCTATTTCCCACCTTGTTCTATGTAAATTATCTCCTTTGAGAGTCATAAGAACATTGTGAACTGATTGTCAGTTTAAGAATGAGAAAAAAATGGATACCGAGGGCTCATATTTCATCCATTCGTAGAGGTAAAGTAAAATAGAAGAGTTACCTCCATGTAATAAGATTCAGTATTTCTTAACCGAGGGATTTTTTTCCTTAAGCTACTTTTTTCTTAGGAGGAAGACTTACTCAGAGCAATAAGTACTTAATGAGGTCCAAGTATATCTACATTTACCCTTATTTTCATATAGAGTAATAATTTTGTATTTTTCACTTCTTTTTTTTAAATAGTCATAAAAATTATGAAAATAATATTTTGGTAAGGGCCACATTATATATGTTAAGCAATCAAAACTGACCTTCAACTTATGAAATATCTTTACCTTCCTGATGCATGAATATATATATATATATATATATATATATATATATATATATATATATATATAATGTAAATGGACTAACTAGTCGACACAAACACAGAAACTGAAACACATAAAAGAGGGACTCACTGGTTCTCGAATTTTCGGTGGTGCAACCAGAACAGAACTGTTCCTAATTCCTCTTGAGAAAGGTGGTTGCACCACCGAAAATTCGAGAACCAGTGAGTCCCTCTTTTATGTGTTTCAGTTTCTGTGTTTGTGTCGACTAGTTAGTCCATTTACATTATTGTGCACGTTCGTGGAATTTTTAAGAAAGTGACTTTATATATTATATGTATAAAAAACCATAAACACAGTAATCAACCCGAGGGTCGGTTTAGTAGGTGATGATAGAGCTCACCCGTGTACCAAGCCCAACGGCGTGTGAATATTCACACATCAGGGTAGGGGGGCCAGTTCCTTTCCCTGTGCCGGTTATGGTTTCCCAGGAAGATCTGGTACCCGAAAAATCAACTAGCTTGGGTGGAGCTGCAGGTGTCCAAAGTGCCTTGCCCGGGAATCGAACCCGGGACCCTCCGGTCAGTAGTCCAACGCTCTACCCACTAGACCACCGCGACCCGCGTTATATGTATATATATATATATATATACACACACACACACACACACACACACATATATATATATATATATATATATATATATATATATATATATATATATATATATATATATATATATATATATATATACATACACACAGGAACATACATTTGCACCCATTTTGTTCTTCTTGAGGTTTTTTTTAAAGGATTTCAACAGTTGAGTTTCTTCTAGTCTATTGCGTTTACCTTTCATTGACTACTTCCTTAATCATGCCAATTTGGTCTCTCAAATTATGTAAGAAAGATCATCTCTTCTTAAAAGTGAAGACGGGATAATCTTATCTGGTTCTTGGATTTAAGGGCAAGATAAGATTTTTCCGTTTTTCCTTTCAGTGTTTGCATAAGACTTCTTTCTTTTCCTGCTCTTCACGGAATTCCCTCCGTCTATTTCTTCTTTATATTTCACCTGTAGCAGCACATTTTCATTTCCTCCACTCTTTGACTTAAAAAAGAGAGTTATTACTCTAATGAAATTTCGACTCTATGATATTTGAACCTTTTACCGTCAGCGGGGAGATTTGATTCCGTACCATTTTCACGATGGTGTATTAATGTGTATAACTTGTGTCCATCTTCACGGTATAAACCTCTACACTTTTGTAGCGACCTATATAAAATTATCAATTTTGCTCCGGTACTTTATTGCTTTCCTAAATAAATATGTTCAATTTCATTTGTTACCCGCTGTTTAAGTTCAAATAGATCGTGAATGTCAAATCTAGTTGAATAATGTTCAGATTTTTGAACTTTTATATCAGTTAGAAGGTGAAGAAAATGAAAAGAGGTTTTTTTTTAATTTTTATGAAAGATCATTTTTTCATTACAATTTATAAAACAAATCGCAAAATCATGCAGCATAACCTTGAAAATTTACACTATCATAAATGAACGCAAATTTCGCATTTCAAAGGCCTTTTGTAGCAAAATCCATATACTTAGAGAATTAGTAACTATTTAAAAGTATGTAATGTAGTTTTAAAATAAACCATCGTTTTATATTCTCAATATTGAATGTAAAATAGTGTTTAAATTGCTATACTATGTTTTGAAAATTTGACCTTTATCTAAAAGTCTAAGGTTGACCTTAATATGGTCCACAATGGTCTACATCGGGGACCCTGATATATGCGGCACTAGAGATGATCAAAGATCCGATATTATGGTACTCTAAGTCTCCTAGCTCAGGGAATAGGGAAATACTATGCGTCGACATCTCCGTAACTTGACGGCGGAATGAGACCATCGGTGTGAAAAACTGCGAATTGAAAAAAACTCTTCAATCAACATTAGCATATTAACAACATATTTCAGTTTTCTCCTAAGTCCCGGGGTGTTGCTTACCGAAGATAGGGCGAGCCACACTCCCTCGTTTCCCCTCCCAAGGTTTCCCTTCGCACGCTCTCAACCCTACTCAATTGGCATGCATAATCCTCACCTGCATCGACCTCATCTCTAGGGGGGATCGCGAACGCTCCACGTCGAGCCATTCCTTTATTTTTCCTCTTATTTTTCCTTTTTGAACAAAAAATAAGTATGTATTCTCCTCCGCCTTTCACATCCCACCTCCCATTACCTCCACCATCACCACTACTCACACGTATTGGGAAGTCTGCTGAATGTTTTGGCAATAACTTTCTGGGGAATACCGTCACCGAAAACGATCACGTCCCTAACGGAGGGGGGAAGGGGGACGTGCGTGGTTGGGGAGGTAGCGGGATGCCGTTGGGTGGTGTGGGGGAGGAGGAAGGGGTTTGGGGGTGGAAAATATGAGAAGGGGAGATGAAAGGAGTTTCGACGACGAAGGGGAGGACGTCCTTCCATCCTCCATATGCACGCCGGCCATCCACCCCCCTCCGAATGGCAATGCGTCTCCCTCCTCTCTCCTCGACCCATCCCCAATTCCACCCCCTTGAAATCCCTTCCACCCCCTACCTCGGGTCCTCCCTCGGAATTTCATTTCTTTTGCCAGGGAGAGAGGGAAAGGTAGAGAGAGAGGGTGAACGTAGGAGAACGACGGGGAAGCATAAACTGCGCGAGAGATAAAGGAATGAGAATGAGAAATCTGCTTCCTTTTCCAAACAAAACCTCCCCACCACTTCGGCTCTCAACCTCCCCCCCCCCCACCTCGCCGAGGAAATAAACTAACCCCCCTCCATCATTCCTCTCCGCCACTCCTGCCTCCGGAACACAGACTCGCCCACTCTCCCCTCCCATGATGCCCTGCGGCGCCATTAGTTTTAGCCATTTAGTTTGAGAGGGCTTGGAGGGGAGGAGTGCAGGAGGGAGGGAGAGAGCCGAAGAAACAGATTTCTGAAGAAACTGGGGAGTGTCCAAAGGGCGGGAACCCGACGGGGGCGAGGGGGAAAGGAGGGGATGAGTGAATTGGGGTGAAAATGGAATTAATGCGAACGGGAACCTTTGAGGGTGCGTGGGGTCTGAGATGTGGAAGGAGGGAGGGTCGGCGGGAGACGGGACTTGCCCCGCCAACTCCCCTCTTCGGCCGTGGCTAAGGTTTTTTTTCAATCTCTTCTCCCGAAAGGGTTTTAAGGAATGGGAGCAAAGGGAAGAAGCAGATAAGGTATGCACGTTGGGGGTGGGTAATTTGGGGCCAAAGGGAGTTTAATGGGACTCCAAAGCGGATGGTTTTAGAGGATGGAATGAGCGGTTAGATGTGTCAACACTGCCGCCGAGGCGGCGTTGCCGAGTGTGGTCAATGTGGAATTTTTTTGTCACGATATAACCTATCAAGATCTACCGCCGTAAACGTTGATTTCGATGTATGCAAGTAAGGGCTGAACTAGGGTATTGCTGTTGCCTTCATGCCAAAGATTCGGATTGTGAGAAGTTTTTTAAAGGCCATTCGATTTTTCCGATAGTGTGTATAATCGAATGCGACGATTTCTGCTATCATCTGCGATGGCTCATTAGAGGCCAATGGTTTAAACCATCCAGTCTGCAAATCCAACACTAAATCAACACAGGAAAGCAAGATACAACTCTGTCTCACTTGCACATTTAGCATCAATTGTTCATCGAAAAAAGCTTAAAATTTTTCGGATATTTGTTGAACAATCAACCGCCTTGTAAAATAAAATGGAGGCTGCATTTTTTTAGCCCGCAAGGGATGAGGAAAATCAACAAAGAGGGCATTTAAATTAAATCATCGTCATTTTTTTCCTTGATTACGTTTATTTCTCCATGTAATTTCTTCCTTAATAACGGTCCACCTAGTCCCAAAAAACGGATGCTTGATTCTAATAGGTCGGCAAGTTGCCAATATTGAAGAAGAAGGCGTTGAGAGACTGAAGGCTGTATTTCCAATTCAGGCATCCGTTAAATGGTAATTTAACAGTTTAATTTGTCAGCTAGTTTCCATGCCTCCCAAACTTATTTGATTCCACAGATACGAGCTAATTTCTTTAGTGGTGAGGAACAATGTTCATATTTAGCTGATTATCAATTATATTTATGTAGTCTCACTGTACTTAATATGCACTATACATGTGTTTGCAGCCACATTATAAATTTTCTTCCTCAATTTTCATCACCGTTAAATTTGCACAATCATGTGATTTCACACTTGGCGTGGAGGATATTATAATTCGAGTTTCAGACTGTATGGGCAGATTGGAAAATAGCGACCATATTAAAGAGGTCAGTAATATAGATTGAAGGATTCGTTTAACCTTCACAATCACCCCAAGGGTATTCATGCACGAAGAAATGTATGCACTGTTCCCCTTGAAAGGCTTCTTCCAGTATAAGTAATCTACTGGCAGACGCTTGAACACCCTCTGCCGCAAGACCAAGCCTGTAGAATATTTTGGGGATGTAAATGCAGCAGAGGAGACTGAAAATTCCAGGGGCGAGAGGTGAATTTCTCGTGGTGTTACGAGATACTCTCAGAAGCTCCTCAAGAAAGCCCGTTATGACGGTACACGAGCCTTTGCTCAAGGTCGTCTCCACTCATTTAGCGTTCAAATTTGCGCCTAAGAACCAGGGATGGGAAATATTGTGCTCCGTAAAAATTTGACTTATGAAATTACAGTCTTTCTTCTTAGTTTTCCTATGCGTGAAAGTGATAATAGTTTAAGGAAATGACGTTTGCAAAAAAATAGGAAGGCTGAATTTAATGTTCGAGTCTTAAGGCATGAACTAAGTAAAACATGTGGAAAATTTAAATTATTTGTAATTGGAGTGGTTTAATACGAAGAAAGAAAATTAGGTACATTAAATGGAGTGATTGCTTTAGGTTAGAAGGCTTTTGCAAGGAGAGGAGGATATAAGACAAGAGTCTTAAGTGAAAATTTAAATAAAAACAGATGAATGAAAAATTAAATGCAAGCGTAGATTTGTTTGTCACTTTGTTGTGGTGACCGGAAGATGCATTGCAAGAAGAACATGCATTGAAAGGTTTAAGATATAGGTGTGGGGAAGAATAGAAGATTAAAATAAAACCATAAACACAGTAATCAACCCGGTTTATCAATCAATCAAAGGTCGGTTTAGTAGGTGATGGTAGAGCTCACCCATGTACCAAGCCCGACGGCGTGTGAATATTCACACATCAGGGGGCCAGTTCCTTTCCCTGTGCCGGTTATGGTTTCCCAGGAAGATCTGGTACCCAAAAAATCAACTAGCTTGGGTGGAGCTGCAGGTGCCCAAAGTACCGTGTCCGGGAATCGAACCCGGGACCCTCTGGTCAGCAGTCCATCGCTGTACCCGCTAGACCACCGCGACCCGCGGTTAAAATAAATGGAAAGGAAAACAAACGTATAGTAGGAAAAGATAGGTTTCCGAGAGAATTTGAAGGCCACAAGAAAGTTGGATGCATGATACTATATAGTATATATTGAGAGATGAAGATTGTGAAAGAGATGTTAGAGAGAATGTTAGGCAAGTAAAGTATAGGAAAGAACAAGTATTGTGTAGGGAAATAATGGGAAAATAAAAGGTGTGTGGAGCTTAAATTTTTTTTTATGCGGGGGTCAGTTTAATGACATGTTAGACAGACAGGTCTTAAATGGTTAGCGGTTAGATTCTTGGGGCAATCATAAACCTACCTTGACCGTTAGACTGAAGCTAATAATAAATCATCCACTACTGCCCTCGTGTCCACGCATGTTGCAATAAAAACCAAGTTAAAATTATGATTGATTTCACGGAGCTGAAAGTCTCACGGTTATCCTCGATGAGATTTTATGTTGCATTTATTCGCCACATTCATCCAGACCATCTGTTTTCCCTTCTGAAACCATTAAAATCAATGCTAAGAGCCCTAAGTAGCCATTCGCGATGAAGATATTTTTCGACGGGTCGAAAGCAGCGGATCGATGCCGTGTAAAGGTTGCGCAAGGATTATATTAAATCATCAACGGTCGGAAGCCGACGTGATTTAAATGCCAGGCCTTTTAAAGTTCTTAATTTTGCGCGTAAATTGGGACGCATTAGTCCTTGCACCCCGAACGGGAGAGAGCATATATTTGTCCATGCACATCCTCCGATGCCTTTTCCGGTGATTTAGCAAACTCTTCCCTCCCGCCCTCCTCCCCCTCCCATCTCCCACACCCCCTTACCTCTCCCTGCTTATTCCGCCCGGGGGCTTCCCCCGGCGCCATTATTTTTATGACCTGTTCCCCCAACATATCCCCTGGGAAAGACGGAGAGTGAAAACTTCTGGTCTCGAACCAATTTTTGCGGGATTTAATAATAAGCATTTTACACACTTAATGAGGGAGCCGTAAGGATGGATGGGCTGTGTTTTGAGGCGACATCGGACGGAGATCCCGAGAAATGGGGAGGAGAAAGATCGAGGATTTAAAGGCCTGTAAAGACAGAGAGAGAGAGAGAAAGGGAGAGGGGTTATAAGGGGTAAGGCAGAGTTATCTTCCACCGTCCCTCGGGAACCCTTAACGAGATGGAAAACTGGGGCGGGAATAGTATGGGACCTCCTTCTGCTATGAATCGGTCGGAGAAGGGTTGAAAAAAATGTGGGAATAGGAATTCTTCTTTTCCCGCGGGGATTGTTGATTTGCTTTCCCGTTAGTCAGGGGAATTCCGGATAAATTTTGTGCCCTTTCTCCTAATCGACTTATTTGTTTCAATCCTTCGATACATTGTCTTCCTACTCCCAGTTTGATTTTTTGAATCGAGATACGTACACTGTAAGGCGCATTCGCAGTCTCATTGTAGTCCAGGAGTGCTTCATATGTACTCCATTCTGTTTTTGAAATTGTCAACGCGAGGCGAAGTGGGTTAGACTGGTTTTCAGGTACACAAATAAGGAGACAGGATTTTTCGATCTAGTTTTCCCCAAAGTAATGAAACTGAAAGAAATTTTGGCAAGTTGCCATTTGCCTCATCCTCATTGGTCTATTGCAACATTCATAATGACGGTGTGCCAATGACCTCCGTTGTCTCGCAAACGAGTTTTACTCTATCTACCCCTAATAAACAATGCATTCTTTATTCGATTGTATTTTCTTGAGGAACGTATAAAAATATTTTACTCAACGAGTGGATATTAATCTAGATGTTGTAAATTCGACAAACTGAAATTTAAAATAATGTGATACTTTCGCCTTCCTGGCGCGGTAACGAATATTTTACTATTGTATATCGCATGAATGAAAAAATTTGATAATCGGTTATTCAACTTTTTCTCGACATGCCGTTTTCCTTTCTTTAATCATGTATCATATACTTCATAACTACGTCAGACAATTTGCATTGTAAATGCAAATATTGCATTTACAGTGCAAATCTGTGAAAGAATACTTTAAATTGGTTCCTCCCGCAGCTCTTGGTTTTTTACCAGTTAAGTTAGTTTTCGGATGGACTCATCGTGAACATTTTTACATTTCTTATCTCCGTCCAACAATAGACAGTCTGACCCCTGTTCTACTCCACACCGTACACACGACACATCGTACATGCTGCGATAAACTATTCTTTGATTCCGCATACATTCTAAACCCCTTCACTTCGCTCCACATGCTTCCCCCTACCTGGCTTGCCTACCGTTCTCCACACTATCACAGTGTTCAGTAATCCATCCCCTATTGAAATCCTCTGCGTCCAATTCTGACATTCCTTCACTTTCTTTATTAATATTCCCTCTGTAAAAGTTTTTTGTTCTTTCCCTCGTAGATAATCGGAATAGTGTTCATCCTAATACCCCATGTCTTTTATGATTTATGCCACTAAACACTCAAATATTCCCCATCATGACTTTGTTTTCCCTTTCTTCCATTTTACTTTTCCTTTCTCCGCCGACTTATAGTATATTAAATAAATTTATATGTATTTCTTATTAATCGTACCAAAACTCTAATCTAAATTGATGTTTTTGAAAATTTGAAGATAAAATATTTTCACCGAAATCCCGTGTGTTTAACATATGAGATTCATATACATCAGCGTGGGATAAAGTATCTCTAAGTTAAAGCTAAAAACACATAGCTGTAATAGTTTAACATTTGAATACCTCATGGAATTCTGCTCAGCATTTGCTTCTTTGGTTTCTGGATATTTTAAATGAGATCCCAGAACTTGACATCAGGTTCTGTGAAAGGAAACATTTCTTAAGCTCTTTACTCAAAAAGTTTCCAATCCGGGCTTGTGAAAATATTAACGCAATGGGATTAAGGCTTTTTTTTTAGCTGTTAACAAGTTTAGGTCGGCAATCTCTCCAAGAAAGATGAAGGCGACCGTTGATTATATTTGCGAAAATGCATCGACTATTTCAGTCTTCCAAATGTACAAAAATACCCTGAGGGTTGCTCCGTAGAAATCCGGTAGAATATCGTAGAAATATGGGAAATGAATTACAGCACTTAACCGTAAAATACTCATTTTTTGTGAAACTCGTTAGCAGAGCCTCGGCAGATTAATCCAAAAGCGCAATGGCCACACTAATCGGAGCTGAAACATTCAATTTCATTCATTTCCACCCCGGACGGTCCAGAGATAATCAGCGGGCATAAAATGAATATCTCCACTCAAGCCTGAATGTTCTCCGCCCATTATTGGATCCCTCGTTCACTACCATTGGTCCTTTTACCCTTTCCTTATTAGCTTGAGATATTTGAGAACTCCGCCAAGTGAAATTTGGAAAAGAGGAACGAAAATTAATAACATAAAATGCGTGATAAATGTTCTTCCAGGGTGTCGAAACAAAGCCAAGATAATTCACTTAAACAGTTGGAAATGTTCATTATTGCAATAAAATTTAATGCAATAATGCACAATGAAAGTTTACGATAATTCGAATGAGCAAAGGTACGAAAAGACAAAATACGGGAAGATGAATTGTGAAATCCCCATTTAAATCTCAAGTTATGACATCTCTCTATCATTTCTCACTCCAAGAAAGTTAGTTTTCTTAACGAGAGTGTCCGAACTGTTCTGTTTTGACTTAGCTACCATTACCACATGATAAATTAAATTGCATCTACCCTTCGGTGATTTGTGTAATTAATACACTTCCAATGTTTTTCGCGGCGTTGCCTTGGCTCCTGTCCTAAATAGCACTTCTCACCTCAAGTGGCACGTGTGCAAATGACTGGTATCGTATACATTATGCATTGTTTTTAAACTCCATTAATTTGCGAAATAACAAAATCAATAAAATTTTAATAATTTCTAGGTTATTACCCTCCAATGCTTTGAAGTGAACACTAAAGCCGTATTTCCATTCGCCCTCTTCACTTTCGAAAGAAATTTTTCCGTCAATCCTTCATACCTCTACATTGGTTGGTCTGAAGTTAATTATTCTTACGTCTCCGAGGTTCCATTTTCCATAGAAATGAAGTATTTCTCCGTATAACTGTCAAGTCTTCCCCGGGAAAATGGAATGTCACACGATAGCTGATAACCTCTACGGCTCAGCGTAGGAGAAATCGGCTGCAAGGGCTGGTGATAAAACTAGTTCTAGTCGCTCATTCATGATTTATTAAAGCCGGCAGCAGGTGGTGTCAGATTATGATATTCCTTAAAGGCCTGGATAAACTTGGGTTCGTTTGATAAGTTACTGTATAATGATCACGGATAAAGGCTTATCAATCTATTATGGACGGCAAAATGAAAGTAAACAGGCATGAACTCCCGCATCGAATGAAGAATACGGATATAGTATACAGAGACGTGAAAACTTTTATCGTTTATGATCGATAATTTGAGGCTAGTGGCGGAAACACTTAGCGGCTTTTCATGTGGAAATGTTATGGTGAGTTTTACTTCCCTTCATCTACGCATTAGCCTAATACTACCAATAATACTTAACTGCAGGTGTTTTGGGGAAATACTACATCTGCTTAGTACCTTGCAAGTTAGCACTAGAGTACGAGGGATGATTCTTCACCAGAAATTCAGCATCCCTAAGTTTTGCTACCATTTCAGGTCTCAGTAAAAATGCAAAATAAGTCAAATAATTGAGGTAATGTTAGCTACAGGTTTATGCGTTAATCTAAGTGCCAAATGCTTTTCTTGGCATGCGATACAATCTGCTATTAACAAAGAATGCAAAAAATGGTAGACAAAGTAATGATAACATTCCAACTTAGAATTTGAAAAAAACTGAAATTTTAGGATGATCATTTTTTTCCACTTAACGTAGTAGTTTTCAATTATTCTGATCCTTTGTCGCTCGCGGGATTATTGACATTTTAAATTAGTTCGATGGGGCTAATCTTCCAGTTTCAACATCATCGCTAAAGAGACCTACTTCAAATTTATGCAAGATAATCATTCATGGCATACATTTATGTATGAAATACAAACATTTATTAAGTATGCAATATAATCATTTGTTCTAAAAGTTTAATCTCGTGCCCGTGAATCTTTGCCGACCTATATCCTCTACCATACTACATACGTTGCAACGTTCATGATATGGACGTTTTACAAATATAGCCATTCCTCACTGTAAACCATGTGATTCGGCCACCCATACTTTTGCTCTCATCTTACTAACCCCTATCTGTACTATTAACATTGTTATTCTAATTAGTATGATATCTAGTTAACCATAGTAAATTAAGTTACTGATAATTATAGCCAAATCCACAATACATCAAGAAGGATGTTTGTCAATTTGAAATATTAAAAACAAGTGTTCATAGTGCCCGCAGCAATTCCATGCATTCTCTTACTTAGAGTTCTTCTGACTTCATTTTACTTGACTCTATTTAGGTAATTGGAACAATTTCGATCAAATAGAAAACATTCCCTAACGCCAATACCAGTCATTTTTTGGTCGCATTCGAATTTGTAATTTGCATCCAACCATAAACTCCATAAATGTTTTCTCATGAATGTATTTTTTTGTGAATTATTGTAAAAATATTGGAGATATCAGTGTAATTTACTCACTCAATATTTAGTTTCTATAGAAATGGGATTTACAGTTTTTCAGTTTCATTTTCTTTTCCGGTTCCTTTTTTAATGGACTTTTTCACTAAAATATAATATCTAATTGTTTCGAAAGTTTACATAATTCTCTGTGACGTTGGTGGATATATTTTAACAGCTATTCTCAAAAGTGCGTTTCCATATTTTGGTGTAGCCTTAATAATGCGGGAATATTTGCTCTTTTGTTAAATTTTGTCATATCCAGCTACAGAATAATAAAACAAGGGTGAACTGGAGAGACTTTGTCATAATATCTCCCCGCAATATTAAAACGATCATCCTCCCTGGGATTTCTGTGCTGGAATTACGGAGACGCGTGAATGATCATCTAAGTGACTTGCGTCTCGTTGTTCGCGAGAAACACGTACACGTCCCTTAAGCCGCAGAAATCAACCCACCGCATACGGAGGTCGCGTTTATCGCTTGCCATAAAATACGTACGCGGAGTTTGACGTTCCCTCACGACACATAATACTGAAGTGACTCGGGCGCACTGCACCCAAGCGTGTGCGGGCGCAGTGACATATCGTTATGGGTAGGCAAACACGCCCCTTGTGTACTTCTGCTCATGTAAACTTCGTGCATAGAAGAACGGAATCGATGCGATGCGAAAAGAGTCGTTTTCCCATCAGTAGCTGGTCCATAGAGTATAAGATTTACAAAACTTTTGAAGGGAAAACGAACTTCTTTAGATAGAGCATAGTCAAAAAAACCTCATTTATTCAGAAAACTACTCCTTTTTTCTATTCTTTTCCATGTTATTCTCTCCTTGCATACTTTTACTCACGGTCACATTTATAGATTGTTTCACAATTTCGTTTCTCAGACTTTTAATATTCCTTCCCCTACGGTCACACTTGAATTTATAGATTAATTTACCCTATTTTTCTAAAACGATTTACTCTTTTCTAATATCTCTGGTTCTTAAGCTGGCCCTAATTCGTCCTATCAACATGATTAAACGGGTGGAGTACACTTTCATACTTGTCCAAATGCATACTTATCCAAGCCACATTAATTCATTTGACGCTCATTCGTCGCTCTATCCCTCATATGTATTACACCAATGATTATCCAAAGTCACATATACACCGCAATTAATTAATATTCCTTTTTATCCCGGAGTAACAAAGTTTAACTTGCCAATGAAGGTATAACTTACATACTTAAAAGTATGTATACTTTCATCCCATTCTTTAAAATAAATTTTCATTGTGAAATGGTACATTAAGTGCCAACCATTATGGAAAGATTTTTATGGTTTATTTTCATCGTATTATTTTTTTTATATACCAATCATTAATGTGTTGTAAAGTACTCTATTACCAAGTACTATAGAACTACAGAATTAGAATAGTGCGTTACTAATGTGCTGGTTCTCTACCACGAGGGACTGGGTTTGTATCCTGGAGGTGTCTGGATATTTTTGCAAAACCGATTTCTCTTTGGTGCTAAGTGCACAACATTTCTAGTAGAGTAAGCAGTTCGTCAGATTGGACATTAAACACTGAATACCATGGCGTTTCTCGTTGAGAACAGACTAATGCCGACCCTGAGTTTCCCTCCAAATTCCTTCCATCCCCTGAACATCCTACCTTTACTGATGGCTCAAATGACCTTAGCTGTCTGCTCGCAATACCGATGTAGAACTCCGCTGATTTAAAGTGGCAAGAAAGATTCATTTCACAGTATTGTGGTAATTATTTTGTTGAATTAAATGTTATGTTAGATGAACATATTTCTAGATTGTGCTCACAATTCTTAGTATAAATGTAAATAGGAGATTTGGGAATAGTTAAATGATGGCTTGAATATGTTTGTCGATATGTTTTGAATTGATTCATCGATCAATCGATGGAAAAATCAATTCAATAAATTAAAATGAATTCCATCTTTCACTGACAAATTTGAATAGGAAATCCTGTTGATAATTTTAAAGTCGAATCTTAAAATATCCCCTCAGTTGAAGTAAGATCTGGTGCTTTCCCGGCATATGAGTTTGGTGAAGTTTTCTCGGGTCTACAACCGGGTTAGGGGTTCCATGATGACCGACGTTTCGATGCTCGACTCGTGCATCGTCCTCAGGGATGATGATGATCCCCTCAGTTGTACGGTTCTATTTGTGGCTACGTAAGGAAATTTACGGTCTCTTGCCATATTTTATATTTATTCCATGAACAAAACTCCTATGTAAAATCAACTACCTGTATTTACATCACTTAGTATATGCGAGCTACATTTCATTTTTTTTAATAACGTCCTGTGAAATTTCATTATGGTCCACAAAGACTTCAGTTGTTAACGTTTTAAAACCTCATGGCATTTTGGTTATATGTTTTTTCATGCCTAGGACAGTATGCCTCAATCGTATATTCTTATCGGCTTGGTTCATTCGTCATTTAATTGAATCATATAAGATGATTTTAACAAAGTCATCCTCAATAAACGTCGTTAAACTTGGCTCATGCGTAAACCCTAATATCTGAGCTGGGAAGGATTCCGAGTTGAAGCGAGTAACAAGAACTGATTTGAGACAAAAAGAGTTGGTTATCTCTCACATACAATAATCATACCTGTCTCAATAAAGTATGCATTCTTGACCCTCAGTAAATCCTGAACTGTAGGCATAACGTGCCAAAGAGTTAGGATTTATGTCATGTTTACTCGTAGCGCAAAACACATCAGTCATCTAACATGCTAGTAGGTGAAGAACATATTCGGCATCGCCCTCTTAAGTAGATAGATAGGTAGCGTGCTCTAGCAGTTTACACAGGATTTAAAATTCTACGTTCTAATCTGCAAGCAGTTTTCCCACAGTGGTATTTGGTATTTTATATTGAACGTAAGTAAAAATTGAAGCAGCGAATTAGGCCGTAGTTGCAGTTAATAACAGTTTCTTCAATGGAACATATAGGAATGAAAACGAGCTAGTGCCTCAAGACTTAAAGCTCATATATTCATGAATTTTCGAGGAGGTTACCTTGAATAATCAATATTATAGAGCAAGATTTTCTCGCTTGATTATGTTTGTCAAGTGAAATTGGTATTTTTCGGGGGTGCTAATGCTTTATCATATATTATTCAACCTCAAGGTAGCTTTTTATTATAGTTGAGGGTTGACCTCATCTTTTACGAAAGTCTATACGGCGTGTGAAATTCAAATGTTAGGGTAACGGGGGGCAGTTTCTTTCCCTTTGCCGGCGGCGGTTCCCCACAGGGATGTAGTAAATGAAAAACCACATAATCTTAGCTTGGGTGATTCTGAGGGTGGCCGTGGTCAACAGAATTTGAACCCGGGCCCTTTGTTCAGTAGGTGAGAATTATATTCCTTAGGCCTACATCATCGCTCCATCACCACCTCCATCATCTTTGTAAAAAGCAACATTACCCTCTCTTCAAACTCATTTGCTAGTTTGTGTTCCTATGGTAATCTAGTATTCATTCTTGGGCAAGTTTCCTCTGTTTCGAATCACCATAGTTTATTCAGCACCAACTCGGGAGTCCGGACTCGAAACCTCGGCCTTGAGTTAGGCAGAATGCGCCATATTCACCTGACTAGTTGAATAACCAATAATCAGAATAAGGTGATCAGAGTTTTTAATAAGGCCAAGATTTATAGCAATATCTCTCTGTCATCTTGAGGCTTACGAACATCCAAAATACCGCGGTTTCCCATCAAGGTGTGGCAATCAAAAAATGTCCAAGGCTTTGGGAGTCAAACTAGGATCCTGGGGTCCTAGCAGTCAGCCAAGTCTCTTTCCACTTGGGTACTACACCCACTATCGAGGCAGCAAAACACGAAGTTGTTCTTATTGAATTTAGATTCCAAAATATTCCTGACAGCGATATGTGACTTTCTCCAAGTTCTAAACATAACATCATTTACTTTTTCCTGCTAATTACTTTATTTTTTGCTGCTCTTTACACTACTGGTTAAAGTGGCAAAAAAGCACAGTTATAAACCCGAGGACGGTTTGGTAATTAAGAGTTTATACGAAGCTTACATGTTTATATAAGGTATCGGGAATAGTTTTGGAAATTAGATTTATTTCAAATATTGCTACAATGCCACAACGTTCTTCAAAATATATCCCTTGTGCGTCAACAAACTTTTGCCAGCGGCTTTTCCACGTCTCGAAAACTCCCTGGTAGGTGGATTTCGTTAATCCCTTAAGAGTACTCGTGCAAACTTCTTTGACGGTACTTAGGGACCCACAACATTTGTTTTGTGTAGTCTGCTGGTGCTAAGTTGGGACTGTGAGGGAGTTGGGGAATCGTCGCGATGACGTTGCAGAAGGTCATCGCAGGCAGACTCTGTTCTTAATTGTCCGTGAAGGCCTTCACGGCGAGTTTAGCGCAGATATTTGGCATGACCAAATTTTCAGGGAAAATGGTGTGCACTGCCATCTTATCAATTCCAATATGACCTGCGATAATGCGCACGGTTAACCAGCGGTCTGAATTCAGCACTTCAAGTATACGTCAGGAAAAATTTGCTACCGATACTTTTTATACAAACCTTGTGGTACTTTGGCCAACGGTGTGTTCAACCCACTCATCAGGGTAGGGGGAGGGTTCCTTTCCCTGTGACCCCTGTGGTTTTCCTGGAGGATCTAATATCTGAGAAATCCCACAGGTCGGCTGAAGCTAAATGTGCCCTGAAATGCGTACCTGGCAATCGAATACGGTTCACCGGTCAGTCATTCGGCTCTCTCCCCACTTGAATAACGCGTCCTTCAAAATTGATCAATTTAAGGAAAATCTTTTTTTAACGTCACGGTTTTGACATAAGGAATAAAATCATTGCATTATTGACATCACCCTGCCACATCGGTGTATCATCATTGAATAACACAGTTCCAGGCGTAACACGGTGAGGATTCTTCATAATATAAATAGAAAAATAGTTATAATACGACATAGATTTTGTTAAGGCGTAACATCTTTGGGTGTTAGCAGCTCAACACTCGAAGATGTTATTCTGTAACCAAATCTAGATCGTATTAAAACTATTTTTTGTGGAAAAGCCAAGTGTCTCTTCCTATCATCATTGTGTGAAAGTGACCTTTGGCCCCTTGATCCTCATATCGAAAGCAGATCCTAGGCGGACACCAAGCCTTGGGGATGCGCTCGCAAATACAATTTCGGGAATGGCTAGCTCGTGCACGACAGGTACACATAAAGCTGAAACTAGAACCTCTTCTTGCGTATCCCTCGCAAAAGTCATTTTCGAAGAGCGGAGACCGGGATTACGGCAGAGACCACACGATTGGTCCCTACCGATTGATTCTTTCGAGATTCGAACCGGGTCTAATAGGCAGGCGGTGCCAGGGAGGACGAGGACGAGCCCCTGGCGGCGAAAAGGTGGGCGGGACGCGCAAACGGGGTTGCAGGTGCTCGGAATGACAGAGGCCGTAAAGGGGAGATATGCATGCGAGTCTTCGACTGTGCCCTCTCTCCTGGGCGTGGGTGGGAGTGGAGTGAGGGTTGTGTGGAGGGAGGAGGTGGGAAAGGAATCCCCCCTTTCAATCGATAACGTTTGGTGGGGGTAGATTGCATACCCATTTCACGATCTCTTTCTTCTTTTTCTCCCTCTCTCTCTCTCTCCTCTTGAAGCGACTTTATTTGCGTCCGCATGCGTTTGCCTTTACCCTCATTTTGACGGCCAAATCGGTTCCCCCAACAGGTATGGAGTCCCGGATTCTTTTTATTTTTTTTAACGACCACCGACGCGCGCGGACCCAGGAACGTAGCCGTCCCCGCGGTGGTTTGGGGTTCCACCCGGCGGCCGGGGCCGATCCACTCGACGGGATGGGTACAATCGTCCCCCTCCCCACCATGGCAGTGCGACTGCAATGAGCGCATTCGATCATTAAAATTATTGAAAAGCATGAATATCACTAGTTTAGCTCGCCTGGCTCATTTGTACCCGTAAAATACGCAATAAGCAAGGAGTGCGCGTTTGGAGGAATAAGCTCCCTCGTCGGCACAGATTCCAAATTTTAAGAAAAGCACGAATGGTTAGAAACTCTGTTTTGGCAAAATCGAGCAGTTTTGCTAATGAAAATCTTTTAAATTTTGGCACTAGTTCACGAAATTAAGGCAGCATACATTAAATTGCAAGTATTTCCGATCTGTATTCACTCAAAACATTGCCACTCTCTTGAGTAATAGTATTGATAAAACACCTGTACTGCTGCCAATTATTTCGTACTTTCGTGCCAATACTGTGAAATGGGAATTTGGAGTAGGGCTGCAATTTTTTTTGTTGAGTGTAGGGTAGTATGTGACCTCGACCTTAGCATTGCCGCGACGGCTATAAAGCAGATGGTCGTAAGCCTGTGCCTTTCGATTGAGTTGGTTAGCGACGGCCTGCGGTAATGGTTTAGCTTCTCCAATCATGCATACGATTTTGATTTTTTCCCCATTCATTATTACACGTTCTGATCTTTTGGATAATTATGTTTCTTTCCTGGTAATCAGCTAAAATGTGCCGAGTTGTGTAACACGTCTTTCAACGAGGCCGTGTAGCGAGAAAAAGTTCGAAACATGTATAGATTACATTGTTTTTTTCAAAATATCTTCGCAATGATTTTCATAGACATTAGTATTTTAAATACATATCTCAGAAATAATATTTCCTATCTCATGTAATCTTGATGCATATTAAAGACTTTACCCTTATTTTATTGAGCCGCTTTTAATTGTTGTATATAATTAAAAATAAAAATGTATGAAAGGCTTCCAAATCGTGAATACTGTTTCCAGAAAATGCTATAATCTAGATTGGCCTCTGTCGGATTTTCGAATGTACTTATTTAATAATATTTAGTATTGCTATCTATAAACAAATAAGTAGTCATAGGGGTGATTTTTTTGGTCATCTGGCGTTTTCAATGGAGAGGAAAATGGGAAAGAGCGATGTTAGCTGGTTTACTTCTAGCTTGGGAAAACACACAATTTTCCAGTCTGAAAAATTTCATTATTAAATTTTTGCATAGTAGGTATCGGAGTGATGGACAAATATATGTGAAAAATAGGTATAAAATGTTACGAGTAAGATGATATTAACCCAAGACCAATCTGGTATCCTATATCCGATCCCGGTAAATTTGGAGAATTTGGAGATTTGAATTCGCATGCTAGTTTAACAAGTCTGCCGGGAAAGGCCTGTTTACCTGGATGCAATGGAATCCTATTCCAAAGTTTTTCACGACATGTTATTATTCGTATTGTTCCTGAAAACCTCGAATTCAGGCAAATTTGTCCCAGGTATATTTCTGAACTCATGCCACAAGAAAAGCGCGCAGCGGTTCAGCTTTTACGTTTATAATATGTGTAACGTAAAGAGAACTTTAACATATTTCGACCCAGTTGTTGTGCAGGATTATAAAACGCAAATTTGCTGTTTAACACCAGAATTCAAGATTCGATCTATAATATCACATTAAAGCAGTCATTTTCGAAATGGCTGAAGTAGTTCTAGTACGCTTGGCCATGTGCGAACTCATACGAATGCTGCATTCTTGCACCGGTGTGACCATTTAGTAGAATTAATGCCTTAGTAACGGACATTAATGCACAAACATATTGCGAGATAGTGAAACGATTACGCCGCGGGATTCCCCATACTCTTCGTTGTTTGATGGCAATTGGAATGTTGTTCATTGAGGGCAACAGCGCCAGTTCTACTGCTGCTACAATGGAACAAGACGTTTAGATAACAGTTTCTGCATTGTTCACCGCTTGATTCGGAGCTATTAACGAATTTTGACTAAGATGACAATGTTTTTGAAAAAAACAGTTTTTTGGGGTAACGTTGTCAAGAGTATTGTAAAAATGTGGCGAATTAGTTGAATTAGAAATGTTGCGGTATTTTTAGGAAAAAGCTTAAGTAAGACGAAAATTAATGGAAAAAGCATAATTAAAGCGTCACCTTTGTAATTTTTACAGATTTGATCAAGAAGACGACGGTACAGTTCGTCCATTGTAGTATCGTGTCATTATTTAATTTTATGATTGAATATGATTAGTGGCGATTACGTTTAGGTATAAACTTTTATGAGTGAGCATAAATTGTAAAATACAGCGAAAATTTTTTGTTAGATTTTACTTGCGGTGTTTTTCAGTCAAAGGATCGTAACTTTCTGGACAAACCCTCGCACGCCAAGATACAAATCACTGCGCTGGTTATGGCTCTTTGGTTCGCCTCACCTCACCTGCCCTCCCCTGCCTGTTTTATTGCCTGCAACCTGAGAGCGTCGTGATTAGCCGCGCCAAAGGCCCATCGGAGGGTGTGAGATGCCGTCTCCCGGCGGTATCTCTCGAATGGAAAGAGGTGTATGTACGTAAATGGGGCCGGCCGGGTCGGATGAACACGTGTAAGTCGTCGCTTATTGCACATGGTCCGGAGGAATGCCTTCCCGAGGCTTAGTACAACTTGGCCGGGACTCAAGGAGCAGTTTGCCGTGTGTTCAGTTTCCGACGATGGAAAATGGGTCATATGGAAACCTTAGACGATGCCGTGAAGACGCATTAAGGGGAAAAATAAAGGAAATCACTCAATTTGCAAAGAGATTCTCCTCGATTCATTGCCCATGTTCTGTGCAGTTATCGCGCTCTCGCTTAGGTATGACATAATATTATTGCAGTAAATAAAATCGCACGTGTGATACGAAATTTGTCTCAAGTGCAGGTACATAATTCGAATGAAATTAGCTTCATGTTATGTACGAATGATGTGGGCTCCTAACATTAAAATAATGAAATTTCATTCAATCGAAAATTAAGATAATTTATTCATTCCAAAATAAAACAGTTTCTGGCGTAACTTGGTGGAAAATCTTCATATTGGAATTTGAAAATTAACCGACTTGGCTTTTACAATTAAATATTTTTATTATCACAACCTAGGTTTCGTAATGGTATACCTGATGATGTTATACCATGACGAGACCTAGGTCGTGATAATAAAAAAATTTAATTGTAAAAGCCAAGTTGTTTAATTTTCAAATGTCAATTATTTATACCTTATAAAACATTTTGCTGATTCGTCACGTCGTTTATAGGAAGGGAAGAATTTATATTTAAAATAATTTGTAAAAAATACTGCAACAACAGCTGAATCATTAGTGGATATTTATATTCGATTTTCTTTGGTATTCTGAATAAAATGATGTAAAATGGAGCGCTACCGGTATTGATTCTCAACGTTTGGAGGTAACACGCTCCTGACATTTATGGGAATGCGTCGAGTATCCGAGGAAAGATTTATTGACATCAAATCCACATCCCTTTTTCCATTTCCACTAGTTCGAGAGAAGTGACACGTGTTTCGACAAAAACTTATTCCTTGGAATGCTTGCGCTACTAAAGACACGATTTCACTCACAGTTTTGATCGTTGGTTTAACATGGTTATTATCAGTGGCACTATGTCAGAGTGAAAATATGTGCACACTGCACGTTTAACGGTGTTGTATTGTGTTGTATCGTGCAATTGTATAATACATATAATAATATGGCTATTTTTAATCCGAGCTCATTACAATTAACATAATTTATTTTACTGGTACACAGTTCGACTTAATACAGGATTCAATTAATATTACTTGGGATGAATGCTTTCTCCGCCACGAAAAAAAATCGTTAATTTTGAAGATTATGTAAAGAACGGAGGTACTGCAAGTTGTTTAGTATTTTATTTTAAAATACGTATTCCTCATTAGGGTGAAAAAATTAAAGGATTTTCCAAACTACGATCATATTGCTCTCATTAATTGAACCTCATACTGTTTTAAAAAATAAGTACTGACGGCGAGGGGGGATATTTGAATTTATTTTGATTATGGTGTTGCCGTCTTTTGTCGAACACATGCATAAAAGTTTTGAATGAAACAATGATACACAGAAACAGAGAAAGAACACTCACATATCTAATTTTGACGTTTTGACGACAGGGCAGTCATATCTTCAGAATGCAGTTCTCGGAGGAAGACCTGAGAGTATTAGTGTGGGAGAGTGAGGGGGAGGGAGGTAAGGGTCGAATAGGGAATGGACGAAAGGGTGAGAGGAGATGTGTAGGCGGTTATATGATGGTTTCAGTGGACTGAGTTGAGTCCGGGAGGTTTAAATGACTGAGGCACCCAGATTTACGCCATCTTGCGTGTTCTCACTTCTCACTATACTGCTTGCGGATTCATGAAGAGTTACAATTACCGAAACAGAGCAGTCATCAAAAGATTGGCGTGGAAATCAGTGTGAGTAGGGATGTGTCATTGCGGCGTCGAGGCGAAAATGCGAGGAGGAGCGGCGAGTGGTTTCTTCAACGCTACAACGCGCCGGCTCAATCGTCTCTCTGAACCCGTGAGTTTTTAGCAAAAACGAGATCGCTGTGCTTCCTTCACCAGACCTGGCTCCATGGGACCTCTTCCTTTTTCCTTAAACTAAAAACCTCGCTCTATGGAAACTGATTTGCCTCCATTCCACTGGTAGAGAAAAATTCGACGGAGGAGCTTATAAGCATTCCGGAAGAAGCGTTCCAGGACTGTTTCAAAAAGTGGAAACACCGTTGCAGTAATTGTGCATGCACGATACATGTACTCGTGTGCATGTCCTGGGTACCATATAGGGATAATAACGTGTTCAAAATATTATTATTTCAGAAGATAGATTATTATCATTAATAATCTTACAAGGGAAAAAAATCAAGAAGCAATTATTCCATCGTGGACTATAACCTATGAAGGAATATATTTTTACGTAGGGGTGAAATGATAAAAAAATACGTACACCTTATTGGGGAACTCAGGTGACTTTTGGGCATGTTCTATGAGGGGATTTTGTATATATACTATGCCATGTACTATGTATGTATTATACTATCTATATATGCCTTGTACTATAATACTCGTACATACATATAATGCGGGTCGCGGTGGTCTAGTGGGTAGAGCGTTGGACTACTGACCGGAGGGTCCCGGGTTCGATTCCCGGGCCAGGCACTCTGGGCACCTGCAGCTCCACCCAAGCTAGTTGATTTTTCGGGTACCAGATCTTCCTGGGAAACCATAACCGGCACAGGGAAAGGAACTGGCCCCTCTACCCTGATGTGTGAATATTCACACGCCGTCGGGCCTGGTACATGGGTGAGCTCTACCATCACCTACTAAACCGACCTTCGGGTTGATTACTGTGTTTATGGTTTTTTATGCATATAATATATCCGTATATCATTTAAAGTAAATCTCTTGAGCGAGACGAATTTAGAGCAGATCTATCGCATTGCCAAATTTTCAGTGATAATGTCTGTCTGTCTGTTCAAGTTCAGACCAAAATGGTCTGCACTTAACAGACGGTCTGAATTCAGTATTGCGCACGCTCGTCAGGAAAAAAATTGTCACCCATACTTTTTATACAAAATCATGAGTATGTTGGGAAGTAGACTGCTTAGGAAACTAGAAGGAGACTCTGACCAATAATTTTTAGTGAAGTTTTTTTTGTGATAAATAAAGTTCGGGAACTTTTTGAACATTGCTTGTATTTTTATGCTTTCGTGTGAGTATTTGTGCATAACAATAATCATCAATAAAAATGTCAATAAATCTTTTCATTCCAGTCCTTTCAATTTTGCGATCTATTTCTTTGAAATATCGTTAAAGAGTTCAGATGCATTCCTCAGCTGAAAGTATCCCATGATGACTTATCAGTCGGTCGTGTGCTTGAAAAATAAAATTTTAATTTGTTAAAATAGTATTCTTCATAATACACGGCAATACAGCTAATCTAATGAATGCGTTTTGAATATGTATCGTTTGGGGTCATCACCATCATTAGTCATAAGTTTTTGTATTATTTTGGCACGAATCAACTCGGCTCTCTTTGAGATTAAAAACTCTCACATGCGTTCAAAGTTCTTTTATAGGATGATTACCGTCCACTTCCATAACCCCTTATAATCAACTCGTAAGTTGGTTTTAGAAGGGTAGCCTCACCCCGCACAACCTTTATAGGTGTGGAATGTATGGATTTACGGTACATTTCAGTACACTACGATCAATTCCATTCCCTGCGCCATTATTTGATTTACCAAGCTTCTCCAGGAACCAGAAAATTACACGGCCTGAGTCTTTTATAGGGGTTTCCAATGGCGCTAACCGGAGTTTGAATCCGTTTTCAGTTCGAATTAGAATTTCAGAAGCTAATTAGGCTTGGCTGCTAATCATGCTGTTCACTCTTTTAACCTTTCTTAATTGTCTTCAGCATTCTGTCATGCCTATTTTCAGGGAGTTGATCGACAATTTAAACTTAATCAGTCTCTCATATTCTCTGACATGCTCATTTCTCTTGTTTTCGACTTTTTCTCCAGCACCGCTCCCACAGGTAGGAGAAGTATGTACCATATTCACAGTGATGGGAAGGTACTTCTAGCCCGATAAATATTTGGGAAGAAAATACATAAAAGCTTGTAAATGCTTCGTCTACCAGTATACCAAAATAAAGCTTCATTTAAAGTAATCGAGTATTTTCAATTGGTAACCAATAGCAAAACCACCAGAGTTTAGATTATATTTGCACATAAACTAACTTTGTTTTAATTTCTGCATGTCCTGGAAAAATTTGAGTTCGAATTTATTATTATTTGAATGATTACGAGTTTTGATAATTTATGAATATGAGAATTACTATGAATTATTAGGAGTTTTCCCATGAATATCAATGCTACCCATCTTCCCTGTCGTCCATTAAAATAGAGCATCTCTTATAATTGATTATTGGCTAAAGGAGTGACACCATATATATTCACAGCCAATAATTCACACAATCTTCGTTTCATCCTGGTGAAAGTTTTGTGTGTTCTAAGCTTGTTTTCTAGTTTGTAAAATTTTCTTTAAGTATAAATACTCCTGATCTTTTAGCTTTTTGTAGTGGCAATGGGTGAGAAAATATTCAAAATTTACCAAAAGGAAAATATGAATCAACAATGACATGCGATATACAAATGTTCTCATTTGACTACCAATCCAAGTTAAAATGTTTTTCAACTTGTTTCATGCATGCACTGACACACACACACATATATGAAGGTGTAGTAGTTTCCTCTGTCCAGAGTCACATGCGTCCGTTGCAGTGTCTGCCTCTTGGGCTAATGTTGAATGCCTGCTCGTGATTGGGATCGCAAATAAATTGATACTACCTACTCCTCTCGTATGTAAAGCACTCATGGCGTTCACCAGTGACGCATTATATTATTATGCTTCGCCGTTGGCTACGCTCCATATCGCCTCTCTGTTTTATTTGCGACGCATCTGCTCGTGAAGTAAAATATTTGCCACAATTCATTAGCGGGTGGATAGAATATAGTTAAAATTTAAATTTAATCGCTTGACTCCTGTTCGGAGAGATGTAGAAAGAGGGGGGGGAAATAAATCACTTCCCTGCCTCATTTGTCAGTCCGTGTAGAGATGGGAGAGTAACAATTTCTCCCTTGGGGAGGACGACCCGCCGGTATGTTCGCTCCAATCCGACTGCGTCTAGCGCTAGCTGGGACATTTTTTTAAATTTTTTTGTTGGAAACAAACAAGTGAAGTAGAGATGCGCCGCGCACGCCCGTCCGGCGGAACACCCTACCAGTCCCTCTGGAGTGGCTCGTTTCTCCATTTTCTGTACCGGTTTGCAATTCATTAGCGATCGTAATTGCATGTTGACGCTCGAGGCGTGGAAGGAGTAAAGTCGCTGCTTAAAAAATAGCGCTCGGGAATCGAAATGAAAGCATAACCACCGCGGACGTATTAGTCATGGAAACATGCCGTCGTCTCTCGTGCAATTAAATCGCATCAAAATTTTCACCTACACCTGCTCCCAATATGACATTGCGAATATAAATTTCAACCATATTCCGAGTTTTCCCTTGAATATCATAAAAATAACTTCTTTCACCATAAAAATAATGATCGTTATCTGAATCAGTCGGCAATGCATTTGATCTAGTCACTCACTCGTTCGCTTCAGTTTTCATCAGGAATGCTAACGAGGGAATTACATCGATGTACACTGAAATTAATTCTTCATGATATACAAACATCAGAAGAGTATGCGGGTCATACTTAAAAGAACTAGATTTCACTGGACGGGTTGCATGAAAATGTAAGCGAAATTGGTTACTCCGCTTTAGTTTGGCCGCATTTTGAATACGCGGGATCAATGGGAGGAGACTTTAATTCAAGATTTGGATAATCTTAGAGAAAAATCGACCATTTTGTCAAAATATATATCGAAAATATGGTAAGGGTGACGGTCATTATTGATGGTTAGGCTGAGAGACTAGTGATTCACAAGGAGAGCAGACAAGTACAGGGCACCTTAGTTTTTTTTACGACGCCGAAGGAATTATTATGGCACCAATTTATACTGGAATATTCGACTACCTGGTTAAAATAAAGAGAGAGAGAGACGTCTCCGACAGATTCAAGCGTTCGTTCTTCCCTCACACGATACGCAATCATTACAAAATCGAGAAAAATCACCCGATTATACATACTTCAAGACAAACATTTAATGATTAAGTGAATTATTGCTTTATGTGCATAGGCATGGGTTCGAGTGTGTTACGTGTTGTGTATGGGATGATATAGTATGTACGAATGCATGCATAATTCAAAATTTAAACTGCACATACAACCTAAGCTACTTTATTGTAACCCCACTCCTACATTTCTCTAACCTGTTTCTTTCTGAGAGGTCTATCAATTATGCTCATCTTTGGCGAGAAATGAAAAGTTTTTAGACACAAAGGTTAAGCATCTTCAAATAAAAAATCAATTGTAAAAGGCTGGGAAAATCATTTGTGTAATCACTTTTAGAATAAAAATATGGCGTAAATGTTTGATTGAAGTACCATCCCTACATTAAACTAAGAAACCTTAAGCGATGCAGCTTGGGCTATTGACTAAAATACTGAATCCTTTTCCCGGGATCTGGGTTCAAATCCTGGTGATGTAGGGTTCAATGGAATTCTGATCCCGGTGCGTCAAGTATTTTGCTGAGGTCACTTCAAGTGAATTGCTCCGCCAGTCGGATGGGACGTTAAATTTTGCGAACCGTTACCGTAATTTGCTTAATGCAGGGTAAAGCTGGCCACTGATTTTTATTCGCCCTTCTTCATTATTCTAAAAGTCCTAGCCATCGCGTTTCGTCCAAATTACTTAGTGGCACAAATGATCTCGGCTGTCTGTCACCTCCCAATAATGATTCGTCCGAGTGAAGCTGTTCGTTGCCATACTATTCTTTCTATCTCCGCAGGTTTTCGTTCACTCATTTTTCTCTCTTTCCTTCCCAAACGAAGCGTACTAAACGGATTAAATCCGTTCGTCGTGAACAATTATTAGGATTTTTATTTCATTATTTATGAATATATCACTGAAGTTTATGTTATTAGGATAGACCATTATTTTTGGTTTGATGAGTAAAATACAGCTGTTTAACTCGTGGTGAAATTACCAGCAAATATAACGCTAGATATATATTCAGTGAATTCCATAATTTAAAGTTATTTCCATTAAAGAGATTGAAACCCCAGTTCTGGTTTGAGAAAAAAATATGAGCGAGTGTATTTATTTTACATCATTTATTTGAATTCGGAACACGGAATTATCCCGAGTATATAAGCGTGTAGTACATTGTCTGTTGTTGCCGATGTTGGTCGTGATTATTTGTTATTTCGGATTTAATGAATGACTCACATATTATAAAAAAGCTTCGCTCATTGGTGTACATACTAATTTATGATTTGCTAAAAATACATCATTCCTACCATTGGACCGAATGTGTGATTCCAAACGCTTTTTCCTCAGACTAAAATATTTAGAACTTGAATATATCAAAAACAAATGTGTCGCAGCAAGAAGTTTGGAAAGTGAGATTTACCGTGTTTTTTACGGTCTTTTCATAGTCATCAGAGCAACAGATTGTATTTCACATATGGTAAATTTAGGTCGACCGCATTTTCGTATAATTGGCCTGAATTAAAAGTGCAATCATTGCAGAGTGTAAAAATCATTCGCCTTGACCACTTGAATGATTTTTACGTTCTGAAATTATTGCACTGAATTACATGTTAGCGGATGACTCCGTTAAAAGTTACTGTTGCGGCATCTCCCGCAGTTTCTTGAACTTTATTAAAAGGTTTTTTTATGGGTACTTAGGGTGTGTACTGATTAAATTAAACGGTATGGATTACTATGGAGCTGATAAGTTGGCTGAATAATAAGTTCTTCAGAGTTTTAGTGCAATAACTTCATGTATTAAATGTTATTTTGGCGATTTATGCTAATTAACCATTTTATTCAGACCACACCGGATTTTAATTTTGAAAAGTAACATGTTAGGATTTTAACACCAGGAAATTAATATTACATTTCATTTCTGAAGTTACAAAACGTCCGAATCGAAAACGACTAGTCGGCTCGAGTACAGATACTTGCCTTCAGGAAACAAGAAAAAATCAGACTACGTGGATAAACTAAGGCTTAAAATTTATTGCTTTATAAGTGTGCCGGATTATGGGGACGTGACTGAGAGTTTCGCTGCCTGTCTTGTGATGGGGAATTGTTGGGTCGTTGTATCAAATTCCCCTTCCACCGATTCTTATAAAGGCTTCTTACATCGACCATAGATCCGTCAATCCTTATCTCCAAGGAAAGTATAATATGAGAAACGCAAAACTCTGGCCGAAAATATCCATGTAATTTGAAATCCAGATCACCGTATGGAGTCTGATTTTGTACGGATGTGAAACGTGGACGATAGGAGCATTTGAGAGAAGACGATTGGAGACTATGCAAATGTGGTGCTACCAACGAATGATGAAGATAAAATGGAAAGAGTAAAAAAGGAAGAAGTACTTCGAAGAATGAGTGAAGGGAGAAGATTCTTGAGGAAAACTGATTGAACTCATCCTGAGGCGCAATACTTTGCGGAAGATCATGACTGAAAGAATAAGAGGGGGATAACTATAGAGAAAAACCAAGAATGAACTACGAGGAGGCAGAGGAAAATATCGGTGCAAGGAGCTAAAATTAAATTGGAAATGGCGGAAATTAAGAAATTGGTAGGAAATAGGATAATTTTAATAGCTGCTAAAAACTAATGCTCGGATCCGGGATGATGAGGATGGCGATGACGGCTTGTGAGGAAACTGCTAGAAATACTGTGATTGTGAGCGGAGTTGCCTGTTATTGTGCATACAAATTCAAGAAATTGAGTACTGGAAAAATAATTCGACTTGACTGAGATTCGAACCCATTTCCTTCAATAATAACGGGATCCAGTTTAATTCTGGCATAGGAAAATTATTTTTTTCAACCGTGACATTTCTCGTATATATTTTCTGCACCCTGCAGTTACTGTTGGAGTTGTAATTACTGTTGGATCCTGCAGTTACCTTAATGTTGTCTGAAAAAAAGTTACTACACATTGCTCTTAGCCCTATGAACTGTACCCACGATTATTAACTCATATTAACATTATATAAGGTTGCCACTTGATTTGTAATTAAAGGACTCGGGTTCGAATCTCGAGCTAGGGGAACGATTGTTTTCATTGTGAATATTCTGTCACTTATGAGAAAAGGTATTTAGGCACTGTGAGATACTTTATCGACTAAATATTTTTACTCCTAAAGATGTTCGATTTTTATGAGATACAGAAGTTAGTATCCACAAAATCACAGATATACGTGGGAATTGATGTATTGAATGTTGGGTTTGCTACAACCCTCCACCTAGTCCCTCTTCAGTTTGAATCTTCTTTCCTTCATAACTTGTTGCGTCATCCTCCCTCATTATCTGCTTAAGGTACGTATTCCGATCGTTTTCTTCACCTAGAGATTGATCAGTCAACAGTTTTTGTGATTATACATTGGCATTTTCCTCGCTGAAATATGTGATGATTTAATATGTTTATATTTTAAATATGTTTCCTCATTTATATTTTTAAATACTCTTTCCATGATGGTGGGAGTCATCACATGGCTGAAAAATATAATGATGCTAGATATTTCCATTTCTATATGTTTTCTCATTTATGAAGTTAGATTTTTTAAATATTAGTGCTTTCCATTCGGGTAGAATGCTTCTATATTTATTGTATCTTGATTGTCTCTTGATCTTTCACAAATAATAAACAAACCATCTCCTTCAATTCAATTATTTCTCTGATGACCCATTATTGGTTGGGCAAAAATATTTTAACAGTTTATTTTGTGTAAGAAAGCATTAATTTTCCTTTTTTGCAATACTTATCAAATGAGCGAAGTAATAAGAATTTCAATCCTCATAGGCTACAAATAAAAGTGCATTTTGTCAAATTTACTAAAACATATTTTTTCTCCCATTTGTGTCAAAGAATACTTTTTCTATACTTGCACCAATGACTTCGAAGCAAATATACGCGACGTAGTTACGCATGTGAATACACTCTTTAGTGACTAATGACATGCATAAGGAAACTTAGCTAAATCCTTACCCTATGATCTTGTAATAAGTTTCATGTAATTAAAAAAATTCAGTCTAGATTTTTTTCATGTTTTGCTTAGTAGCTAAGTATGTAATTATTTTGTCTTTTGTCTCATCGTTATGAATACTATATTTTCGTTATTCCATTGCTTTAGTTTTACTGTTATTCATTATTTTACCTTCAGCATGGCCTATGATGCTGTTTTAGGTGTGCTACTGAGTGCATGAATTTTAACAACTAATAAGTTACATTAATTTAATGATTCAATATTTCTACTATGAATGTTTCTCACGATAATACTCCATGGGTTATAGGTGAACACGAGATGAAGATAGTTTCAGCTAAGTGTACCTCATTATTCCGATCTGCGAAGATTGAACAGTGCTGGCCGCGAGGAATTCTAAGCATTGATGGAGAAATGGAATCCGGCCGATGCGGAACCTTCTTTAGTTGGCGTCTGGGCCAGTCTTGGAAGGTAGGTAATTGTATTTCCGCTCGTAAACCTTCCCGTAGGTATTAATTTTTTACACTATTTTCACATCGGCGTGCCTCAAGGACGGGGAAGCCTCATAATAAACTCGCGTAAGGGTTGGAGGCAACTGCCACCGCGCATTCTCGAGGAGTGGAAGTCCCCGCGGCCCCGCTTTACGAAATCCCTTTTAGTTAAAAAGTATCACAGAAGATTTTTGCCGGATGAATTATTGCGAAGTTTTTTTTAGCCAGAGACGCTCATTCGGAAGCACCGCAGTAACGTTGGGAGGTAGAGGGAGGAGGGCTGTTAACCCTTTTTACGTGGTGACCTATCAGGATTACCGCTTCAAATGGAAATATACGATGTGTTTATCCTCCCATCCTACGGCTAGCGGAAGGCCGATCGTAAAAATGCAGTCTCCCACAAAATTTGCGGGCGGGATGATAAGTCCAGCCTCTATTTAAGAGAAAACTATTTTTTTAACCCACGTACGTCCAAATGTCCAGTTCTTTTACGAATAAACCCTTCCCATTGCAAAACTGATTATGAGAGTGACGCGTGGAATTGCGGGAATCTTTTATAGGTATATGAGGATAATGAGGAGTGAATAATCGGGCGAAATTCGACGCTTTTCACAAGAGACTTAAGTGAAATGCTTCTAATGGGTACTTATTATCACTAGTTACGGTTTTAATATTTTTACCGCAAACACTGAGTAATGAAATGTCCCAAAATATTCACTGTTTCAGGAATATCAACTAGCTGAAAAACCGGGAAATTCTAATATTCAGGAAAGTTTAGCTGGCAATGTAATACTGGTAAATTATATAGTATATAATATAGAGAAATATTACAGAAAATAAACTACCTAGGTACTTTGCCTTTATCTCCTTTTCGGCATAATACGGTTCCTGGTGATTTATAAAGGACGGCTGAGACGAATACTTTTCATTGAGTTTTCAAGTCCTTATCGCTGAATTCTAACTAGTTATCGGAAAAAACTTGCAAAACATAAACTTAAACTACATGTAATATCTTTCAGAAATGGCAAACAAAGGCGACTTATTGTGGTGTCATGCCATTTAGAATTAAAAAGTTATTTATTTTGAGTTTAGAATTTGGTATAATTAAGGATTTTGTTATAATTTATCGGTTTTAAAATTTTTAAGTGCTAAGAGCAGAGCCGCGAAATCTTAATGTAGAGCCATCAAATTTCAAGAAACTTCGGGAGATGACGCAACAGTAACTTTTAACGGAGTAATCCGCTAACATGCATTTCAATGCAGCCATTTCAGAGTATAAAAATCATTCGCCTTGTCCGGGATTCGAACTTGACTTGAGGGATCCGGGTTCAAATCCCGGTCAAGGCGAATGATTTTTACACACTTAAATTGTTGCATTTATAGAGGCCTCAATTGAATTTAAATATGGAAACTCGTTTCTGGAAAATGATGCCACCGTAAAAGTTTACAGTATGCATACAGGACCATTGATGTACTCCCACAGTAGTTGGGTACGTATTAATGGTTCTTTCAATTTGCGTTTTAAGGAGTATTACATTAACGTGATATTAGGTATGCAAAGCATGGAAAAGTTTCGGGCTATTCAAATCGGAAATAAATGGATACTACCGTGGCTTTTTAATAATAGATCACAAGCGGATTCAAGTTCCGTTTCGGTTTTCTAAAAGCTATTCTGCTCTGTCCATGACTTCTCTGGAGGACTTCTAAACGGTACTAAAACCTTCCGCCCCACACCACTTCCTTCTCCTGTCGCTCATCCCTCCTTTGCTTTCCTTCCATTCCCTTTCCATTCATCCATCCACATAGTACTCTGGAAGTAGTATTTAATCATCTTTACACTTTTCTATTCCGGTATTTTTAATGCTGTGTACGTTCAAGGAGAGAATAACTACTATTCTAAAAATTCATCGATGCACACTTTATAAAAATTTTAATTTAGTTTCCATTTGTGGCACCAACCTTCAATTACCTAACGGTCTTTTGCTGAAGCAATTTTACCCTGTGAACTTATATTTATATTTCTTGATATTTCTTGTCCACGCAGAATAAGCGCGTTTTTCTCTGAACCACGTTTGTAAGTCGTGAAGGTAAAATCAAAATACGTAAAATAGGTCAGATGAAACTTCTCTGAAGAGCACCTGAAATTACTTCTACTGCATTAGAGAAAATTACATCTATGACTACTCTTTTTATCATGCGGGATTTACCTTTTGTCGTACAGTGTAATATTGTATGAGACGTTAGTGAGATATTATGATGAGAAAGTCTCTCTGTAACATTAAAGTTCATGCTAAAGTTATCAGTCTAAGCGCCAGACTATTGGCTCTGAAGCTGCAACTTCACCGATGAGTTAGAAGAGCATGTCATCTCACAGGCATTAGAAGTTGGAGATTAGCACGTTTGAGAAAGAGAGAAACGCGATGGTTGGAGAGATTGGGGTGGTTGGTAGAGGGTGTGAGGAGAAAGAAAATATTCAAATGCCAATCCGGCCGACGCACACTCGGGGGCCGGGAACACTCGGAATCATTCGAAAGCGCTTGATGGTTTCGTCAAACTTCTCATTTTTTTGGGTACATCTCGAGTCGGTCCATCATTACCTTCACTTGATTTAAACGTTTGAGGAGGAGACAACTCGTCCCACTCCTTTCCCTTCTTCCGCCTTTCTCACGCAGAAATGATTCTTTCAAACCATTTAGCATCCCCTTCCTGGAGGAGAATGGCAGAGAAAAGAGAGAGGGGTCGAGTGGAGGGAGAAAGAGGGAATGAGGACCGCGGACCCTCTGATTTATGTGGGCGGGAGGAGTGGTGCGGGGAGGGCTAAAGGGAGGAGGGGGTAAGGCCAATGAGGCCTCGCTCCGATGGCCACGACACACTCGATTCGATTAGCGCGAATTCGAGCGTGTCGTAGCTTGACGGGGTGGTGTGGGCGAGGAAGAGTGGGAGGAGGGAGAGGGGAAGCGCGCGCCGGCAACTCGGAATATCGCGGCCGGTTCAACGTCTTTGCCAACGGAACCACGGCGATGGCTGAGGTATCGGATAAGGGCACCACGGCATCATTCTCAGCAACTGCTCTATTTCCACCCTTTGGTTTACACCGTGAAGTGGGCGAAAAACTGTGCTGCTCTACCACACGCCCATTTCCCGTAGTAATACTATATTTCCAAAAGATGATCTAATATTTCCTAGAGACATCACGCAGGACCAAGCGGACATCCTGGGTTTCATCAAACAAAAAAAATAATTTACCAAAGGCGACCGTTCTAAAGTAGATTTCGTATAATGGATATGATGTTCCTTTTCCTCTGTCCTTGGAAAAGAACATCGCAGAAAAGAAAGGGTTTACGCTTTACCTAAGCTTTTTAAGTCGTAATAAATACTTTAAATGAAAAACTCTAACTAGGCTAATATTATATTATTTTATGATTCAAAGCACGATAAATACATATTAAATCTTCCTCACACGAGAAGTTTTTTCCTCAGTATTTCTTTTGAAAAATTTCATTTTCGTTACCCTCATGCTACGTTTCTTTAATTTATGTCATCCTTTCGAGTTGAAAAATGAATTTCGGCGTAGATTGTTCACATTAATCAAATTACGGACATTTGGCTTCCCGGGCCGATACCAGACCTACTGGGACTCCTATTAAGCTCAGATAGGAATAAAACTGGAGGTCGGCTTGCAAGAATTTCCTACGCCACAGCGGGATTGGGCACACGTCCCGTATTGCAAAGTCCTTGGTCCATTCTCACACTTGGAAACTTTTTCCTTTCTGTAATCTCATCTTGATTTTGACATCATGAAGTAAAGCATAATAAAAGGACGACCGCATCCTAAGATATATCCGGAAGGAAATGACGTGAATGAAAGCATCTTGGAATCTGAACCTCGAGTGAAATTTTAACGAAAAAATTATTTCGGGTCGTAAAAATGTTCCCCGGGGAAAAAAATCGCTCACCAGAATTTTAAGAGAAACGGATAGTTGCCAAGGAAGGGGCCATTCATTAGCAACCGAACTGGGGCAGAATATAAAAATATGGTTGCGCTCGGAAAATAAAGTCCCTATCGTTTATTTCAATTTTAAGGGCGCCAAATTAAAAAGATACGAAATGGTGGAATTATTTAAATGACAATTTTTTTGCTGTAAATTAATATTCAAAAGTATGAAGAAAGTTTTTTTTTAAATATCGTATCCCTTAGAACGGTTTACGAGTGAATATATTTGATAAATATAAAAAGGACAGTCGAGGAAGATGTTCAAAAACACTTAAACACCAATTAGCCTTCCACAGAGGTCATTAATTTGTTTATATTTAGCCATGGAACCAATGTAATTCACTAGAAACAATAGTCGTTTTTCCATTTTACGAACGAGATTTTTCTTTCTGTTGCGCGTTTGCGTATTTAATCAAAGTCATTCGAAACACGAGTGTTCTTAAAATGCGTAATTTTGTTCGTCGAATGGGAATAATCGTGATTTCGGATCAATAGTAATGGATCTCGCTTTTTTCATCGAATGGTATATTTTATGTGTCTCAGAACGCTGATATTTCCGCAGGACGTCTCTTCAGTAGCATCCAATAGTGTACGATTAATACCAAAAACACAGTTATCACCCCGAAAATCGGTTTGTTAATTGAGGATAGAGATAACCCAGTATTAAGCCCGACGGTGTGTGAAATTCACAAAACAGGGTAGGGGGGCCACATCCTTTTGCTGTGCCGCCTATGATGTCCCAGGAAGATCCGATACCCGAAAAGTCATACAACTCACACGGTTCGAGTGAAGCTGAGGGCGTCCAGAGCATTGGAGGACGTGTAAATTAAAATGTGCAGGGAAGATGTAAATTGATTTTTCAGTGTAATTGATTAATAGCATGAAAGCACCTCGTCTTCGTGAATACCTACTTCTTTAAAATGATTCTACCATACTTTAAATGGTATAGGTCCTTATATAGGGGCATATTCGACTCCTTTACCTGCGAACTACTCACCAAATGATCATTGCTGCTCTCCCAATAAACATTATGCCAATTAGTTTTTAATTACACTGAAAATTCTACCCTATAACATACAAAAAAAATAGTCCAGTGCACAAATAATTGCGATTAATATTACTCTCAATGTAGCGCAAGACTGAGAAAGAGATCCGTATGTAGAGGTAGTTCCCCTATTAGCGCCGCGATTTTAAGTATTTAATTGTAATAAGTTGGATAGGAATCTGTAAAATCTTGAAAATATTATACCATTCTTTGTAAAATTAAAACATTTTTTCCTGAAGCTTCTTGAACTTGTCAGAATTAATCATTATTCTTCTATGCTGGTCTCTGGATACGGTTTGTTGCTATCAGCAGATTTTTTCGGGTCAGTACCTATAAATACTAGCCTATGTTAAATTATAAAATCTAGAAAAATTAAATTATATCTATGATTTGTAAATAAAAAGAAAATTTGAAGTTTTTAAATTAAAAAGGCATTTCTTTATGATACAAACATCAATCAATATTACCGGATTTGCATACAAAATTATTTTTGCCAGAACATGAAGTTCACTTCTCTTGAAAGAGCAATAAATTTCCTTAACTTGATATTCATATTTCCGACATGTTTATTAATACCTGATTTGTATTTTTAATGATTTCGCCATGGTGAACTTCAGAATAACCTAAATTCAAACATGGTCACAGACTAAACACGAAAAAAATGTTTTTTTTAGATATCATAATTTTTTACATCATCGAGTCTTATTTTCTTTGACATTAGAATAGGAAAACCTTTTCAAATTAAAGTTGATACACATTTAACCACCAGATATTATAATGTGGAATTATGTGTAAGAAAAAATGCTCAATATTTCTGATAGATCCACGAATCTTTTCTTCAAGTTATTCGGACATATTATGTTTCTTTCATTAAACATGAAACCATATCGGCAGTGTAGTTGATAGCTCATTTGCCCTTTAAGTTACATATGGCATACGCTTAGTCGTGAGCAAAGGTCCAAATTCATCTGGCGCAATATTTCATTTAAAATTCTTCGTAGCATTATGATTAGGTAAAAAGGATATCCATGATTTCTACTAAATTAGAAATATTTTTAAAAGCGATATTTTGGAACGTGCTCTAAGGGTCCGCGCCCCTTCCAATGGATTCAGAACGTAATACAGGAAGTATATTTCCTTCGAACTGAACCCCTGTTGGACGTTTATGAGGTGAACCAGTCGCTAGTATTTATGACGAAAGATTCATGACAATTTTGGCTTCCCCCCTTGGTAACGCACATTCACATTTCCAATATTACCTGGTCACAGGTGTACCCGACTTTACCCATCCCTCTTCTATTGTTTACAGATCATGTTATACAAGTGACATATAAAGTTTGCAATTATAAGGCTCATTGGTTCCTTTCAGTTTGAATAATGCGTGTTTTTACGACAAACTCCTTCCAGAGTGCAACGAGTGGTCGTCTAATTATGCCATTAACATATTTCAAAGAGCCAAACAAAGCAATAAGAAACACGCGGTATTATATCATCCTAAAAATTTCGCTAAACTGCGAGAAAAGATATTGTAAATTGTTTCCGTCAGAAACATGAGTAGTCTATTATTATGGATTTCCAGATAATCCATTGGTCACTAAACCGTATCTACTTCATTATAATATCTAATATCTATAATATCTTCCACCAATTTATTACTCATACTAAAATATCATCTTTCTAACCATGGATAGTTTTAAAACCTTTGATATAGAGAAAAACGACTTCTTGCTCAACGATAATAATTGTATGAAGTCCTCAGTTAAACCGACGTCATTTATATATGTATATATATATTATATATATATATATTGTATATATATATATATTCATTCACATAGAAATAGAGATAAGGAATTGGGAAAGGAACACACATAAAGGACGAACACAAGAGAGGTGGGGAAGGCGGACTTGAGCAGATCACAAATATAAAAATATTTTCCACGACCGGGACTGAACACCGAATCTCTCCACTTGCCGGGCGGATGCTCTATAAATATATTATATATATATATATATATATATATATATATATATATATATATATATATATATATATATATATATATATATATATATATATATATATAGTATATATACAAATGCACCACACCCACCGCGTCGCATGTATTTTTTTTATTCATATATATATGACATATTCATATATATATATATGACCTGAAGAAGGCCTCGGAGTAGGCCGAAAGCTCAAATCATCTACAGTGTGAGTGTCCTTTTACGTGTTATCTGTTTTATTCTGTGTTATATTGTGCCGTCCAAAAGTTATATTGCTATCGTGAGTACTTCCGCATCATCGATATATATATATATATATATACACACGCGGGTCGCGGTGGTCTAGCGGGTAGAGCGTTGGACTGCTGACCGGAGGGTCCCGGGTTCGATTCCCGGGCAAGGCACTTTGGGCACCTGCAGCTCCACCCAAGCTAGTTGATTTTTCGGGTACCAGATCTTCCTGGGAAACCATAACCGGCACAGGGAAAGGAACTGGTCCCCCTACCCTGATGTGTGAATATTCACACGCCGTCGGGCTTGGTACATGGGTGAGCTCTACCATCACCTACTAAACCGACCTTCGGGTTGATTACTGTGTTTATGGTTTATATATATACACATTCAGAATAACAGAGATGATGCCTTATGAGGTATCCTTGAAGATAATACTTCATCCATTTACCATTGAATATAAAGCAATGATTTAGGATAGCTTTAAGATATTTTACTCACAATACTATAAAAATATATTTTTACTCACAATAAATTTAAAGTGCCTATTCAGCTCAGTCATGCACGCAACATTCCGATATTTGTAAATTATTAAAATACAAACTAATATCAATTCGGTGTTTCTCTAAATGATGTTAGTGAATTTAAAACAAGTAATTCATGAAGAATGCGGCGTGATGTAAGTAATTTTCGGTTAATTTTTATATCAATTATTAATATCAACGACAAATCCTATAAACATTTGGCTAAATGACGAGCTTAGTATTCCAGGATTCGAATAATTAACAATGTACGAAAATGCTTTCTGTTTTGTTGTTTCCAGTAGGGCCAACTGTCCCAAAAATGTAACGACAAAGGTTTTGAATGGTGCACCCACTCATGGGATACTCCATTTTTGGCGATTCAGGTGAAAATATTCGTGTATGAACCCGTGATACGCGCACTTTTACGCATGTGCCATTATTCTAGGTGATGAGGAATATTAATCTAAAAATCACGGCCGAATCACTCAATGTCATAGGCACGTACATAGTGACCGCGTCACGGGACTCTCACCCGTTTCTAGCACACACACTCGTGTCGCGCCGCGGTGAATATTCACTCACCCGCTAGGACTGCGGCCACGGCGGCGAGCGCCAGGGACCCCACGGCACAGGGCCCGCTCACCTCACCGGCCACCTGCCCCGTCACCGCGAACACGCCGAGGGCCCACGGCCCCGACAGCCCGCACCCCACCAGCTTCACACCCCCCAGGATCCTCCTCCCCCAACCCGGACCGCCCCGACCTCCCCCTCCACCCACCCCGTCCTCTCCCCCTCCGCCCTCACTACCACCGCCTCCGCCGCCACCGCCCCGCCTCCAAAGCAACACGGTCCACCCCTTGGAGGGGTCCGAGACCTCACCAGGGGGGTCGCCCACATCCGTTGACGGCGTGGCCGGGAGGAGCGCCTCCGTGCCGGCGGCGCCCTCCGAGGACGCGGACGCCGACTCAAAGGGGGCGTGCCGCGGCGGGAAGAGGCCACCCGTGGGGGACTCCGCGAACGTGGGCGAGTGGAAGTCGCGCTGCTCCTCCTCTTCTTCCTCATCGTCCTCGTCATCACTGCCCATGAGCCACATTCTCTGCTCCGCCCCCAGGGGGCCCCCTCCGTCCCGTTCCCGCCGCCGCCACCTCCGTCTCCCAGCGGCCGAACCCCCCCTCAGGAAGGAGAGGAGTGACGGAGGTCTTGGGGCCCGCTGCGGGGGTGGCCGCGGCCTCCCCCCGTCCCCAAGTTCCTCGTCGGCCCAGCTGCGGGCCATCCCGCGGTAGGAGTAGCCCGCCGTGGGGATAGTTTGAGCGGGCACACCCGTGTCGTAGCCCCTTCCCGGCACGCCCCCCGACGGTATCACACACTCGCGCCCTTCGTCTCGCGGTGGATGGATCACGATGTGTTTATTTGACGTATTCCTCCAGCCCGGTTCTGTTCAGCGTGGGACAGGGGGGTGGCGGTTCGTCCTCTTCCCGGAGGATGGAATGCCCGCGTGCTACGCCCCCCTTTTGCCCGCCCTTTTCCCCGGACGGCGTGTAGTGCGAGCGTAGCGTCCTATCTCCCTCGCTCTCTCGTCAGTCCTCGCCACCCCTCCCCCGGCCAAAGTCTCCAGCCGTCCGCGCTCTGCCGAAGCTCTCGCCAGACTGCGGCACTGGGTGCCAGGTGACGTCACGCAAGGCAACAGCTCCTCCCACCGCCTGCCCCTCTTTTCACCCCTCTCGCCCCTCCCCCCGTCCGTCCTCTCCACCAACCCTCCTTCCTTTCCGTTCTCCACAACGCGCCCTCTTCCCTTTGCATGGCGACGACCAACCCCCTCATAACGTTCCCTCTTTCCTTCCCGCCCTCTGCCTCACCCCCGTTGCCACCTCTTGCCATACTATTTACTACTTCTTTCTACGACCACCCACCCTTTTGCTTCTTCTCCTGGTTCCTCCCGGTGAACGCCGAGATCTCGCGGATTCTCTCCAAAACTACCCTCGCCACCTATAAAAACGCACATGGTGATTACTCTAATTTAAAGGTCGTAATTGGGACAAAAAAGTCAACCCAAAGCCCTTTGATTGTCCTCCATCATGGAATTTTTCTTTAAATCAATCGGGCTTCTCATTTTTATTTGGGGTTGAAATGTATTAATGATATGAATCGTGCAGGAATGCATCGGTCTTTGTATTTTCATTTGCGCAAGACCTTTTTATTTAAGAAAATTTTTCTTTGTTGGAGAAATCGAGATTGAATGAAGGACAATCCGCTCACATTTACTTTATGCAGAAAAAAATAATGAATGCTGCCTTATAATAATCTAATCGATGGTTTCAGGCGTTATTTTATGGAATCGGTTCATACTTAAGCGGATAAAATGATACTTTGTAATTCCACAGATTTATTTCACAAACACACGACCCGGGTTTCGACGTACAACGAACCTGAAGATGACGTTGTATGTCGAAACCCGGGTCGTGTGTTTGTGAAATAAATCTGTGGAATTACAAAGTATCATTTTATCCGCTTAAGAATGCTGCCTTATATCCTCATGCTTATGACTTTGATTGTGCGCCGAATTAAAATCAATTGCAGTCCAAATGACCTCTGAAAACGTCTAATATGACTCAAGTTACCTGATATTTATCCTGGGTTTCTTGGAGCTATTATCTATACATATTAGTCTGTTTAATTATTTTATACAATTTATCATTTTCTATTGAAATTTAATATTCTCTTATTCATCGCAAAAATGTTTAATTGTACTTTTCTCACTTCAATGGTACAATAAATGAGAATTCTCCTATATTGCTGATAGCAAATATTTTTTTATAAATTGAACCGATATTCAGTGTTACAATAATAGTTTTACATGGCCAACGTAACCCTTTGCTTTTGATTTGACCCATGGATATAGTGAACGTGGTTCAGTAAATAAGAGATAACCTCGTATGATGTTCTTTAGTTTTAATCATGCAGTCATTGCAATGTAATTCGTCTGATTCAAAATAAGAATATACACGAATCACTTTGTGGAATTCTAACGTAAAAATCACATCAATAATGGCATAAAAAATAATGACTTTAAAAATCAGGGGATCAACTTCGTCGTCAAAATATATATACGTTGAAGACATATAGGATGAGATTAATTTTTATAGCTTTTCTTATTCAGGAAATGAGTAAATTGAATGATGTTCCTTTTCAAAGTAGAATCTCTATAAATTCACGTACGTCATGATACTTTCTTTCCAATTAAGGCGAAATTCAGAAAAACTTGAAATTCATTAATCTTAAGGATACCTGTAGTTTAACCCACCTCTCTAGTCTCGTGCTTAACTCCCCACTCATGATCTTTGATATTACTTCATTCAATATGTGCTCCTATCTGATTCATGCATTTCATTGGGAGAATTTCGACTTAGTTCTTCTATTTGACATCTCCCATCAGTCTTCGTCAAGTAACTGTGTCTAAGGCTGCGTACATCGAATTTGAAATCAAATCGAAAGTAGCCTCCCATCACATCCAGGGCAGATAAAACACAATTGGATCGAACAAGTCAATCTATGCATGGGGGAAATGGAACTTATCTTTCAATCTGATCGCTCATGACGTTCGGCAAATAAAAAAAGGAAATGTATTGCTAATTATTTACCAAAGTTGAGGGAAATTTTCCATTTAGGGAGTGGACTGAAAGTAGAAACATAAAAAAAAACTATATTACTTTTTTTATATTTTTTAAATGGAAGAGGCCAATCTTGACCTTTTATCATGTATTCTTTGGAATAAAATGTATACCCATTCGGACCACTTGGCAGCGAAAAGGCAGAGAAACATATTACGAGAGCAGACGAGAGACTATTGAACTATGCTGAATGGCAAAAAAATTCCTTAACTTGGGAAATTTTAAACTCATTGTAGTCAGTTTGCTAAGATAATTTTTAACTACAAATTTAAAATTTGGCAAGAGTTATTAGTTACACACTGATTTGTAGTAATTAAGTTTTCATTGATGAATTTATTTTGTACGGATAAAAACATAACATCTTGTTAGAATTTTTTATATAACTCCATTTTTCCGAAATATTATAGAGTGATTACCTCATAGTTCTTCTGCCCTTGTCTATAAATAAATATAATTATTAGGAACAATTTTTCAAACCATTAAAACTTACATTTGCATTTGTAGTACAAATGTGCATGCCATTGAGTGTGGGAACCCGCCTATCTCAATTTCTGGGCTGATGTCGCTCTCTCTTTCTAGGGGGGTGAGGGTGAAAGGTGGAAGAGAGCCACAAGGTTGGGGTTAGAATGGTGCCGGGGTGGCGGAAGCGGGGTGGATGGAATTGGTAAAGGAAGACCTTTGTGTAGTGAGATATGCAGTGGGAGGACAGTTTTTCAATGGTTTATGTTTCTTTAAGTTAATTGAAAATCAGATAAAATCTCGACTACTACGTCAATGCGTTCTGTGAACTATCGAAATATATAAAAGCCGACTGAGGAAGTACTAATATGATATAATTTTTTCCTGAATAACTGAGCCAATTGAGATCTAGCAGACCCATCTTGCAGCGGTCACTCAAGATACCATAAAGTTAATTATACACACTGCGCCATTGTTTCCGAAAGATATTCCCACGTGTGTGTGTGTGTGTGTGTTGCAGGGAGATAAGGTTCGGGAATTTCTGTGGTCCCCTCCCGGGATGGTTTCTTTCCCATGGCCGGTAACTTTCCCGGAGAATAAATCATTTGAGTCCGGAAATTAGCCGTGCCAAGTTAAGAAAACCATTCATGGCGTAGGCAGTTTCGAAGCATGTCATGTCCCGTAAACTTCCCATAATATACAAGCAAAGCTTTTTCTTCTTCCGTAGTTACTCATAATAGGTAAGTCTGTATCTTTCCCCGGAGATTCCATTCATTTTTTAATGATTCAGCTGGCTGCGCTCAAATTTATGTTAGAAATACGTCAATTTCAGCATTTTTAATACTGTACTTAAGATTTTCAAGGTTTTACGTTGTCATCTCAAAATATCAAAATCAAGTTTAAACATCCGTATTGGGATTTTTTTGGCTTGCGTAAGATATATTTATTATGAACGTGAAGTCAAGGAAAACAACGCTGGCTTTGGGATAATAAAATCTTTCCTCTTCTTGTTTCTGGAAGAAACCTCTACATTATCTTTCTCTTGTGACTATTGCTTTGGTTTTCTTTATGTTGATGTTTTCTCTTTTCTGTCTAACTGATATCAATCTAGCCGGTTTTTTTCCATAAAAAATGCTCAAAATTATCTTCCACGTGCCAGCGTATTCTCATTCCTATTTTTCCATTGTGAAAAAAAGAAAATCCAATTTCAAAAAATACTCTTACTTTGCGACTGATTTTAGCACAGTGCGTCGCCTTTTGGCATGTCATGCGTTTATCTATGCACGACATGTGCTAAAAATTGATACGCTGCATCGATATCGGTCGTAAAATAAGTTTATTTTTTGGAGCGGGAACATTTTCTTTCTTTACGCATCATGATCAAGTTCGACAAAAAGACGCAATATACTAACCATTTCTATTCCTATTTTCTACTTAAAAAGTTGGATTTTTTTATTTCTTTACATTTCAGAGCGAAATATTTTGAAACAATCTTCAGGTAATTCTTTTCCCAAAAGCGCAAACTTCGTTTTTCCACATTTATAACTTATTCAAGGATTAATTGAATGCACGTAATATGAAGATTTTATTTCGAAAGATAGACTTTCCCATAAGGACACAAAAGAGCATGGCAAGTTTCACAATAATTACAGTACTAGCTTTGGGAGAGGGGGTTCAGGTTAGGTCCTATTCGTGATGGACTATGTTTGAAAATATCCGGGCACAAATGGTTTTCTTTTCCCTTCCCCTTAAAACTCGATATTTAGCCGACGTCCCGTCTGCTCTCTAAATTCCATTCCGTGTGCATTCATCAAAAAGAAAAATATTCTCATAAATTTAAGCAAAATCAACAAATATAATAAGTAAAATAACAAAATCAGCAGAAAATTCATCCAAGATATTTATATACTGCACTGGGAAATATTATCAGAAATGTTATGTATGATTCTTGCGACGAACTGAATTGTGCGGGAATGGATTTAAAAAATTCGTGGGAGATACACAGAAAAGAAGGTCGATGGGTTAAACTCTTCAGGCCAAGTCAATTTACTATCTGATTCTCATATTTCCCACTTCTGATTGAACGTGATCACGGCCTGTTCTCCCGTCCGTCCTTTTACTATACATGGTAGCTTATTCATTTGAAGTCAGACGAAATGAAGGCATGGAAATTATTTTGAGAGATTAAAAATGCGTTAACTGAGGAAAAACTGAATTGCGCTTTGATGCTGGATTTTACTTAAGAAGTTAATTATTTAGGGGTTAGTCAGGAATTAATTATCAGCACCCTTAAATTATGTTCCCATATACTCGTATTTATCATAATCATTACAGAGATGCATATGCTATTAAACTCTGCCATATCGACAGCAGAAAGTAAATTACATTGATAGATAGTCGTCAATATTTTTGATTGAGACTATTGAGATATAGACTACGGAGTCTCTTCTCCTAACCAGTCATAGCATGAAGTGTACTTGGATTTCAAAAAGAGTAATGATTAAAATGTGCTTTATTAATGATAAACGATTATCTCATTACAAAATCGTCTTTGATTTTTAGTTACAATAATACCAGGCATTGAGATTTACCCTTCTTTCACTATCTTTTCCGAATATATTATTTCACTCAGTCGTTTAGCGCAATATTTTTATAGCTTTTGCGGAGATTGTTTTCAATAAAATTGATTTTTGGTTCAAGTAAGGGACATATTATGGACATTATCATTGAATGTTACCTATTCAATAAAGGCAATCCCACATTTCTGAGAGAAAGGACGAGTACCCTCTTTTTTCATTCGGTTAATCACCCAGTTGGAAATTCTAATTGATATAAATTTCCCACTAGTATAACTAGTCATCGTGATCGAACATTACTCTGTAGGTTTGGGTTCAAATGTCATCAAATATGCATAAAATTATCATTTCACGCCAAATTTCCATATTTTTCGCTCATTCGCGATGTTTTTACTCGAGCGCTAATCTTAAATTCGAGAATATTTTCCCAGGGCCGTAGGATTTCCTATTAATCCAAATAAATATAGCCATATTGTATTAATATTTCACAAAAATCCTTTGAACGTTGGTTTTCTCCTCATTTCTGTGGAATTTGACTCTCTAGGGTATGATCTGACGAAGTCACGAGTCTCCGCTGGCCATGCGGTTAGAGGATCGCTTTTGTTTCCCTTTCCATCCCATCCCGTCATGCACACAACCATTTTTTCCAGTGTTCTTTCCCCCAGGCATTAACTTTTTATTGGATTATTCGGGGGGAGTAGCGGAGTTGTGTAGAGGAGTGTAGGGGCATAATCCGTCGAATGACTTCGTGGACATGGAACTTGAGCATTGAGAGCCCTTCATATTGCGGTATTATGAACACGGGAGTGGTCATTTGGTTGGATATGGAACTTCATGAAGGTAATAACGTATTATCACACCAACATCAAAAACCACCCTGCGCTAAAAAAAATACCCTTCGCTCGCTCTTCAAAGTTATTAGTTGTCATCGATTGAATCAAATACAGCAGGAAAATTATTTTCGATTGGTTCGACTTTCCGGTAGTGTTTAGTTCAGTGAACTATGAGGGGTCGTCCTCCTCTTTCAGAAAGCCTTTAATCTAAAGAGGAGCGAAGTTTAATGACGAAATTAGTTAGAATCCCCGACGAGTAGAGAGAGTATTTCCCTCTTCTACATAAAATCCATTTGGAATATTTAATACCTAAAAACATAAATATAGCATGTACGAGTCATGCAAAGTTACTCATGGATTTTACCAAATGTGGTCCTACACAATAATTATGAAAATAAAACGGATTGAGGAGTGACGAATACTTCATAGAGCGTGTAATTAGAGAAGCCTAATGAGAACACTTAACGAGAGAGAATGACGGCAAGAAGATGTAATCCACATGAGGAAAAGTAGAGACAAAATATTTGAGACATGATAGTTTACTGATGAACGTAATTGAAGGAAAATTAGGGAGAAAGCAGGAGGTTTTCAGGATTTCGTATTTCAGAGGAATCCCAGAATGATCTGCCAGAAGCAGGTAGTTAAAGACAGCACTGCAGAGAACTATGAGCGCACAAAGCTCAAATGGGATAGTATAGAGAGCTGCTACACACTTGTTTCCTGAATACTAATTACCCATGTTGATGATGAATTATTGTCACGTGATTTGCCTGAGTTCCATCTCCAACACAAGGAAGTTCATGAAATACGTATGTTACTTGATAATAGAATGCTGCATCTCGTTAATTTATTTATTGCGTTCTCTGTACACCGAAGCTATTATGTATTTTCAGAGTCAATAATTGTATCAATAAAATGGGAAAATATAGAAATTATTTTTTGAGAAAGTGCGCGTGTCTTCTTCAAGTCATATTAATCAGTGGAAGCGAATATTATTCTGCTACTCATCGAAGTCAAAATACAGAATGGTTCACCTTTAATATTCCAAAAATTGGAAACTCTTACAAGTTTCAGTAAGTCAGTCAAATGACCTGTCCAACTGAGTCCTAGAGTGTTATACCTTTGATTTTTAACTGCTTAGTAAAACGTTTTGTGTTAACTATATTTTATAATTAAAATTTTTTATTGGTCAATAAATCCATTTAGTTTGAGAACGGAATAGGGTGCATAAACTTCATTTTCTCTTTTTATTAAATATTTTTGTATTATCTTTCTTCAACTAATGTGTTTCAATAATATTTTACGTAATTTATTTTCTTTTCACGTTATTCTTTACCTTACCTTTTTATTAATAACCTTCCCGCGAAATAAATTGCATTCATTTCACATTTCACTAAATGATAGCTTTCTTTAATATACGTACTTGAGTCCACTACTGTACTGCCTCTGCCAATATATGAAAAGTCATGTCAAAGTCGCTTTCCATACATACGAGTACTCGTATTTGAATGTCGTGAGGGGAAAAATAAAGAACACATGAAGGAGCAGAGAATCGTTATGTTCTTAAAACGAAGGCGCGGAACTAACTTTGCCAGTGAAGTTGTTTACCCTTCCACTAGTCGCCATGGTTGCTCATCGCTCAATCTAAAAAAGTATTCGCATTTTCCTTAAAATATCGATCTTTCTTTGGCTCGTTGTAACAAAAAAATACGTAATTTTATTGAAAAGGAGTGCTTTTCCGAAAGTCAAGTTCCAAAATTTATTTCCTCGATTAATTTGGAATATAATTCACAAGATTAATAATTTGCTTTGTTTATTTTTAGTTTTTTCTTCGGCACGTCTGACGAAGTTAATCTCACAATATTTTCCCCAATGTTTTGTTTGCGTGACGGTATTCTGCATCCTACAGAAAGAATATCTAATAAGTTCCGTTTAAATAATCTCTCCTTTCCACCTGTTGTAATAAGTGAATCTATGAATATGAATGCTCATGGTTTTACAGTGGCAGTTATATAAACCAGTTACCTTCTGTAAAAATAACTTTTCCTCTAGACTTGGATTGCGTAAAGTGTGTAGCAGCTACATTTGTAAAATGGTACCTTTGATAAACTTAAAACTTTGATAAGTGTAGTTTATGTGGATTATTAGAGGAACTAGGTTGGGAACCACAAACGGAGCGAAGTTTAAAATTCTGTTTTACAATAATTGGAAGTAGGTCTCTTGGTCAATGATGTTGAAATTTATTATTAGTCAATCTACTACGGAGATAGATCGTGGCAGTAAGATTTGAAAGATCTAAAGTAGAACCAATAAGTTTAAAATTTTCTTTTTCCCGCGAAAGATAATGGATCGGAATAACTATGTGTGACCACGCTAGGGCAATATAAAGAATTTTATTTTTTTAATTCTAAGTTACCTAATATGTTACCGTTATTTCATCAAATCCTAGGTAATTATAATTCTTTTTTCTAACACTTTGTTTTAATGTGTAGAGTAGTATTACACACCTTGACAACTTAGTCCATGTACGTTTATACATCATTAGCTAAATCTTTTGCATAATTATTGGTAATGTGCAATCAAGAAAAACATTTTTTACGTTTCAAGCGTTGTGTGTAATCACCTCCTGCCAAGCATCGGTAGCGGTGGTAACTATGTAGAAACCACCTAATAATGCACTCGAAATTTTTCGAATTCCTAATTTTATCTTCTAATGGTACTTTGAAATTGTATAATCCATTCATATTTCTATTTCCATAATTTAAAGTACCATTATTGGCGTTTATATATATTTTTATACCAACGTTTCTTTCTGCTCTGTTCAAACAACAAAAGTGTGTTTCAGGGCTATATTTTTGGAGTTTGGACGAGGATATAGTTTACGAAAATTGTGTGATGATATTTGTGTGTGAATGATAACCATAGTATCTATTTAATTATTATTTATATTTTGTAGACTTCATCCTTTTACAGAATGTTTCTCTGAAATACTATAATCCCCAGGATACAATATTACTTTTTTCACTAGTGCAATTATGTGCGTGAGTACTAAATCAAATAGGAATTCCCTCTTATATATTTAATTAAATGAGATGCGTGCCCACGGAGAAGTATCTGTAATTTAAGAACCTATTCTAGCCATAAAAAAACATTCTGAGCTAGCTTATTTATTCTAAATAGCATGCTTATATTAAAAACGCTCACATTATTTTGGGAACTAAACCAAAAAATTAATTCAAGCGGATAGTTTATTTTTTGATTTTTAAAACAGTAATCGTACATGTTTTTATGAATTGATTCAATAAACGTATTAGTTACTGGTAATTAATACTCGCTCGTCTTTCAGAGTTAGGCTCGTATGCATACAATACATTATTTGGTCAAATATGCACCATATATTCTTCAGTTAAAATTCATTTTTAGACTTTTATCTATGTTATTTTTGGCGTTGCTGCAAAATAATGTCTCTTTTTGACAAAAGCTACTACATTTTATTGTACATTAGATGAGTTTTAAACATTTTAAACTTAACGTTTGCATTACTTCCTCGTTCTCCAAATCCTTTCGATAACTGGCGAGGACTTCGGCATATTTCCATCAAAATGGACTCGAAAATGAACTATTCGAATACTTGCTCTGAACTTGAACAGTCCGATCATCCCATAGGGATACCAAACTTCTATCGTTGTGGTGCAATGCAGTTGGAGCCATTCCACGTCCAGTGGGAAACTTTTATCGTCGACGACGATGATTTTGATGATATCTTGTGGTTTGTAAGTCTGTGTGCTGTAACCTTAGGGATGCGTAATTTTTTTCCAATTTTATACATTGATAGACAGTAGTAGTGAAAATATATAAACTCATTTCCCTCAACATATTTTATCCACTGAAAGTGACTTCACTCGAGAAAGTTTTTCAGAATGAAAATTAGTATCATTAATGCATCTCGTTATATGTGGACCGAACTTCAACGACAAAAATTAATAGGGTTCAGATAAAATGGAGTGAAATTGTTCAAGGAATACACAGAGGCAGTAATTTTCAATACAAAAACTGAGGAGACAGAACACCAAACAAAGGAAACGATAAACGTCGGCGCACGAGCCCACGGACGAAATTTAATCACGATGCAATTTTTAGAACACAAAGCTGAATTTCATACAAAAGCTATGAAACTCGTTTATGACGAGCTGAAAATAAAATAATTGTAATCTTAAGGTTTGTAAGAATAAGTTTAAATGGATGTCTGCAGTCAAAGGAGGGGAATTTAGGTTTATGTAGGAAATTAGTTGTGGAATCAAGATGATTGGCATAGATTCGAGTCTTTTGAGATATGGTTGTGGAGAAGTATGGAATAGTTGAAATGGATAGAAAGAAAAACAAGCAAGAAAATATAAGATATCATGGCACGAGAGAGTATTTTTGGGAGACATTCAAAGACGGCAGGAAATATTGATATAGATCACTTGGATTGGCAAATTCCAAGAAACTGCGGGAGATTCCGCAGCAGCAACTTTTAACAGTGTCATGTACTCATATGCATTTTAATGCAACAATTTCATAGTGTAAAAATCATTCGTCTTGATTCCGATAAAGGCGAATGATTTTTACACTCTGTATTTGTTGCATTTGGATTGGCGTTGGAATGTTGAAGATTGATAAAGGAGAGAAGGTAAGCAAGGTAGGGGAAGGAAAAGGAAAGACATAATGAAAAGAGAAACTTTATAATTCCACATAGATAAAAGATTTCACAATATAAAGTATATCATTCAATGTAAAGTATATCAAAGTATCAAATATAATTCCACATAGAGTCCACATTATAAAGTTTCTCTTTTCATTATGTTAAGTCGATTCCATGAAGTCACGCCCGAGACAACGAATTATAAGGAAAGACATCTTGAACACAATTGCAAGGACGTCAGATATATCATATGGGACATATTCCATTATTGCAAATCAAATTGCTTCTTTATTCTACATTGTAATACAATATCGTTTTTCTGCTAACTTCAACTTGTTTAGCAAATTAGAAAATCAATGTTTAGATGATTTCACTGTGATGCATTTCATATAGATTTACGTAATCTCTCCGAGTGTTTAACAAATTAAAAACTATTTGCAATACCCTTGATAGTAAATACAAGTACATCATTACGGCGGGTATGCTGAAACAATATCTTTTGGTGCATTTTTGAAGATGGCGAGAGTCAGATACTCCTAAACTTATTATTTACCATTAGTTGCATTTAGGGATCATATAATTTAAGCCGTTTTGTTACGCTATCTGTCTTTTCCATATAAAAAAATAAGTTAACGTGATACACCGAAATAATACTGGCTGTGAGAAAGATATAGTACAGGTATATGTATATATATACATATGTACGTATGGATGGAAGGATAGCAGCTATGTAAAGCTATTTAGCAACTATGAAACCATGGAGCCCACGTCACAGGCAACTCAACTCAAATTTATCGCTGAGCATAAAGGCATATGAACGACATCGAAAATATGAATTGAAGTGTTCAAAAATGCAGTATCAGAGTAAAGAGGGAAAATGTTATTTCCCTTAGCTTATCTATCCTATTGATACATCGACAATAAACTTCCACGCACTGTTTTGTCTTAAAAACGGTGCAATATTTTATTGTTAAATTTCAGAAGGCAATTTGTCAGAATGTATCTTGCTATTTTTTCACCAATATCACACCCAAAAAAGGCTTGGAAGAAATATTTCACAAAAATTACCAGAAGTTGTGTTCCTGTGGACATCAGAACTTTTGAAACTGGACACGTTTGACGAACAGAAATGACTAGTTGATGAAATCATGCTAGGCTATATTTTCAACAGATATAAAATTCAAGAAACTGATGGAAATGCCTGGAAAGTAACTTTTATGGAGCCACCCGCTAATGTGCATAAATATTCAACAATTTCATAGTGTATAAACCATTTGGCCGGACGAATTATTTTTACCCTTTGAAATGTTTACATTGCCAACTGATGAATTTTATTTACATCCTTCTGAAATAGCCTCTAAGAAACCGATGGCAATATTTTTCTTTGTTAACCACCTATCAATAATACAGAAATATTTAACAAATAGAGTTCGTAATATAGTATTTGAAAAAAAAGTCATTGGCAATATTATAGTATAGTCCATCGTCCATTGAACTAAGTTTATCGAATGTTATGTGTCTAAAAATCAAATGAATTCTCAGCTTCATTTTGAAACGAGGGTAGTCTGAAAAATTTCCGACCTGACAAAGATATAAGACATTATTTCTGAAATTTCGTGAAATTATCTGAGTCAGAAACTTTTCAGACTACCCACGTACTATGCAAAGGGCAAAGGGTTTTTGTGATACACGGATATTGAAGCTTATTCCGAATTTTTTTGCTTATTGAGTGTACTTAATATTATTATGATAATTAAGTTTTTCCGTTGTCTCAATTAATATTTATGAATAAAATCTAACAGATTGATCAGTGATAACTTCATTTTGTTCTTTCAATAACTTTTAATCAGGTCATATGAGTTTTTACTATCTAAAAAATCACGCTGATGTTAAAAATGATCACCCAGTATTTCCCTTCGTACTATTACAATCATGAGGCAATTTGCATAAAACGGATTTGCAAATACATAAAAAATAACGAGTCCTCAAACCAATCCATGAAATTATAACCATACCACTATGAGATATTCACATCTGGTATGCTTATTTTTTATTTTCGATCATTCTTTAATACTTTCCCTCTGCAATAATGATATATGTAGGCATCCGCTTCAATACTCATATCATATGGTTTGTCCGATTCACTTCTGTGTAAGTAACATGCTGGATAATTAAACGCTATTGAGTTTCCGTCCAGTCCTCTTTACTAATTTTGCTCTTGAAATATGTATTTATTTTATACATTATCATTTTTTAAGGTTCTATAATGTACTTGCAATATAACTTGGAGATAGTTAATACCTGGGCAATTCCAGGATTCCAGGAGCCAGATAAACGCCTGCTCTATTTTTTTGAGTTTCAGTTGAGGGTGAGAGGGATGCTAAATTGGAGACACTATAGCATTTATCAAAGGGAGTGTTTTGTTCGGAGGCGTGTTTGGAGATTGGGAGCATACCAATGAGGGAAGAATTCTAGCATGAGGCGCGGTGGTTATTGAGTCTAAAATTGAGGGGTGTGATACATTTTCCAATATACAGGCTGTAAAAGGCAGAACATAGTTGGAACTTCAGAAGGTAAACTACTTTGTTGGAGGCACATGAGGCGTAGGAAACAGGTGGGAGAGGGTTAAAAAGCGGGTGGGAGAGGAATTGGATTCTGGTTTTGAAAATAGTACATGTTTTCCATCTAGGTTTATTGCAGGAAATGGGAGTGGTTTTGCCACGGGGTGGGGATTTAAGGAGTGGATTGGTTGATTTGAGAAGATCTGATAAGTTGGCAGGACGTTTGAAAGTAACAGAGGGATATTTGGGAAAAAGGTTGGCGGTGGAGTTACGGTTTCTGAGGATAGGGTAGAGGTCTTTTAGGATTAATCGCAGAAATTCTAGACGAGGGAAGTATGTGATGAAAATTGAAAGGGAGTGGGTTTCTGAGGTGGAGGAAGTTTTGGGAGTGTGAGCATGTCTTTGGATCCTTTTTTAGGAGGTATTCAGGATAACCTAGTTTGAGGAGGGAATGGTGTAGATTTGAGAAGAAACTATCAAGGGAGTCGGGATCATTGCAGATTCTGTGTCCTCTTATGGACAGGGAATAAGGAATGGAGCACTTGTTGTGATATGGGTGGCAACTGTTATAATATAAGTATTGTTGTTTGCTGGTCGGTTTTATATGTACCGAAGTGTGAAATTTTTGGTTTATTAATCATACGTTTTCATCTAGGAAGGTAATTTGGGAGGAAGAACCGATAGAACAGAAGGAGACATGATGAAGCATTGAGATCGGAAATGAGAACGTTCATTTCGAACAACAATTCGTCACTTGCGGATGTTTTAAGAGTGTAATAAATGAATCAATTCCCCGATCTGCTCACACTGTGTTACAACCATAATGTAAAGTCATCCAAGAGACAAAATAGTCATTGTATCATACAGCTATTACTCTAAAACACTAAAAAGGAGCTTGGTTGTCTTTTTCATAGCCTCAGGCCATCATTTAAATATTTTTCTGCTGTTTTCACTATATATACCCCTAAAACTAACTTCTCGAATAAAACTTGAAATATTTTTAACTGGCGTACCAATGGCACAATTTGCATCCTATTACATTTTAGCCAAACATATCAGATGTAAGGATTATTATTAGGACATTATTTATTATTATTAGGACATAATGTAAGGATCTGAATGATGAATGCATAGTTTTTAATAATGCAACGTTTTAAATTTCTTTAAATAGAACAAATAAGCCCAAGTTGCGTATAGTGATCATCAAAATATATTAATTATCAATATCTAATTATCGGAAAGCGATCTATTTTTTTACAATTATGATTCTTGGACAACGAAACTACGAGGCGTGTTCATAAAGTAAGGTCCGTTTGGTCACAGGAAAAAATATACTCATATGAAACACATTTTATTGGCACTTTTAGTTAGCTACAAACCTACTTCACTCATCTACATAATCGCCGTTCACTTCTAAGCATTTTTCGTACCGCTGCACCAGCTTCTTTAACCCCTCTGCATAGAAACTCGCCGCCTGAGGGTGGAACCAATCGACAACGCCATTCTTGAGTTCCTCTTCGGTTTCGAAACGTTGTCCACCGAACCACTGTTTCAAGTGCAAGAAGAGGAAGTAGTCGCTGGGTGTAAGGTCAGGACTGTACGGTGGGTGGTTTAAAGAGTTCCCAACGACCCAAAAACTCTCGTCCACTGGACATTCTTTGCTCTTTGTGGTGGTCGGTGAGCATTTTCGGTACCCACCTCGCACGCAATGTGTGGTATCCGAGGTTTTCCGTAACAATATTGTAGACAGTAGTGCGTCCAAGTTGAGGAAATTGTTCAGCCAGACCATTCATTGTCAATCGACGATCACATCGCAGTTTTTGTTCCACTTGCGAAACAATTTCATCGGTCAGAATACTGGGCCTACCACTTCGCTCTTCGTCATGGACATTTGTTCGCCCATTTTTAAAATCACAGCACCATTGTCTAACCTTTCCTTCACTCATAACTGTAGGTTTATAAACTAGGCATAATTCCCGATGAATTTCAGCAGCCGACAATCCTTTTGCATACAAGAATCGTATGACAGAACGCACTTCACTGCTGGCGGGATCAGCGATTGTCGCGGACATTGTTGTTTGCATGCACGGACAAGCAAACGACTTCTGAAACAAAACAAATGCTGCTATAGCTTCTCAATGAATCAGTAAATAGCGCTGCAGGAGCAAAACTGTGTTCTGAAGCGCCAATATTTAAATATAAGCAAACGGTACTTACTTTAAGAATTCTCCTCGTATTAACGGGGTACTAGTTGAAGGAATCATTAGGTTAACTCATATTTTAGCGTAATTTTTATGACATAAAGAATTATAATCTTCATATTTAAATGATTTCATCTCTTTCTTCATTTCCTATAGTATTTCGGATAAGGTAAACCTTTAATTATCATATTATCGACTTTTTACTACTATATAAATAATAACGATTTTCCCGTATCACATGACTAGGAGCGTTTTACCATTTAAACATTATATCCAGGTTTTGATGTGTGTGCTCTGAATAGATTTAGTATACATCTATCTTAGTGTTAAATTTCTTTTGTATTTTTACCCATGCATCACAAGAGCTGTCACTCGACTACCTTTGCGGTAGAGGGTATTCTACTTCGCTCGAAGATTTTTAAAATTTAGTATAACCTCCTTATGAAGGAGAAATACAACTGCTTACATAAATTCTTTGCTCAGCAATTTTCTTTTGCATTTAATTAATCATAATAAACTGTGCATAATTTGCATATTTAATGAATTTCAATTAGAATCGAGTGAATTACGTTTTCGAAAAGTGGCCATACATTTTTTTTGTTGCTTTGCAGGCGCAACTGTGGCCGAAAATATTTCGTGTTCCGTGAAATATGTGGTCAAATAAAATCATTACTGTACCCACAATGGAAAACCAATGGAAATCGACGACGGGAAAGTGTAGCGTTATACAAACTGCAAGATTAAAGGGCGTGAGATATAGCAGCAGGTGAGTTTAGACAAGTTTATTTAGTGTCCATTATTTCTCATTATATACGATGGCAATTAAATCATTTTATATGTATTTAGAAAGTTAAAGGTGAACTGAAATTAGGCTCAATATCTTTTATAATATTTAAATGTTTGAAATTTTGATCAGCCTTTGTGAACGAGCACCATGCAATTAATGACATATTTACGTATAAGGATTAATAGAAAGATTTTTCAGTCCTATTTGTTCCTTTATAATAATAACTACATTATTAAACGTAGTTATTTACGATAAATTCCATTTTAAAAATTATTTGAAATTTTTGCTAACTCTGAATTTGTTGACAAGGCCAATTCTTTATATTCATATATTCATGAGGCTCTATGAAACATAATACTTTTATTTGTGTCGTAAAAAATTACGATAATATTCAAGTAGCATAGTTCTTACGCCCTAAGAAAAGATATCATTAATCTTTACTAAACGTGTTCAAAATTTCTATGGGGGAAGTGGATTTTTTTCTTGTGAAATGTATTGTTTCTTGGTGACAAAACACATTTCGGTCATAAGATTTATGACCTATCGCATGAGCGAACAAAATAGCACTCGAATGTGTACCGCGTCACAAAATACGAAACCACTTATGAATCTGATATAATCCAGAATACATGGAGTGCTTTCGGCGTGAGATTTATCGTTAATTCTGAGATAAGAGATTTCTTGCAGCCGAATGATTTTCACTGATTGGAACTTACGATGAGAGAGAACGAGAAGTTGCCCCCAAGCTACATCGATCAATTTTATTTGGTCCCGCTACACCATGCAATCACCATCTTTTCCTGTAATTAAATTACCTGGCTCTGTCGGCAGACGGAACCCCAGTAGAAACGTCCAATCGTCGAAGCAATTAGGGCACTAAAACACAGCACTCTCTCCTACCCCAACTATCGCAAATTTTGCGGTTATTTTTGATCGAACTTATTGCGGGTGCGTGTTCGGATTTATTGGTACTTGGTCTATCAATAAAAATGTGTGCGGACTTTCTCCCTTCACCTCATTGTCTTTATTCAAGTTTTGAAGTTTGCCCATTATGTGTTTTCATCCTCGTGAATTCAGCACATTTAGCTCTTGTGGAAAAAAGCGTGAATTCAAATGACACAGGGGGAGTTATAGTATTGCATGAAGTTATTTTATACCAACATCTAGGTATCTCTCAGCCGTTAAATTCTAGTTTGACGGAGTAGTTATTAATCGAATCTACATATGAACTAAGCCGGTCTCATTATTATATAAAATTTGTGTGATAAACCTGCTTTAATACCTCGCAATATTCTAGACCCCATCAAAACATCATACAGTTTTTTTAATAAAATAATAATGTTTTGGAGGTACTACTGCTATAGAATAAGTAAATATCTGTAATATTACAATTATAAACAGAATATTGTGAGTCAATCTCAAACATTATTATTTACTACGATAATGACTAACTGAATTTGTCTTGTTAATATTTGTCCAGATAAATTAATTATATTTTTTTACTGTCATTTGATTCCAACTATGGCTCTAGTGCAGAATTTCATTAAACAGCTGCGTTGAAACATGAGGTTATGCAATGAATCACTGCTATTAATCTTAGAATCAAAGTTATGATGCTTACTCTACAGTTAATAACTGGAATAACCAGTAAATTGTAGAATCGAGTTTTGTTTGAAACGTTTCCGATATCGGCATGAAAATGGCAGGGAATTTCGACAAAAGTGGGGAAATGTGTTTGCCCATGCGTTGAAAGGTATTTTTTCGAATTTCAGCCATTTTGGGAACTCGGTTGTTGCTTGACTATCGTTTGAGTCAAGCAAGTATTTGTGATGGTTTTTGTACAATTAAAAAAATTAAGTATCGAGTTGTCATTTAATACAACCGTGAAATGTTCGTAAAATACTTGTGCGAAAAAAGACCCAATTTTACTGATAGAAGCTATAGAGATATATAATTATTTTAGATGCGTATGCCGGAACAATGTTTCCGATGTAATTTATCTGCCGATTAATTTCTAATTACTTTCTGAGTAAGATTAAAGGTGACTAAGATCAAAACAATACGTAAATTGGTACGGATGAAGATAACCTAATTTATATATTAAGAACAGATTTTGTTATATTGGTGGCCCTCCTCTGTTATCTATCCTTGTTTCCACCAATATTTTAAAAAAATTTGTTGAATAAAAACGATTTGGAAAAAAGTATCAATGGAAGACGCTAATTTATCTGGGGAAAAACAGAAAAATTACGAAATAATTTTTAATTTCAAATTAAATATAATTGATTGCACGATCCAGGTTTCGCTATTGTGCAACATTTTCAGGTGAGGTTAGAGAAATTTTCTCTTCCCTACAAAAAAACAGGTACTGGACCTAGGATTACGAAGAGTCCGATTCTCGTCAGATATCTAGGTTTTCCGTATTATAAACATAATTAATCTGAAAAATTCTGCATTTCTAAAAATGTTACTTAAACCAACTACCCTGTTTGTTCTGCAGACATACACCTCCTTAGAGACTCCCCAAACAACTCCTTGATCCCTACTAACACATTAACATTCCATTCAGAAAATTCACGTTTTTCAAATTCAACCCTATGCTCCTTTATCTCTCCCTTTATTCTATTTTCATCATGAATGCAACCCACTACTTCCTCCCTTCTTTTCCCCTCACGCTTTACTTACCCGCGATCCATTGTGTAGTCATTTCGTAAACACTCCTGGCTAAATTTTTTTGCCATCGAAACGCTTATGCATGTTCCTCTTTTTCTCTTTCCTTTTCCTTGATACCTTTTCATGTGCAACTCAATTATCTATAACTAACTTTACCTTGCACCATACCGAATCCCTACCTTGATGACCACCCCGTTATCTCGTGCCGTTCGAGTGTACGTAAGTGATGGTGTCACCGATCTTCAGCCGCTAACCTTCAGGCACCAACCGCCGAAGGATCCTCCAGAGAGCGATTGAGTCCAGTGAATCACCATTTCCTCTCTCATCCCTCGTTCCACCCATATTTTTCCCCACCTAATTATCATTGGTCATTGATATCCCTCCAAAATAGCATTAAATATTTTATAAATGGAAAGACAGCTGTAACACCATTACGGAAACGAAGAAAATGAAATGCAAGGAGAACATTTGGATTGAAAAGAAAATGTAATATTTGTACCTGAAAATACATTGCAACAAATTATCCAGGTATCAGTCCAATTTTTGGAATGCCAGTTTTAGCTTGAAAACTTTCAAAGAGATTTCAATTGAATTATTTGTTGTCGCTACTATTTGTTGTTCCTCCTATACGCGGAAAAATCGTTACATTATTAATTACTTCACGACCGTTATCTATAAATATGGGCCTACATCTGCATCTCTTAGCCTTTGACTATTTATTTGACGAATGAAGGAGCTCTTAACTGAAACACACTGATTATATAGTAGATATGAAACAGGCACCGTGTCATACCTCGGTGGGCCCCCGAAATGTTAGCAACGTGCTATACTCATATGTCTTGCGGAAACGCTTAATCATAAGGCTGAATTTGGGGATATCTAAATTATTACGCCGCCAAATCCGCAATCAATGATACCCTCGGCCGATATTATTTATGTTTAAAATTAAGCGATGCATGTAATTTATGATTTATTTTCTACATTGAATTGATGAAAACTCAATTTAATTGAAACTCTTTATGACAATCGATTTCTTAGGTTTATGTACCCGCTAATAAAATAAAATAATGAAAATGCTCGAAGTATTTTGCTGCTGAAATTTTCCTTTAAGGGTGCACAATTATGGAAAATAATTATTTTATAAACTTTGAAAATTGTCTTTTTTTTTCATTGTTATTCGATTTTCAGAAAGCTCTCGATACAATTCCGCAAGGTAAACTCATGTACATGTAAAAGTTGCATGAATGGGACCAGTGAGTGGTACGATAAAAATGTGATGGCAAAAAAAAAAGAGTTTTACCCTCTTCTAGCTCCGAACTTGAATAGTTTCTGAGAAATTATGAGTTTATTACTTTTCCTATGTTTACGGTGTCAATAGAAATGCTGATACCAATAATAAAATGCTTGCCGCAAATACTGTAATATAAAACAATAAAGGAGTAGATCGCCATAAAATTAGTGTGACTTACGCTGATTCATTAATACATGTAGTATATTTAATGGAATGAAAAGCACCACGGTAACGCACTTTTTAGAATAGGGAAAGGCCACACTCAGAACGCTTAAATCAGCGTTGTTAACCGTGTATACAGGGTTCGTCCGGAAAATAAGTGTGCTAAGCTCAGGAAAAAAAATGTATTACACTTTTTCATATCTTAAGCTAATATTCCTCAAAATAGGACCCTTGTGAGTCGATACACTTGTTCCAGCGGCGTTCCCATTCCTGGAACGCTCCCGCGAAGGCATCATCGGGAACCTCTCGAAGACACGTCGTCACGGCCTCTTTGACGGCGTCCAAAGTCCCGTATCGCATTCCTTTCAAACTCCTCTTTATCTTCGGGAACAGAAGGAAGTCCGGTGGTGCCAAGTCCGGGCTGTAGGGCGGGTGCGGCAGCGTTGCCACGCCGTGCTTGGCCAAGAAGTCCGACACGACAAGCGCGGTGTGAGACGGCGCATTGTCGTGATGCAGCCGCCAGATGTTTTTGATCGCTGGCCGGACGCGGGCGACTCGTTTTCGAAGCCTGTGGAGCACTTGGACGTAAAATGCAGCATTTACAGTTTGTCGTTCAGGTACAAATTCGTAGTGGACGACTCCCCTTTTGTCAAAAAAGACAATGAGACAATGACACTTATTTTCCGGACGAACCCTGTATTGTCACCCTCACTCTAGGTCTAAAAGAAATGGAGCGCATATGTAGCAATATGCTTTCGCTTGAAGAAAGTTAATCCACTTCTAATTTAACAATTTCAACGCGAAAAAATCATTCGCCTTTACCAGCATTGGAACCCGAATCCCTAAAATTTGGGTTTAGCCAGTTAAGCTACCGTGTCGTTAGCTAATAACCAAAATTTTATGGACTTTGAAGGAACAAAATGTGACGAAATATCACGCATAAAATGTCACAAATATTCGTTGTCGTGCCTGTTGCGCCACAGTCCACGAAATTAACTCCATCATGGAAACACAAGCGTCTTTATCTTAGACAAATTTAGAGAAACCGCGAGAGATCCCATGAGATCAAATTTTAACGGAGTCATTCGCTAATGTGCATTAAAAATTTAGTCATTCAAATATCGCGAAAGACGAATGATTTCTACCCGTAGAACTGTTTCATTGTGATTTTCGTTAACGGATGGTTCCGCAAAAAGTTTCTGTCGCGTCATCTCTTATTGTTTCCTCGAATTTAACCTACTTGTGCCAAGTGTAGTGTGGGAAAATTAAACGGTCAAAAATTGAAAGAGTCATCCTCAAGTTCCCCATACTTAGTTTCCACATATGAAAGCATCCGTTCATTTAAAGTTCATCCCCTAAAACATGCATTTAAAATTAAAGCAAACTTTATATGGAAGCTAATCAGCTCTTGTAAAAAATACTGCAAACGCAAAGTCACACAATAGATTCAAATTTTAGGAGAAAAAACACGAAAACTATAAACACCATGTTTATTTCTAAAATAACACGTGCATGCAAACATGCTTGAGTCGGTGATCTATTAATCATTTCCTTTCACGTCATTGGCGCGTCGAAATATATGTACGTACAAGATGAGGGAATAATTTATCAAATTTGGCTGCATCGCAAGATCATTCATTCTATCGCACAATTCCTGCCCTTAACGCTGAAACTGAGATCTGAAAAGCACGTTAATTTTTGCATATCTCTGCATGGACCAAACTTTTGCTTTTCCATATCTGCTCTGCTCTACCACACTCCCTGCCGCGTGAGTAAAAGCATATGCGAAGGGAGCCTTTAATCATTTATAAGTATTATTTTTTGCTTGGAGTTAAAAAAACCAAATTTGTGAGTTATTATTTCATTTTTACGAGTACCATTAATTGTATAAATGTTGTTTTTCCCTCTTGACCTAAGTAAATAATGGCTTTTCTATGACAATATTGTTTGATTGCTGAGCATCGGTGATATCTCATGATCTTGAAAAACATACTATTACCATAACCTTAACAGTTTGAATACCTTTGGACTCGTCAGTAGGCAGTTTTATAACTTAATTAATTTATGTGATTAACCTTAGTACACTTTCAGGCAGGAGAATCCTATATAAGCATTCTCAGGGTCAGACTTAGTTTCAAATTGTATAACATCTTTCTGGCTATATTCTTTTTTAATCTAAATATTTCATGCTGAACGATGTTAATAATCTATTTCTTAGTTATAATCTGCGGTTCTTTTTCGACCCTTTCAATAAAAGTATCGGTAGCGAAGCAAAGAATCACTTTGATTTAAATTAATAATCTGATTCAATTAAATATCATTACGTCATCATAAATTCAAACGTTGGTTTAAGGACTATCTCCACATACATCTCCTTTTCAGTTCTCTTCGTCTTCTTTTAGCTCCTTGTTTTTATGTTTTCCGATGTATGCTACATGTTATTTAATTTCTGATCGATTTCTACAGTTTTTCCCACCTTAGCTCTCACCTTTGGTCACACTTATTACCTTCTAAACAAAAAAATTATCACTTATAGGCCAACAAAGCTCCTATTTAACGGAATTAATATTTTTGGTCATCACACAGTATTTTTCTGATTAAGCGTATCTTGTGACCACTAATTCGAGCCGAATCCCTATCCTGAAAAGTCATGAGCTATTGAAACACCTTTCCGTCTACGAAAATTGTTTGTCATCAGGAGCATGAATAAATGGAGACGCATACGTGTTCGCTCCAACCCTACCAAATATTACTTCTCACGAAAATATTTGATGGGCAAATGTGTGTAATGCGCAAGAGTGGTGAGTCGATCCCTGTTTGATTTCCTTTTGACGCATCCCCTTGAGCAGCGCGATCAAACTCTTGACCCCAGGGCAGGATATTTTCCGGGTTTGGTTTGCGGCACGACAAGGAATAAAAAGGCAATGTTAACTTTACTTTCGTACCATTTCTGCCGAATATTTTCCATGGAAGTAGCACACGTGATTTGAATTGTATGATATTATTTGAATAAATTAGAATTGTAAGTGTTAGATTATGTGCTTGCCTATTCTAAAATGACTATGGCTAATATCACCGATGTCTCTGAGCAATTCGATGTGCAGCCTCCTTGTAATTATGACTGGAATTAGGTGAATGAATCCAATCTTTTGGTATTGGTATTTCTTTGTGTCCATTATAGAACAAAGTCAAAGAGGGCAGAGCTAATTTTAGCTAAAGGACCATTTTTTCTGACAGCAGCGTGTAAAACTCAAAGCATTTTTGGATTCTTTCAAGGCAGCTCTCACTTTGACTTTGTCTTCAAATTTCACTTTAACTGATCCGTGACTATCATCGACAGGTACGGGAAAGTTCAAAGGCTTATAAGTTCTAATTTAAAACATTGCCATTGACTCAGGTCTTGAAATATAGATAGAATAATTAAACAAGTTTACTTGTATTCAACACAATAAATAGCTCGCTGATATGAATTTAAACGTTTTAGTTTGCTTAATGGTATTTTATGTCGTAAACGCAATCCGTTCAGATGCGAATTAATGATCAGGGACTTTTCATATAGTTTTCGTTCCTTCTTTGACGCAAAATTATATTTCATTCTCGCGAAAACAAGTTTTATTTGTATATTAAAGCCACAAAATTTCTTGCCCGATTTCGAATCTTTACATGTAAGTGGATCCTAGACATTCATATTAGATAATTCTCTGTATGAGACGACCAATTTTCTCTTTTTGTTACTTTTAAGTGTACGTGTTTCTTATATACGTAAATAATATGTGATACGATCCTTAAGAATTTAATATACATTAAAATAAAGGATCCTTGTAAATTATTGTAGAGTTGATTCAGTTGTAAAATGATCTCCCTAAATAGGTATTTAATGTATCCGTGGAATGGTGCACTATTTCCAAGTTACAGGACTCTTCAAGAGCACTATTAATTTAATTAAAGCCGCACTAAAAAATTACGGTGCAGTATACCAAATAATGACTTTCATTTTAAATATACAAGGAACGCAGCTACGGTCGTGAATGAATGTAAACAAAAAATGCCGGGACCGTAAACTTGAATGGCACCAAATAATAATAAAAAATAATAATTATTATTATAAATAAATAAATGGAATAATAATAAAAAATAACAATAAATTTAAATAAATAATAATATAGAAATTTATAATTAAAAAAGAAGTACATTGAAATTGTGTGAGAATCGAGAGAGTAGTTGTGGGGCAAGGGGCATTGGACGAACTCCATTTTTTCAGAAGCAGTCCTTTTCGACTACCAAATAGAAGCCAGCACCGAGTAAATAAACGGCGGCTAATGTCAGATGAACGCCACCGCGCGAATTGGAGCAAGATCATGAGACGCAAATGTAAATAGGAACTGGAATAAAGATACCCCGGAAGTTTCGAGTCCCCAGTGTGAGGAATACTTTTACCTCCACGACAAGTAATGCAAAAACTGTTAAATAAATCCTTTTGAGGTTGTATACGATTTTCTTCGAGAGGGCGCTACATCAACTTGAACCTTTTTTCTGAACGGCTTAATGCCGAAACTTACTTCGTGTGACATTGCCTTCAGAGAGTCGTGCATTATCCTTGAAAACGGTTGGACAACTTTTTTATCGCGGTTTCTTTCGCTCAAATCCTCGATTTCTACAAAGTTTTTGACAAAAATCGCTCGTCTCCTCCGGGTTCTTCTCGTTGAAATCCCCCGACGCAGTACGAATGTTGCAAATATCTTTCCTTAACCCCCTAGAGAAAAGTGATGGGCTAGTGGTTAAGGTGACCCGAACCTCATTTTACCCTTTTTTGACAGATGGGAAGCGAAAGAATCATTTTCCAAGGACCCCGGGTTCAACTATGCGTAGACTACTTGTGAGTCGACATCCAGTGAGACGTATAGCTCGTTCACTCAATCATATGCCAATCGATATTTGAATAAATATGTCCATTCTATTTCCTCAGGGCTTACAGATAAAACGAGCGGCAAGAAAGTATCACATTCGCAAAATTGAACGACGAGAATGAATCTTCATCACTACTACATTTTTTGTACCCTACGCGATGGATTATTGAAAGCGTTATTTAAATACTGATGGAATTCCAATTAAAAATTATTAGTAGGTAAAATTCTTCAAAGAAAGAGAAAAAAGATAGTGTAATGACAGAAAGGCTTATTTGTGAAGCGAAAATTTTTTCTAGCTTGCTGAATTAATGAGTGACCGGGGATCGGGAATGATTTTGAAAATCATAGGAGCGGGTGGTGCGTAGCTGTTCAAGAGCATTTAAGGAGATTATTAAATAATTCATTATTTGAAAATATGGTATATTGTAAATGAACAACTTAATAATAATATTTTCTACTATTCTATATCTATTATATACTACTTCTATTTCTAATATTTCATACTTGCTATTTCTATACATTGTCTCTGCATTGAAATAATAGAGGTATATAAAGAAATCTCAAGAGTAGAGGCACAGTAATAGAAATTGTGGAATGTTTCAAAGTGGTTCATTTAAGCAACTCAAGTAAATATATTTCAAAAATGATATTGATTAGAAAGGAAGAGTGAAGCATAAATTTCATTTTGTCTAGGTTATGAATGTTTCTCCCACTAGGAAAGGTAAAATGGTTCAAGCTAAGTAATAATGTAAATAGATCAACCAAAAATACATGGTTCATTCGTTTGTGCCAAGTATAATGTTTAAACCTTGTCCAACGCATATTTCCCTGATTAGACTTCTAAGATGGCATGAGAGAATTTGAAAGATCCTATTTTTCCAATGTCATTTGCACTTTGCGGTTATATGCAAAATATTAATTACGCATTTGACGCCATAGTACGTGCTCGCCACTTGAGTATTATTTGTAACTTTTCTTTGTATGAATTTCTCATCAAAATTCAAATTGCCTTTAAGAAAAATATCAAACGAAATAAATCAATTATATGCATTTCGAGGACAGCAGATTTTGGCGCGGAGGATAATTTTTGTATCATTTTATTCATAGCTCTAGTGGTATAATCTTCGCCATATATGATATACAAAGAATTAAGACAACCAATACAACATACAATTACAGACAATCTTTATCATATACCATAGAGATATTACGATCATAATATACAATAGTAGCAAACATGAAAAATTTATGCATAGAATATTCATCCTAGTCCTGCATTATGAAAACTATTTGATAATAGTGGGTCACCTGCTAGAAAAAGTCATTATAAAAATATGGTATCGTCAATCTAGCTCCTAGTTAGCTCCTGTCTTGCTGAAGAACAGCATATCAGAATTAAATTTTTTTAATGGCCTCAGCGGGAGAAGTACGTTTCAGTAGAAAGAGACTGAGCCCCGCGTAAATGTACAACACTAGATGTTCCCTAATATTATGTATCTTTAAATGCATACGGATTCGTTTAAATATCGAAATATACTCGAGGTAAATCTGGTTTCCACAGCAAATAAAAAAATTACTAAAATTTAATCTTAATTTAAATGCAGGCAAACTGGAAATACAAAGTCTCGAAAGGGTTAATGACACTCGCATATGATTGATGGTGAAGAATATGTAGTTGAGGATATTTGCCGCTAGTGTGTCACATACTACTTGAATAAGTAATATTCAACCACGCAAAGGAAAGGAATGCCTATGAATCGATAATTGCATTTCATTCAAAATTGGGAATCATACTGTATGGTGCCTTATGCAAGAGTCGTGATTCAGACCTCGTAGAGTTGTGCCACTAATAATATTTTATCAGATTTACCTTTGAAATATTTCTGAAGAGTTTATCGAGTTAAGGTCTCAGTTTCTTGTAGAACTTATTCAGAACTTTTAAAAAATTTGTTTTGATGAGTACGTATTACAAAAGCCTTCCAATCAAGTTAAAAGTGCCCAAGTTTATCAGCAAAATCTAAAGGCATTCGCCATTGATTCGTGGAAAACCTATCGACTAACTTTCAGGGAAGCGATGAAAAAAAATTTGAGAAAATCACGTCAACAGCGACCATCTCCATTGTCTTAAAGGCAATATGGTTTTAAAAAAGTTATTAATTCCCTAACTCTCGCTGATAAATATGAACGGGGAATTTCAAAGAGTAATGAGAAATTATGAAATTGTTTTTGACAGTAGTAACGGGGAAAGCATGGAGTTTTAGCTGTTAAGAACAAATTTTAGAGTCAATTAATGGATCAATGTAACACAATTGCAAAGGCATTTATTTCCAAGAATAGCATATCGGAAATAAGCATTTATTCAATTTGCATTCCGCCTTCGATTTATACATGTACCTCCCATTTATAATTGACTCTTTTGGATAAATGGAGGCCAACTGCCTTTTTACCACTAATTCAAGGTCCGTTAAAGCAGTGAATTATTTCCACGTCGTCATAAGGTTGGGAATATTTTTCGTATGGGATCTGTCACGTTTTTTCTTGTTGCAAACCGTGGTGGATTAACGTTATACAAGCCTTCAGCATTTTTGAAATTTGAAACGCAGGAGCAATATGATACAAAAAGTTAGAGGCTCCTCAAAATATTATGAAGACCCTAAGTAAGATTTTAATTTTTTTCTGGAGATTTTCTAGCAATGAAATATATCTATGAATGGGCGCATGTACATATGCAGTCATGTATGTATTCACACACGGTACACATGGCGAACGCATTCTACTTTTTGACAGAACTTCCTACTGTGATCCTGCATTTATTTTGTCTTTGTTCTGCATTTACCGAAAACAACCTTACGAGCTACCCTCGTAGTTATTCTACACCACCGTCTATGACGACGCTAAGATTATGACATTGTAAAAGTTATTGGTGGAATTAATGTACTTTTATGACAAATGGTATCATATCAAATAATAATAATCCGGTCTTTCGGCGGTTGAATTTTCTGACAAGCGAAGATCGCGTGTGTGTGTGTGTGTGCAGATAATTAAAAATCACTTTCGAGATGATGTGATTGTCACCACAATCAGCTTTTCCCTTTATGAATTTTTGCTGTGACTTTTACCATAAACTATTATCAGCACTGAACTTCACTGCAGGCCAACTAATGACTGCTGTATCGTATTTTAGCGTCCTACTAAAAGTCGAACATATTTTAACATTATTTCTCAAAATCCTATCAACAAAAGCGTAGACGAAGGATTCGTACTTTTATGGTTTTAAAAATTAATAATAAAGCGAATTATTAATTGAGATCACATTCCTTTTTTTAATTAAAAATTTGGTTTGGAGGAAAAAGTTGAATCTGTTGAATATGTCATAGTATATGCCCATTCGTATAAGATATATTGTATACAATTTTTAATAAATTACACGCATGTAACACTGTAATAACAATTCCATTTCATGTTAAATCGTAACTCCTAACTATCTGAGTTCCAACTCATGTGTATGTAAGGGATTCAATGAAATGTGTCTTAATCTCTAATGGTTTATATTTTCCGTCAATCTCTTTACTTTAAAGACTTTTACTTAAAACATCAAAGCTCTTCGATTTTCCTTTTTTTCATTGCGTTTGTATCATACAAACGTATGAAGTCCTTAGATAAAGGCTTTTTAGTATCGCTATCCTTTTACTCTGGAAAATGCTTCGGGGTTAAAGCCACATGTGCTGAACGCATCGACTGCTTTTTCTGAATTTCTTTGTACGTATCTGTATCCATACGTGAAGATTATGGTGGAATAAGGTTTTTCGTTTCATTTTTCTTTTCAAACAGAAGTGAGAGAGAGAAATGACACATCTTCGTGAGAATTTATGACAGAACGCGCAGTTCCTTCCTAGTGGGATGTGGAAAAAAACGAGGGCGCGCGTGAATTATTTTTCATCACCCCGAGGCAAAGGAGTCTGGGTAATAGCGTTTCGTCTTCTGCCGCTGAGGAGGGAGACAGAGTCACCTGGCGGATGGCTTTTATCTCCCTTCCCCTAGCACTTACCTTATCTTCCTTTCCTTTTGCCATCCACCCTATCTCCTTATTCCATTTTTCCATTATTCTCCTATGAGAAAATTTCCTGTCCGGGTTACTGTGCAACAAGGCGTCGCGCCGACAAAATATCTCGCCGAAACTGACGGTATACAGGCCAAGTGTTCCTCTAAGTATCGTCAAAGTCCGTAAGACCGACATGTAGATTGATTGTCTATACGCCAACATAGCTCTATATGTATATATATATATATATATATATATATATATATATATATATATGTATATATATGTATCTGTATATGATAATCTTGAAAATGACGCTCTTCGGCAAAACGCGCACGCAACACGCAAACACTAAGATAATAAATATTACACACATAGAAACATAAAAGAAGCACATTTACAGTAGATATTTACGTTTCGACGGCACGGCCGTCGTCATCAGATCATCGTCATATATATATATATATATATAGAGCTATATTGGCGTATAGACAATCAATCTGCATGTCGGTCTTACGGATTTTGACGATACTTAAAGGAACACTTGGCCTGTATCCCGTCAGTTTCGGCGAGATATTTTGTCGGCGCGACGCCTTGTTGCACAGTATATATGTATATATATATATATATATATATATATATATATATATATATATATATATATATATATATATATATATATATATATGTATATATATATATATAATATTTGAATATATTTCGTTTTTAAGGCCGCACCTTTTCAAAACAATAATCAAAATGTACATATGATTTATTTGATATGCTTGAAATCTTTGATATCGAAATTACGGATCACGTTACCGGAATTGACGTTACCTACTAAACGCCTTGGAGTACACCATCCAAACGTGGTAACTCGATGGCCGCATGAAAATACTCGATCTTGAACAGTGCCCTTTATCGAAGAATGCCTTTTATCAGGACCAAAAGATTCGGAACCTTGTATATACAATATAATCCTGGGTTTTCAAATAGTCGCGGAAGGACTGAGCTAGAATGGTCATTTTTTATTTTGATGCTCACAAGGTAAAGAGTCATCTAGTATCTATTTCCACTGGTTACCAGGTAACCCTTAAACGTGAGGAATTGAGTTGGTAACTGCTTGCCTGGAAAAAGGTCAACTCTTTTTCCTTACCTAGCCCTGGAAACATTAAAATATCAGTAGGATAGACGATTTGTCTCGAAGTACATACACCAATATGCGTCTCAACGCGAGATCAAATTAAATGTCGTGGCATATCAACAGTGACTTGAAGTTCATCCATCGCTTCTTCGTACCAACATTATAAGTCCCAATAAGCTCCCCCAGAAGTATGTTGAAATAATGTTGAAAAGCATTGCCAGGGTAATAAATGTAAGCATTGGTGTACAAGTACACTACAGACATAATTTCTCGGACCCCAGTAATATTTGACACTGAGCTGTATTTGAACCAAAAAACCAAATCATTATCACCAATCCGAGCAAGGTCCCAATTAACTCAAGAAACGACGTGGTTATGAAATAAAATGTGTGATTAGGAATAAACTGCACATCCAGTAGGTTGTTTGAACTGTAATAGTATGGAGTTGAGAAGTTTGCGGAGGCATTCGGATCGGGGACTTTAAAGAACTTCGCGATCACCGATCATGTTGCGGGAAACCACGGAAGAAGCACCGTTGACAATGAGGTCATCTCAAAAGATGACCTCATTCGGAGATAAGAAAAACCAGAGAATATATTTCAATAAAAAGATCATATCTGCTATGGGTGAATGAGGTCAGTGACACAACTGCTTCCATGAGAGTTTAGATCTGACCGCGTCTCTTTCAACAAGGATAATAAAAATTTGGAGTACATGATCACGGACACCATTTTGTCCTGACTAACTTTCTCACCGCGGGAAGGAAATAATATTTTGGCAAACACGGAAGGTAAAAAAAAAATCCAAAAATAATCCTCGTTCTGGTTTGGAATTCTTTGTAGAAAATCTTGCGTATGTATTTTAAATTTAATGGAAATCATTTCCAACAGTGCAACAGTTCAGCGTATATTTTTTCAGTTCTTTTTTGTTGCGTTTTTGCAATGGTGTGTTCATGCTGTGTAATCAAGAAAATCAAAATCGTCTGAATATATTAACCATTATCCCGGACTCTCTTTCTCTCAGCTTTGATTCAAAATTCAGTTAGTAGGAACTTAGGACAGTAAATTACCACAATAAGGGAACCTTAATCTTACTCACTTTATTTCAGTTTCTGAGTAAATAAAAAAATCTCATTGATTTTAAAGATAAAGATTAAAGCAGCAATACTCGCTACACGGCAGGCATGAATGTGACAGTCAAAGCCATACCAAACGCCTGGCTCTTAAATTGCGTTCATTTTGTCAACATCCCGTTCCTACCCGTGAATGCAAAAGAGTCGGCCTACGAAATGCGAATGGTACATGGTAATGATTCGGGAAGAAATAAACACGAAATCTCACCTTTTATATATATCCCTCAGGCTTCGTTTTTTTCGTACTTCAATCACAGGACGAAAGCCCCATGTACAGGAAAAGAGGGCCAGAGGGGCATAGAAATGGGTGAATACTGGAAAGCGGAAGTAAGCGCCCTCGCAAATGAAATTTGTCGGTCCTCACACCCACCTCCCGCACTCCCCTTCACCCCATTCGTATCCTCCCAATTCCTCTCCACCCTTCCCAACGCGACGTCATAAACGTGGGGCTGTACTGACCTCGTAAAAAGGGACCGCAAAGAGGAGTGGTGAAATTGGTAAACTCGGTTCGGATTTTTGTTTCACTTTGATTAGAGTTTCGATGAGGGATACACGCTTTTATATTCGCTTCAGTCTTTTTTTCGGGGGAGAGATGATTTTTTTTCTGACCTCAAACGGCCAAGTCACCAAAAAATGAAGCGAAGGTCATGATTTAATAACCTGATGAGCGCAATTAATGTGTTCCTGGAGAAAACGCTGTTGAATATTAAATGGAGCGTTAAATTTGATTTTACATGATCAATATCCAGCAATTGACCAATATGGGCTACTGCAAGAGTAATGAGTATTTAGTCAGCAATGGTCGATGCTCATTTCTCTTTAAATTGTATCTATTTGCTCTCACTATAGCCGTACAAAATATTTCAAGAGAGTTGCGTTTTATTTTTATAAATTCTGTTTTTGTGCTTCCTACATTTTCATCGCATTTTAATTTTTTATCGAATCTTACCTTTTATTGAATGAAATCATTAATGATATAATTAGCGACGTATTTACTGTTACACACTGAAATTTTAAAAATATTTTACATTACCTTAGTTTTGGTGGTATCTCTAGTGGTCGCGAATATTTCATTTTTATAATCGTAGAAACATATATCGTACTATCTTCTTTTTGGTCGCTAATATTCTACACATAAGTAATTAGGTCTTTATAGCTCAGGCATTAAACATGATAATCCTGTGTTCTTTATAACATATGTAACGATGCAAATATAACATGCTACAATTTCTGAGTGAAAAGATAAAGTCTAAAATGGTATAGTCCTGATTATTATATAGAGACTGTTTTAGCCGTTACTATGTGGAATTTTTCCATCGTATAGAAAGAAAGAAAACACGGCAATTCCACATTTACACTTTATTCAGACGACCATGGTTTCACTACTGCGTGGCATCTTTAGGTGGTTCTCCACCTGAAATGCCACGCAGTGGTGAAACCATGGTCGTCTGAATAAAGTGTAAATGTGGAATTGCCGTGTTTTTTTTATTTCTATACGATTTTAATATATAGATTTATGATAGTAAAATATATATTAATTTTAATGTAGAAAATTACATTTAGGAGAAACCAGAAGTTCCATCGATTATGCGGCATTTAAATATTTGGGAAACTAAGAGAATCCGGAACCATCATTTGGAGTTAGATCATAATTCTAACATATTAATGTCTTTGAAATCATTTTAGAATTTTAGTGTCAACCCAACATCGTTTCGACACCAAGTGTTATTGGCAAGGTGGTCAACAGCTTTGCATTATCATATTTATGCCACAGCCTTAATGGAAATTGGTGGTTTGAGGGATTTCGAGTGAAATTCGAGAATCGTTGAAAGGCTTAAGACAGGAAAGGGAAAGTTTGGAAGGTACTGCGCAGAGTTGCGAAAGCGGCCGTGGTTTCACGAGTTTTGGAGAGAAGGGAAGGGAAATAAGCACGCATATGTAAATTGCTCCTTGTAATGTTGGCTCACAGTCATCAACATTGCTAGTAAGGGGAAGACTAATTTTGACCAGCGGGGGGAAGGGTATATTTATGTTATGCTGTAAAGTAAAATTGGTCAATTGAAATGCTAAATTACCCAGATAAGAGTGAATTCCGAATTTTTTATCATAAATTAGGAGTCAGAGTGCATGTATAACTGATATCATATCATCGAATTAATGTTCAATAAGTACCAAATGCTTCGTCATCATTTAACGAAACATTTACTGTGAAAAGAGCGTGCCTGGTATATTTAAGGGAATTAGGGTTGCGTCTTCTTTATTCTCGGAGAGAGCAGGCAAGAATAGAATGCTAGACTAGAAAAGTTCGAGACATCTGACTTTTCCTGCGACACAGAGGGAATTTTTATAGAACCAAATTGTACGGGTAAACTTGACCACCGGGATAAAATAGGATAGAAAGACACCGCCCCCTACAGATTCAAGTAAGTATTCGTTCTTTCCTCGCATGAAACGCACCGTAGCAAAATCGAACCTCAGTACCTGTATGTTGGCATAGAGATTGAAATTTAATGACTCTAATCAAACTTCAATTTTTTCAAGATATATGTATTTTCAGGGTTTTTTAATATTGACTAACACATAATCAAATACATATTTGAGCTAATATTTCTTCATGACCTAACACCCCCCCTGCCCTACGTGCTCGAGTAGGTTTGCGGGATATTAGGCAGATGTAGGTGTAGAAGTGAGTTACGGTTCAATAACTTTCAATGCCCAATATATAATATATATATATATATGTTAGTCTGATATGAAGTTTGTCTAATGAGTTTGGGGAAAAAATCAGTTCAGTTTTGTTTTAGCGACTTTTCGGATATTTTGGATTATCGTTAAGAATTATTCGCCAAATTTATTCGCATCTCCACTAACCTGCCCGGATATTAACAAACCTGTCCAAAAGGTATTAGGTAGAAAGTTTAAAATTTAAAGTCAAACAGAAACTAATTTTAGTCGGAGGTTTATCATTTTATATTCTCATGGTAATGATCAGAGTGACAGTAATCCTTATTCCACTTCGCCTCGGAGATACGGACCAATCTTTACGATTTTCCCATACTAATGGCACACATAACATCATATGAGATGTTAAACAACCATCTTTCGAGAGAAAATCACATGATATATACTATAAGTAATTGCGGTATTGCTGGAAACTCACCTTCGATCGAATGTTCAGCGTGTTGGCCTCAGTATCTCTAGAATATAGTCCTCGTGATCTGAAATAAAAGAAAGAAATAATACTTATACGCAGTACGTGTATGAAGTAATGGTCAGACTTTTCGGTAATAGGAAAAGTTAGATACATGCTACGACGAATCAACCCATTCATTTATAACTCCCGATAATGATAAATTACACTCAAATTAGTTCCTTTTCTCACGGATGTGTTGAAAAGTGTTGGCAGTTTATTTCGACTCCATCACCATACGCGATAATGCATCATTATCACGAGTCACCCCATTTTGATAATGACGAAATATAATCAAAACCGCGGTCGCTAATTTTCCAAAGTGTATGCAAAACGGAAACAGGTGTTTCATTTAATATTCGTACATTATTCGAGGTATATATAAATCTCTATATCAACAAATATATAAGTATAAACTCTCCCTTGTATCTAAACATATGTATACATTTATTTATATGTGTACATATATATTTATATGTTTCTATGTGTGTGGTGTTTTTTGTGTTAGTGTTTATATATATATATATATATATATATATATATATATATATTTGTATATATATATATTTATTTATTTGTATATATATATATATATATATATATATATATATATATATATATATATGTATACGTGGGTGTTCTGAAGTTTCCTACTCAAAAATTTTAGAAGAAATGTCTGGAATCTTTGTTAGGTCGCAAACTTTTCAGACCACTCTTATATATATTCTTCCTCAACTTTCTCTATGGTACTTCCCTAATCTTGCCTTAGTAACTCCTCTCATACTGATGAATATAGCTAGGACAACCTAAATATCACAAAAGTGGGTCGTTTTTTCTTTGCGTGCCTTCTTTTCCTGTGTGTGTATGTTTTCTGTTCGCCGCATTAACTTTCTACAACACTGCATTGGTGAAGTTTCTGTGAATATTGACTAACATATAGCATTCATGCATCTTCCGTCAAGTTAAGCCTGATAATGAAGGAGGAAGGAAAACGTATTTTCATGGCATATGCTACCTCCAGAAAGGCACGTCTACCATTAGTGGCTCGGAAAGACGTAGGGTGTTTACCTTTTCGAGGGACTCAATCGCAATACGATCCAGCTTGTTACTGCGACCCCAGTCATTAAGGGTCTTAGTTCCCTTGGGTCTTAAAACCCAACAGAAAACCGTATCACCATGGGGCGCCCCAATACACCAGGGACCGGCTTGCCACGCGGCTGGGTCCTTCATACGCCCTTCAAAGATACCTTTTCGCCGGAATCTCAAACCAACTTGGACCCACCCCGCGCCATATTCTCAATTCCCAGAAACCCAGAGTCCTTCCCCACGTACCTCACTAATTACCTCGATCTGCCGGATATCCAGACTTGAACTTTGTTGACCAGCAGTGGTGTCCTCTTTCCATGAAAATTATTCATCCCTTTGGGAAGTGGAATATTATGCAAATATTTGTCCTTTATCACTCAATAAAAAATTATTTTATTCATTTGATAGGGACTTTTTTTAACCTTAAAGGCTAAGTAATGAACTTGATGGAACATGAATAAATCGTGACGTGGTTTCGCAGCTGACGCTTTTTATTACAATTCGTTACGATTGAAGTGCACGCATAGAACCCTGGCAACAGCTTGCGATGTTATTAGTTTAGTTGATAAATAGAATAACTAAATTAAATCACGATGCAATGTCTAAGTATGAATGTTATGATAATTGTTACTGCTATCTCGTTTTAATCCTGCACTGTAACTTTTAATGTCTATATTCTATCTTGTTGTTTGTCTGTATTGTCTGATTCAGTTATTGACTGGTCTAATGATTTGCATTTCGGGTGCTTGAACCCTGCTTTCTTCCCTCCTTTTCCATACTCAGGAAAATAGGAAAGAATCTAAAATGCCATAACGTTATCTTTAATTTTATTTCCATTTTTATTTTTTCCATGTTTGCACTCTTAATGTTTCGCAAATTATTTGTTAAAGATTAAATTAATTATCTACCTTTTTTTCTTTATCATTCTACGGAAATACCATGAGTACTGAAAATTTGAAACTTTTCTATTGGTATTGTGGTTTTTTCTAACTATCGTGTGTCCTACTGGTTCACATTCTACAAATGCCAATTTATTTGTCCTTCATTAGCGGTGTGGTAAATCGATATAGGTTGCAGATTTTTTGAAATAGGAAGACTGATCTTTGTAGACCCTCTTCTATTTTTTTGATAATGACTTATTCTTAGGCGCATTGGATAATGTTAATTTTGTATTCGGTGTGATTCTTACTCCAGGGTTGTCACTGACCTAACTGTTTCTGATTAATAGTCCATAGGTATCGTATATAAAATTGGGGACAAGATACGTCCTCTTGTCATTCTCTGATTTGTTTATTTTCTTCACTTTGTTTCTTTCCGGGGTGTATAGTAATGCTCGCATTTTTTTGTAGATTTCTGATGCCTAATTTTATATGGTTAAGCTTTTTTTCTATTTTATATCATGCGTCTTAATTTTTGTCGGTCAATCCGGTCAATATCAATGAAATGCAGGTTTTTTCAATTAGAATAATTAGAATTCTCTTTGTTTCTCTAAAGTATGTCTCACTATAAATGCACATAAGGACAGTTTATTTCTTTTCTAAAGCCAGCATTTTCTTCAAGTATTAGATTTTCCAAGATTTCTACACTCGTTTTTTCGATATTTTGCAACATATTTTATTGCCTGAACTCAATGAACTGATGCCTCTATAATGCTTATAGCAACTCTTTTCCCACTTTTAAAATGTAAGTATTACCTGATTTTTTTCGGGTATACTACAAGATGTCCTGCGCAATTCAAGAAAGATCAGAAATTTTGACTTTCATATGGGTTATTTTGGCTACTAAATATATTTATAAGGCTAATAAATAAATATAAATATATATATATATATTTATTTATTTAAAAAATAAACCATATATACGATATATATATCTATATCGTGTGTGTATGTATATATATATATATATATCGTGTGTATATATATCTCGTATATATATATTTATTTATTTATTTATATATATAAACCATAAACACAGTATTCAACCCGAAGGTGGTTTTGGTAGGTGATGGTAGAGTTCACCCAGTACTAAGCCCGACGGCGTGTGAATATTCACACATCAGGGTAGGGGGTCAGTTCCTTTCCCTGTGCCGGTTATGGTTTCCCAGGAAGATCTGGTACCCGAAAAATCACTTAGGGTGGAGCTGCAGGTGTCCAGAGTGCCTTGCGCGGGAATCAAACCCGGGACCCTCCGGTCAGTAGTCCAACGCTCTACCTCCTAGACTACCGCGACCCACTATATAAAAAACTCTTCTCTTTATTTTTCTACCTGTAGGAGTTTTGGGCGAAAAACCAAAGACCCGTTTTTCTTTTCCTAAGTTTTACTTTCTATATTCAAATCCGATCCATGCATTATAAATAATTTTTCTCTGTTGCGTGATACCTTTTTTGATTTTTCCAATACTGATACTGTACAATCTGATATCTTCCACTTGTCTAACTAGTTTTTTTATTTGAATCGTTTCGTGAATTCATTAATCTAAAGGCTCAATTTTACCAAGATACTCCCTATAAGGAAATGAAATCACTTCAAAATAATTGCGCCCTTGCTTTTAATCTACACTCGAACCGTGCAGTACAGTTTCCAAGTGTCATGCGTATCAACTTCACCATTGTGAACCCGAGTGCGCTTCAAGCGTTGTATCACAGCCAATTTGAATAAGTGAAAAGCCGTCGAGCTGTTAACCTAAGAATCTCAAACGAGGCAATAGTTCGGTGTGGAACTTCAACGGCAGAGCGAATCTTTAAGGGACTCACAGTCAAGAGGCACTCCACTATTGAGTCGAGGCTGTCAAACGAGTTTAAAATTTCAACATCATGTACGTAAGTTGGAATCACAATTTGAACCAATTAACAGCCGTATTTATTTTGGTGAATGAATATATTCTTCAATGAGTTAGAATTTTTAATAAATGCAATGGCTCAGCGTGTAGCAGTACTTCATGAAATAAATTTTTATGGAGGGCGAGGATAAGTACTCCTAAACTACGATGTATGGTGTGACCACCATAAGTCAACTCATTGAGTACAGCCTTATTAACCTAAATAGCAAGGCTAGCGCAGAAGTGGCTGTTTGCTGTACATTATATGTTTTTTTTTACTTTAACCCACCGCAATTAGAGCTGCCTTTAAAAACTTTTTCACTTATCAAATTCCCGCACAAATTAAACTAATGGATTGAGGTCAAAAAGAACCAAGGGAAACAGTGAAATAATTCTCAACAAATCCTTTTCTGATGACCTTTAAAATGCTACTCTATTGTCTTAACGGAAATTCTTAACATTTTAGTCTATAAAACCCTGTAGCGTAATAAGGGTGATACATTCCGATGTAAATTATTATTTTATAAATGTCAAAGTTTTAGCCATGCATTAATCCATAATTTCATCCAGCCAGAAAAAGGGTTTTTTTCTAACTATAATTGTAAAATTTTAATCGTCGTTCCTACAAGTACTTCCATTATTAATTGTCAATCCTAACGTAACAAAGTTTATAAAAAGCGAATGAAAAATGAGCATATGTTAGCATATAAAAAGCAAATGAAAAATGAGCATTCGTTAATACACCATAATGTAATACTATTTAAAGCTTCGTATATTTCGCATTTACGCTCACCATATTCGGTCTATGTGACGCTTACCTCTTTTGTGTGGAAATTTGGAAACGGCAATGCACGAATGCACCATGAGTTTATAACTCATCCCACTTCAATTAAAATGAAAATATATACAGTAATGTTGTTTTACTTGAAACAGTTATTCTATTTTATCAAAATATTTCATCCAGTTTTCCACTGTAATTTGGTATCACCTCCATTAATTTTGGTATGTTTCGAGGTCGTAAGCCGATAAAATATGCCAAATTACTAAAAATTTAGCCCATATTTGCTGGTAACGATTATGTTAAAAATGACCATGAATGATTATGGGTTCCACTAAATGATTCTTTTATTACTAATTAGCTCATAAAATCTACTATGCCACTTTACGAGCGAGCACCGTATTTCGACGGTCCTGACTAAATAGTGAGATTATTTTCCGAGTGGTAATTGAAGTGGAAGAATTTATCATAAGTAAGGACGTCAGTCGCCCCAATGTTCACAGAGAGTTCCATATAAAGAGTTTGGATGTAGTTAAATGTGTGTGCCTACTTTAAAGTAGGTACGAAGCGGTGGCTGCATAGTTACTTAATTTCTCATGCATTTAAATGAGGCATCACTCCAGATAAGTAATAACCTAGGAAACGGTGTAAAGATTTTCTGTCAGAGTGCTGGTCGTGGAATACCTCCAAAATTTCCATTATTCCGGAAGCAATATGTAATCATAATCTCGTCGTCTTGGCTTTTTAATCTACTGTAAAGTATCTTAAATAAAGGTAAAACTTCAGTCTACATATCGCTATTGTAAGGCTTTTAAGGTGAAGAGAACTTTTAATTAGCCTACGCTGAAAACTAAATGCGTTAATGCTTATTGAATTGACGAAATTCGAATCTTTCACGTTGTCTAATCATCTTGTGAATCTCTCAAGGGCGGAGTCAAATGCTAGCTGGTAAGTAAATGGCGTAAGAGGTCGTAATGTAGTGACGTTTCGAGCAGTAATGGGGGAAAATTAAACCAGCTAATAATGGACAAGATGTTGGCAGTCCCCTCCCCCTTCTAGTCCTGCGAATAATTGCCTGTCGTAAAACACACAGTAGCGCATTTCCGGAAGCGGCGCGAAGGGATGCGCCAGAGATCGAGCACCAATTAGTATGAGGGGGACCGACGCTCAACTCTGCCTAGGTTGGAATGTGGATTGCGCCAGCCAGCGTCTCATTTGTCAAGCAAAGAGCCGGCGTTTCCTTCTTGGGATGGAAAAGGAAGAGCGGTGGGGGTTGCCTGGAGGGCGAGTGAGGTAGGTGTACTACTCAGTATGCCAAGACTACCAACGGGCCAATAATTAAGACTCTCTGCAGAGGTACCGAGTGGAATGGCGGAGGAAATCTGTATTCTCTTATTTAAATGAAAATGGGAAAGGTGGGAGATCAATTTCAGTAATAGTTGAAATCTACGACTACTTTTCAATAGGCCAAAGCGAGTCTTAATTGATTGAATTCATACCAAACTTATCCAATTGGTTCTATAATACGCTTTAATTGCGACCCTGTGGCTTAATGAATAATTATTAATTTGATAAATGCAAATATTTTGGATGTATTTGGTTCCACACGTACTTTAATTCCTACTTCTAGTCCTTACCAAGGCTCTCTTTCCGTTTCCTCCGCGTGTTCATTGAAACACAGTAGTGATATCGACAATCATTGTCTTACCCCCCTGCCAATCATTGTCTGTCCTGATTCCTCATATACTACCCCCAAGTGTGAAGTCTTCGACATACCGTATATCTACAAAACACACTGCAACATTTTCCGGTAACTTCGTCAATTCATGTTATTCTTCTGTTTTCTTTACTAAATTTGGGCCCAATGTGCTAGGTCGAAAACCTTCTCGGAATCAAAGACACTACAATACCAGAACTCCTTTCACATTTGTGCCATAATGATTTCGTGAGGTAAATAATTGAGACTTTTATTTGTGGCACCGTACTTACACTGGAACCAGGTGTCTTTTCAGCCACTTCACCGATAAATAGGCGTTGCGAGGACTGCGTTTCGTCTAAATCTAAGTATAATTTAACAGTCATGAACATTATAATGGCAAAAAATACAAATTCTTATTCCTTAAAAGCTGAATAACCTCCGTCTAGAAGAATTGTGTGACGTAGAAGCCATCGCTGCTCTATATAGCCACTAGAGCAATTAAAAATCAATAGGGAAATATTTACTGCGCGCAATTGGGATTGAACCTGGATTTTACGTAAATGTATATACCATTACATGAGGAAGTAAGAGCAAGACTAAAAGGAATCTTTCAACTAATTGCACTGCTGAAGATTTTGGGAGTCATATGGAAAAATAAGGATAAATGAAGGAGATAGGCGGGGAAATAAATGTGGAAAACCACAGTGTAGTTTAAATGAATAAGCTGATGATTATGGCGCAGATTGGACCTAATTAATTCTACTGAAGGATAATAGGATGTTGGGAGAAAGAAGGGGATAATACAAAGGAAAGACTGTCTTTTGGACGTACCATACACTTTGGTTGGTACGTCAAAGAAGATAGGAGAAAGGGGAACTGCTAATTGGCCACAGAAATGACCTGGTGGAAGAGAGAATGGAGGCCAGGGAAATAACTTAGTCCGGGTTGGAAAACGTTGATATTGTTGTTGTTAAAGATCCCATAACAGGTTGAACAAAAACAAACATTGCAATTTTAGAAGAAAGTTGCTTCAATTTGACGGAAGATGGTTCTGTGGAGTCTTAAAGTATTTATGAAATTGGGTGGGCCCTTACTGTAAGTCTTGTCAAAGTATGGCACCATTCAACACCCTTCCTTTTATTCCGCTTTCTTGACCTCCATTCCTTTGCGGGGTGTTTTCAAATTTTTTAATGCCTGCTCCGTCCCGGAAGAAACGACCGCGTGGGGGTGCATTACACGCACGTGGCGTGATTGAGGGTCGACCGCCCCGTGGGGTCGCCGCACCACCATGCCAGCCACACCCCGTTCCCTCCCCCACCCCCTCCAGCCCTCTCTCAGACTGATGGGCCGCGGATAAGATCATCTGGACGATAGCCCTGGGTTTTATTATGGCGAGCGGGTGGGGACGGGAATGAAAAGGAAATGCCACCATTTGCACCCTTACCCTCTCCCCTTTCGCCTTTGAGGACTAGGCGAAGGGTAAGGGAGGAAGAAGCAATATTTTTTTTCATTCGTGTCAGGCTACCAACTTTTCGGATTTATCCGTCGGGGACTCAAAGGCTTCCACATTGTGGAGAACGGATCATTAAAAAAGTTTGTTTTTTCCGGAATCACTGACTGCGTTTGAAAGGAAACGGCTGATTTCCGTGGTGTTCCTAGGAAATTTAATCGAGCGTCCGGAGATTTTAAATTGACCTCAAAGCCATTAGTGACAATTAAACGGAAGTATTAAGGCCAGTGGAAAATATTCAACCGGATTGGAAGTTAAAACTCGGACTTTTTTTCCCCTCTACAGGAGAAAGTTAATCTCATTCAACGTTATTTCACAATTTCAAATTTTAGGAAATCGTAAAAGAGATAATTTTAAGTTGTAATAAAATGAAAAAGGAATAAATTCATTTATATTTTTATTATTTTCATAATTTTCAGATAATTTAATTTAAAATTCCATAGTTTTTTCAGATATATTCTTTGAAACACATACTTTGTGACTAATATCAATCAAGGGTTGTAATAGTATTTTTAATCATCCATGCAAACATTGTAGTTGGACATTTTCGTTCCTGATCCCCAAAGTCTATCACGGATCGCATCAAGGATTTTAATTTCACCGAAAATAAATTAAAATTTAAATTAGTACCTTCTGTGGACGTACACATGAAGTGTCAAATAGAGTGCTACTGTGTTTACAGAAGAACAATTTCTTCTGGGATGGCTATCGATTGAAAGTGTACGTCAAGTATTTCCTGAGCGTGAATCGATCATTACCTACGAGTATTTGAGCATTATGAAAATACTAACGGACGTCAATTTTAAATTTGCTAAAGGTCTGTGTAATAAAATTGCCTAGGACCTAGGCTATAACCTTTAAAATTCACTCTAAGAAACTCAATAAATGTGTTAGTGAAATTATTAGTTTCCACTCCATATGGTTTGTCATTGGAGGAGAAAAATCTTCAGAATCCACTGTGAGTGCCACTGTGTCGAGAGAATTTTGAAAAATTTACCGAATTTGGATTTCTCTATTAAGAGAAAAAGTTGGTTCAAGAGCACAAGATGTCCTGAGAAATGACATTTAAAGAAACATTGCAATTTTTGTCATCAGTCTATTGATTAGTTCGAAAAACACCAATATTTGTGGGGCATGAGGATGATGCGGTGGCTAAAGTACCGGCTTCTTACCGAGAGGCCCCGGGTTCAAATCCTGGAGACAACAAATATGTTTTATTGGTATCCCGATCCCTACTTTAGGTGCATTGTGAAGAGCACTTTGAGTGTGTACGACGTCCGTCAGATGGGACCTCTTGCGGACCCCTTTCGACAAGAGTGGGCTAGACGCCGGGTTTCTCTCCACCCTTCCTTTCTCATCCATCCGTAATGGCCCAAATGGCCTTAGCTGTCGGTCGCCTCCCATAAAACTACTACTACTACCAATATTTGTAATTGAGTACTAAAAAGTTATCTTCAAGGAGTAGCTAATCCCAAGGAACAGGATTCATGTTAATGCAGTGAAACGTGAAAAATATCGGATGTAAATATGTCAACGAAACCCTAATAATGGGATCGCTTCGGAAAAATATCAAATACTTTCGTATGACTAACGCAGAGAGCGACTAACAGCTGACTTCACTGTTGCCTGTGACAGCTCAGACTAATTATAATTCCTATTTGAGAACTGGAGTGCACTGGGATGGACGAGGAGATGCAACTATTCTTCGATAGCAAATGCTTCACGACTACGTGAATGACCTATGGTCATACATTTATGGTGGCAGTTCCCCTGACGGCACCGCATTCGCCCTACCTGGGTATTACCCAAGCAGGCTTCCCCGCATGAAAATGAGTGGATGACGGGTAGCGACTCAATTTTAGGCGAGCTGAACATTCCCCCTGCCCATCTCATGCTACGAAATTACTATTATTACCGCGAAGGGAAAATATTTTTGCGAGGTGGCAACCCTGAATTCCTCGGCATCCTTCGGTCCTTAAGTTCCCGTGAGCTCATTCCATGCGATTCGCAATGGGAAGAGGGAGTGGGGGGTGGAGTGGTGGGGAGGATGAGGAGATATTGGAATGGAGGTGTGGGAGGTGAATTTTTTTCCCTTCCCTTTTTCTATTTTCCGGGGCCATGTTTTTTGGTGCGGCAGTCGGAAGGTGGTTGGGCCGGAGGGTTAAGGTGCGCGGTGAGGCGGGAGAGGAGAGACGTGGGGGAGTGAATGGAGGAGGAGAAGGGGGTTGCAGTTACGAGGAAAGGGGTGGGTCGGGAGGGATAAGGGGATGGCGAGGTTTGGGGGAAGGAAAGAGTTCAGGGGGTTGAAGGAGGAGGAGCGAAAGAATGGGGGATCGATCCTGGGAGAGGTTAAGGGCGCTTCTTTCAGGATCCGCTACCCCTCTCCCTCCCTATCCCTAACCCGTGCATCAAGTCCCTCTCCCTCCCCTCCAGGGCTTACATCCCCAGAAGGTGGACGCCCAACGAAGAAGTGCAAGAAGGAATTCGCACTACTCACCTCATATGAGTGTACCTACATGTCTCTCATCCCCTTTCCCTCCTTTACTTTTCCCCAGATGGCTTTTTATCCTCGGCCCTCCACTCTTTGTTTGCGTCACTACCAGAAGGGGTTAGTAGAGGAACCAGTGGGCGGGGGACCCCTAGCAGCCTACGACGACGGCGTAAAAAGCATCCGAACCGCACGTCCTTTTCACTTATTTACGGCAAAGAGAATAGGAACGGGGCTGTAATTTTTGTCCGGGAAGGACGCTAAATAGGTTTCCATCTTTCCCTCGTGCCGCGAGCGTTATCCTTGGGAGGGTAGATTTGCGGCGGGTAGGAAGATATTCCTCGAATCCAGGTCGTGGCCCGCAACTGGGTCACGTTAGAAATTCACGAGGTGCTTCACCAGTCCTTGATAACGGTTAGAGGTAGGCTGTCCAGGCACTTAGAGAGGTAGAGCGAGAGAATTGTTCATGATTAGAAGCGAAGGGAAGAAATCTGGAAACACATCTGTCTGCAGCATTTTTAATTACAATAATGTTGTAAAACTATTATGGACAATAATGCGACGCAACAAGAGAATAACACGGTGGCGATTTTGTAGGATATAGTAAGACTAATGTTATGCTATTTGATTATTTTGAAAGTATAGCTATTCTTTCCTCTAATTCTCGAATAATGAAAGCCCGTTGATGATGCTCGATTATTTTGCCTATTCATAATTACGGTAATCGTTTGTTGTGTTTATATTTTTGTAAAATGAGAAATTCTTCTCTTTGTCAAGTATTTTATATGTTGCTGATGTACCTGGGATTTGTTTTTGTAATTTTTCTTCCTCCATTGAGAGTAATATGAAGATAAGTCTTGTATTTCTTGAAGAATAGCTAGCTGGTCTAGCCAGAACATGCTCTACGGGTCTAATGAAGGCTTCTGCGGTGTGATACATACTCTTGATGATCCACGTCTTTTGGGAATACTCCTGTAAAGGTCCGAGAAATATGAACCTACGTGGAAGATACCTCGAAGTAAAGAGATACTCATGTTCTGCGTTGCGTTAATTAAAAGAAACTACCTAAGTTTTCCACATCTAAGATCTAATGTACTTGATTGATTTTGAAAAAAGTATGAAAACAATTTTGAAACTAAACCAACTTTTTAAAGACCACAGACGAATGTCATCCTATGTAATTTCTCTATCCAGATCCTGATTATTCCTTTTCTCCCTTATGATTACACAGGAGATATTTTCTCCTCCTTCTCACCAGTTCGTGTAGCATTTTAATTTCCACCACATTCTTCAATATGGTCGTGTCTGGCGATATCTCCTCGACACCTCTTATAGCGTTCCTCAATTGCTCCAGCCAGTTGGTGTCTGAACCTCATTGCTAAACCTCTGTCGATCTTTTCTCGACTTGTTTGAAGAAACATTCCTTTTTCGTCCCTTAAAATGAGTTTTATTGATGTAGGAAATAATAATAGGGAATATTTGAAGCATTTCATAAATGTTAATGACTTCAACTTAAGCGTGATTCGGTCATCCCCTCCATTTGAATATGCCGAGGATGTGAAGGTTTACTTTTTTGATTTCCGCCTCTTTCAGCCGATTGTTTGCTCGTCTCCTTCAGTTATTTCCATTTGTTGACCCCCGCGGTGTTTTCCTAAAAATCTCTCAAAGCCCTCGCCCACGCCCTTCCTGCATCGCTGAGACAAATATGGGAATGAGCGCCATCGACAGCTGCGTTTGATATACGCGGTCGAAATTTCTTTTTGGCCTCTCCCCCACTTTTCTACGTGCGAATTCCTTTTCCGCGAACTTTTAGACTCTATTAGGGATGGAAGAAGTACTGGTTCCATAGGTTTTTTGATTTCAGATTTAGGATTTGCAATGAGTAACTAACTGAATGTTGGACCGCAGCATGTAACTTTTTCCTCATTAAGAAATGTGTGATCCTATATATTCGAGTTGGGGGTTCATGATAATGTCATGGTTAAAAAATTATATCCAATAACCCGAATATTTAAAAAAAAAATACTTTTTAGCATCGTATTTTCATTTTACAATTTAGAAAATAAAATCTAGATATCTTGTAAATACATGTATATTGGCATCAGTAAGTGTTCCTATAAAATTGCAGAAAAGTAAGGCAAGTTACGAGGCTCGTATCTTGTTTGGTGGAAGTTATATCCGGAGGTTATTTGCTGACTCTGGTTGCGGTGGGTTAACCCTCCCTGAACACCCAGAGGTCTTGGGTTCGATTACCACCTAGATGGGTTTTGACATAGTCCTCTCCGAACGGAGCATAGCTGGATATCGTATTAAGGGAAACTTGCAACTTGAATTACAAGTTGTATGAAACAAATAATATTGACAGCTTTCACTTTATTTCGGCTTATTATGGTCCTATTTTTATAATATTAACATAATTCCAATGCTCTGTTTGAAAATATCGAGAAGAGTAATATGTCCAGTATCAATTTGCAGTTCCTATACCGGAAAAGTTGTGAATGAGGTGGAGATTGTTGGATTGGCGATAGTAAAACTATAGATATGAGTACATATATAAATCGTATGCACTCTTTATGGGAGTTTTTTCATTAATTCAAAGCGTCTTTGAAAGATTTTTTTAAAGTAAAGATATTTTTTTAAACTTTTAACATACGAGGGTCATCCGGAAAGTAGTACCCGTTCGTGAAATAAAGACACAAAAGTAAATATTAACAAACATAAAAAATTTTATTTGAAAGAGGATACTTTAAACTACTTCTCAACATAATCTCCAAGCAAATTAAGGCATTTGTCATAACGTGTGACAAGTTTCTGTATTCCTGCTGCATAGTCCTTCGCCGCCAGCTCATTGAGATACAGGGTCACTCCTTCTTTAAGTTCTTCATCGCTGTCAAATCTTTTTCCTGCCAAAAAGTCTTTAAGCTTTGTAAAGAGATGAAAATCTGAAGGGGCCAAGTCCGGGCTATACGGTGGATGGTCGAAAGTTTCCCATTTGAATTGCTGCAAAAGTTTTTGTGTTATCCAGGCTGCATGAGGCCTGGCATTGTCATGAACGAGAATGACACCAGTAGACAATAGACCTCGCCGCCGATTTTGTATTGCCCGCCGTAATTTCTTTAATGTTTCACAATACGCATTGGCATTAATAGTGTCTCCACGGGCCATAAAATCAATAAGCAATACACCTCGTCGATCCCTGAAAATGGTTGCCATGAGTTTCCTCGTGGACAGAACTGTCTTGAATTTTTTTGGTTTGTTTGGTGAATGAGCATGATGCCACTCCATTGACTGTCGTTTACTCTCAGGTGATGCATAACAAACCCATGTTTCGTCACCAGTAATTATGCGAGTCAAGAAAGAGTCTCTTTCATCAGAATAACGTCCCAAAAACGTCAGTGCTGCAGCCATACGCTTGGTTTTGTGCTCATCTGTAAGCATGCGAGGGACCCATCTTGCACAAAATTTTGCATAATGCAGATGGTGTTTAACAATTTCATGAACAATTGTTCGAGAAACATTGGGAAAATGCTCACAGATGTCATCAATTGTGACGCGCCGATCGTTCCTCACGAATTCGTAACTGAGCTCACCAGTTGGTCTCTAATGACAGACGGTCTCCCCGAACGCTCGTCGTCGTGTGTGTTCCCCCTCCCCATGTTGAAGTTGCGACACCACCGCCGAACAGACGACTCGTCCATTACATTGTCTCCACACACCTCCTTTAATTGACGATGAATATCACATGGGCGAACGTTTCTTGCATTGAGGAATTTAATCACTGCCCTCACTTCACAACTGGCGGCGTTCTCAATTTTTTTAAACATTGTAAACAATCACAGAAACAACACAGGCAATGCTAGCGTCACGCAACTTGGCTCAGAGAAGGCAGACAAGCCACTGAAGCTATCTGACCTCGTCCAGCGGCTACTCGCGTCGTCAGCACTTCATGCGGCACGAACGGGTACTACTTTCCGGATGACCCTCGTATAATACGAGTATATACGTAGTACGACTTGACTTCGAATCTCATTAATATAAATTGTTGAGCAACCTTACTCAAGCCAAGTTTTTTATAAAACGTTTATGGGAAAATATTCATTATTTTTCCATTAAATTAATGGAAATAAGAGGTGAAATTCGGATATTTCTAGACTCCAATGTCTTAGTAGTACACGTAAATGTCAGCGATTCGAAAATATTTTTTCGCTATTTTGGAGGGGAATGAGCAGACAAAAGAAATAAATGTTTATTTCAGAATGAGTAATCGGACATGTCTGAAAGAGAGGTATCTCCTCAAGCACCTAAAACCACCAAAAAGTGACATCAACCGAGATTCGATCCCGGTCCACTAACACGGGAGGGCCGTCGCCTCTCTCGCACACCGGAGGCCGGCCCTCCTCACTCGCCTTCACGCCAAAGTTTTACCCTTATCCGCTCGGTGAGGAAAGCGTCCTTTTCCATCCAGCAACAGAACTTCCCGTTCGGAAGTTACGCTTCTCCGATCAAGAAAGTGTACTCCTAAAGGGGGAAGGGCCTACCTATCGTGAGCATCCCCGGAAGCGAGTGAAATGGCTATAGGGCAGTAATGGAAAACTCATGGAACACGTGCCGCTAATGGCACGCCATAGAGGTTCGTTTGTCAAGACACGCAACAAAATTAGTCCCGCTCGTATTTTCCCGACAAGTAGTAGAATTTAGCGATGGTTTAAACTTCTAAGTTTTGATTTTAATAAATTAAAAAAAACAGAATTACTCATATGAAAGACTACATATTTATTTACTCGCTATCCCCAGAGCATAAAGTTACCCTTTTGTTATGTCATTGGACTGCGTGTTGTGCGGCGATCTCTAAACTAGTAATATTAGTGTAAAATTTTTAGTGCAACGTTTTAGTTCATACATGAAGTTTTTTTAAAAGATTTTTTATGTTGACTACTGGGTGAATTTTTACTGTAAGTACCCACATATTCAACGCCATGTCAAAACCGTGCGTGGGATATTATTCATTGACGGAATATTATACGCTGTCGCATTATTTCGCGGAATAACCTGTTTTGATGGGCAGGGACTCAGAATTTGCTTTTCGATGGTGCGCCATCAATCCTCCTCATGTCACCTTTCAATGCTGGCAAGCATGATGCTGAATAGGTCCGCCTCGCCTGGCTTTTCTGACAGTCGAAGAGCTCATGCGTTCGATAACGGACGCATGTTCTTTGAAAAAAAATTCTGGGCACTTTTTGGGGAAGTATCTACGCCGGAACCTTTCACGACTATTTCCTTTCAGGTTTCGATTCCCCATTAGGTGGAAAAAACTATGAATGCATGCTATATTGCATATTTGTGTGCGGGTGCCCTTCTCTTTTTGAACGGAAGTCAATTCCCCACATTTTCTTTCGTGGGGGTCATGTGGGGAAGGATGGATCTTTGCCCGCTTCACTACGACGTCGATTGGGGGTGATGAAGTAGGTACCTCTCTGGCGCCAAACAGCTAATCCTTCCCCTTGATCCTTTCATTCGACATAAAGGCATTCCCGCCCTCTCCCCGCCCATTGGGTCGCTGAGTCACCCGACTGATTGGATTCGGTGTGAGAAAGGCACGTCCATTTCCTCTTCGGGTAATTCTGCCGGAGAAAGGTGTCCACGTTCTACACATGTGTGCATTTGCTGGCACCGGAATTTAACCAATTACACTCGCGCACCTGTGTAATGGACGTCGTAATTTTATTCTATTTTTGTTTTGGTCTGCAAATAAAAATTGATTTCCTGAGGAAGGTATTTTGTTTTCTCTTCACTGACGGCAAGATAACTTTAAGAGTAGTATGTCCGAATAGAATTTTTGTCATGTAGTGAGGTGATGTAATGAACCATACTCAATGACCTTTTTTCATGTATTTTATTTACTAAGAGTTAATAGCTGAATCAATCGTTTATTATCATGCATTCTTTAGAGTTAACGTTTTTTCATAACAAATACGAGTTTATGAGCGATTGCATAATACGTAATATATTCATTCTTCATTTACATAGCGTGAGATAAATATTTCTTTTTTAAATGAGTATCGGAAACATGAAGCTCGAATATGTTAGCGTTCATCAATCACTTTTAAATGTGCCTTTTTATATTAAATAATTTTTAAAATCACTGTCATCAGCGTAAATTTATCATATTTCCTTGAAATGTGGTTATTGTTTGTGGAAATGTTGGTTATTGATTGAAATCGTCAACACCTTCAACACTTGAAATAAGTGAAATGTCAAAAGCGGGAGTTTAGTTTCATTCGTTATCACGAATTACATTTTACTAAGTCGTAAACAATATGTTCACCGTAATCCTCTCTACCGCGATAGAGTTTCCTCCCTTTATTGTGCTATTAGTTAATTTTTTATTCCTTCAGCTAGATAAACATTAATTCTTTCATTCTTGTAGCCGTAAAAACAGAACGAAAAGAATATTCCAAAACATTGAAAAGTAACCAATTGATCCTTCAGGAGTGACAATATAGATATTTCACCATATCTTCATAAAAAAATTAAATTATCGAGTATTTATTGAAAATCGATACGGCTTCTTTGGGTAAGGCTAAGAAGGAAAAAGTGTCGGTAAATGTGGACAAGGGAGAATGGAATTAAACGTGAGGATGGGTGATGAATCCAACATGGAATTGCAGCCAGTATTGACCTCCACTCCGCCTGACAACCACACTGCCGGAGAAACGTGAAAGTTTCTACGATTTATCGTTTGGCGAGGAGTTAGAACTGCTGCGTTGGTAAATTTAACGACTCTTAACTCTTGGGTTAGAGTTTCGGCGGTTGGTAAGAGTCTTCTCGTTATTCCGGATGTCAGTTGATGAAGATGGAAAGTGAAGAGCCTGGCCCGTCTGGATTCCTTTGTGCGCGAGATCATGGCACGTCGACTAATGAACAGAATTTAGTCAATAAGAATAACAAAGTTCTTATCCTCCTCAAATTAATAGTATGCCTTAAACGTCATCATAGCATGTGAGCTCCCCCCAAAAACTGTCAAAAGTTTCTGGATCTGGATATAGAGTTTATTCTGGTGTGTTCTCACACTCTTGGAATACAGTGTAAGGAAATTATCGTATGCAACTCACACTCGTCCTTTGATGAGCTCTACTTTCCAAAACCTTGATATAAAGTCATTTATCCTTCTCGAATTTAAGTGACGTTGATAGGTATTGCTTCCTTTCGTAGTTAATTCCTGCGTATTGAATTTGTATGGCCTTAGTCTTTGCAAGCCTTTATCTGTGTATACGCCGTTACCAGATAATGCATACGTTGGTACTGACTACTATGGTACATGAAATAACATTTGGTTGGACCTAACCTCATGAAAGTCACGACATTCGATAGAGATTGATCTAAACTAAATAACATAGATTGTGATTTAGAAATGCCAATTCGATTTACTTATTTTCAAATACATGTATTTATATTCTAAACTATTTTCAATTAATTTTCATTGATTACGTTTTGTGTCGTCATAAACCACTATTGAGGAAGGCACCGGGAAACTACCATAGTTATCTTTTCCACGATAAAGGTATAATTAATACTGACAACTACACGATTGGATCAACTGGGTCAGCTCTCATTTCCGGAGGAAGGGGAGGGAAGGCCTCCGTCATCTTTGCACGGAATTCTTGCACAGAAAGCTTAAAGGAGAGGAAAAGAGAACCACAACGGTGAAGAGAGGCATATGGAATATAAGGATAATGATGAGGACAGGGAAGCTGGAAAACATCAAACTAGAATTGGACATAGGAAGTAAGATGTGTTAAGTTTGTTAAAGTTGCGGTTGAGAAATGGCTGAGATTATTGCAGTGATATTTATATAGTAATTTGTAGTGGGATAGAAGAGAGTAAAAGCGGAGTGGACATAGTATTAAATAGGAAACTGAGGAGAAGGATAGTGAATAGAGAGCAGCTGAGTGATATCGGTAAATATTGTACGATTATTCAGAAGAAATAATTCGGAACGTGCCAGAAAAGAAGCATCTAATAGCGATGTTGGACTAGAACTAAGTGTTAGACAAAGAGATAATATTATTGTGCCACATGAAGGTTACTCTCTTCCTCTTATTACCTTTTTCTATTCTTCTGCGCACCAACTTTCCTCGCCTCTTCCCATTGACGCGAATTGCCTACAAGTCGCTTGTCGGTAGGTTTCCCTAACAACTACTTAGAGGGGAAATCAATAAAGATGAGTTCGTTGATTGCCTTAATAGACGTGAAGCATCACTAAATGCTGAAATCAGCGAAATTATATAGATAAAAGAGAGATAATTTTACTAATGTATACGCATTCCCTCCATAGATATCACCCTCCATATTTTCATTATTCATACTCCAGTACATCCTGTCACACACCCCTGTTGTATTTTTAGGGGTATTCTACTTTTTCAAATTAATCTGAATTTATTCTGTAGATTGCATCCATCAGGGAATATAAAATTAAAGAAAACAATGCTAACATAAATGCTACTGTACGTTTTACCGGTACGACCTGCGATGCGAATAAAATTCTAGAGTGGAGCTTATAAAGATACTTCCTCCGATATCCACGTGTTTATTTTTAAGCTTTGCGGTTGAAAAAATCTTTGAACTTCTGCAATTACTGTCGAGAAAAATATATTCCTTGGGTGGTTGATTCAGTTACATTCGTGAGGCACCATACGCTCGCCCCGCACTCAACGTTATTTGCCCTGATTCCACGGTTTCCATACCTGCCTCGTTACTTTTGGCCTCCGAGGCGGCGCCCGCGAAGGAAGGAGCTCACCCCTCTGCTTCTTATCTCCAAACCCGGTCGAGGTGATCGGAAAGGGCATGGATTACGCGCTTGTTCCACTCCTGCGCTCCGCCGATAACGAATCAAGACGCCGCTGGGAGCTGTCGCGATTTACTGCGCTTTGCACCGTATGTTTTGTGTGTGTAAATGAAATACACATTGATTAACACCTTTAAACACAGAAACAGAAAGAAAGGACACTCACATATGTATTTTTGACGTTACGACGGTACGGCCGTCATCATTGGCATTCTGATGATGACAGCCGTGCCGTTGAAGCGTTAAAACTACATATGTGAGTGTCCTTTCTTTGTGTTTAAATGTTTCAATCAATGTTTTATTAATATTTGTGTCGTCGCCGAAGAGCATTTTGTTTCGAATATATATGTATGTATATATATATATATATATATATATTATTTACTTTAATAGAGGGGAGAATGTTGGGCAAGCGAGGAAAGGGTAGGAACAGGATAGGGATTTTAGACGAGATGAAGGGAGGAAAGAAGTACACAGAGATGAAGAGGGACCTGATGTAGGTTAGGTTGCTGGATTGGGTTTTGTTTGGAGTCACAAAATGTTTATTTGATAGTTGTGTCCATCCAAAAACCTACCTTAACCGGTAGATTACCTAATAATAATTTATATACATTATATATTCAATATTTTTGTGTGTATGTGTTCGTGCGTCGCCCGAGAGCGTTCCATTTCAAAGATGTATATATTATGTATACATACACTCTTGGAGAAAAAGTCAAGTAGTGACACATATTATTAATTAATATTGAAAGTATTATTAAATAATAGGCACAAATACAAGGCAAACTCACAAATACCATATTTATATTTTGACGGTCATGCCGCCTTCAGCGAACGAATAAGCGGCATGTAAATCATAAATACAGGCTTACATACAAGTACGAAAAACCGCCAAACGGTGAAAACATTTACGCGGGCATATACAGGTATGTACGTATAACGGATAGAAACACATACAAAGCATGAGCACAAAGATAATGGAAAAGGTGAGAGGGTGGGCACTCCAAACGGGAAAAGGTTCCCGGTCCAGGAGATTTTTTTCCTACTTGGAATCAGCACCCATCGACCCTCCACACTGACCTTGAGTTCGTCCTTTATATGCGTTTCTATCCCTTTTCATTACGTCTATGACATAAACGCCAACTCCCGCGGGTATACTGAACTCAAGTTATCGTTTGGTTTAACTTGAAATTGCAACGCCACGGAGGCTGGCCTACAAAAAACCTCATTCTGTCAAGTGAATATGAAAATGCGGAGCGCGTCGCGGGAGAAACGGTTCCATTCAGATGAACTCCCGGCCTCGTACCCCCCAATCGTTGTAGCAGTCCTTCCACTATCGGGTTATTTTCTTAGCAGTGGGGATCGAAGAAGAACAATTGTTTGAAGGCTATTTCCCGTTGAAGTGGAATTTTTTCGTGATATGTAACATTGATAACAGAGTACGTCTTTGAAGACACTAAAGGTAATTTCCGCCCCTCGTCGTCTGGTCGAATGAATATAGCAGTCACTTTGTGATACGTCGAGGAAAATCAACAATATAAAAATGACACACAAGCATGTTTTACTAACCTGAAATTTTATCAGAATCGTAGATAATTCCCTCTCCCAGAAGGTAATCTTTGCTGCTCTCGGTCTTTCTTTGTAATCCTATCTCAGAGGATACGTTCTCCTCTTCTTTGGAATGAAAACATAAAATTCTGTTCTGATATTAGGAACAGTATCTTCTCTCTTTCTTCTCGGCTGTTACTAACATGTGCAAGCGCATTCTAAACAGGGTGTGACGTCAATCGGTGCCGTAATGAACCAATACCTTAATCTAATTTCCGTGTTTGGGATTGAAAAACATTTGATCGTGTGAGCACATGGTATCTCCGTTTCGACCTCAGATGATCGGCAGTTTGAAGAGAGGGAAACGGAAAAATCGATATCTCAATTCCCTCCCCTGAGTTCCGGACCTTATTTTCTTCCTTGGAGCTACATCACTTTTCATCATTGTCACGGACCTAGTTAAGTACTAATTCTTTTTGCCTGTGTCCTTCAAGTCGGTATAAAGTTTGCTTTCTGTAGAGAGATCGATTGCCACGGTTCTCAATAAACTGGTCACTTCAAGCCAAGGATTCGGGTTCGATTTTTTCGCGTGACCGGTATTTAGTTCGTGCTATCCTTACCCATATTTAAGTCATGTCCGAAGAATGTGACAGTTTGTCAACTCGTAATGGGGAACACGTCACGCTTCACTTGGTAGTATAATTCCATATAACTCAGCCTGGTGAGAAATCCCCTCGAGGAGATTACCGTAATGTGTTTCAGAAAAGACACGATGGATCAATACAGGGTAGCTGACTCATCATCCTTTTACTAGGGTTTCGTTTGTCAAACGTTACTGACCTCTTTCCGTCGTTTCCAACTTGTCATTTGTTCGGGTGGCATTCATCACTTAGTAGGAGTCTACCCACTACAGAGGTTGTTAGCATAATTATGAAGAGGTAGATAATGCATGTGTAGCTTGAGTATTTAG